>PYWC01000020.1:1021421-1042463 GCA_003182015.1 Tuber magnatum | reverse complement strand
GTCCCTAAGTACGCTGACACCAATCTTGGGTGTAGCCATGTACCTAAATACTTGTGCCCACTAAGTCTGCTCATCTCGAAGCCCGGGCCATCGGGTCTCCGTAGGTCAAGTACTCACTTGCCTGCCAGTTCCTACCAGTTCGCCTCCGGGCTACCTGTATGGGTGTAGGTTCCGGCTACCATAGCTCATGTATGCTGGGTCGTTACAATGGGGGAGTTTCTGGCATATGATAAAACTACTTGAACGTCTATGCAAGAACTCTCCCACTCCAACGATCAATCCTCTTGAGACCTTAATGGAGTCAAGTGTCAGGCTTAACAATATTAGGTTTTACTGTTTACTTTACTCTTTCATTTTTGTAAACTTTTGGCAATAAGTTTGAAGTTGCTTGGTGCAGTCGCAACCTTGGGATCCATCTTCCAAGGGGTGTCCTAGTTACAGTATGGCAGGCGAACCCAGAATCCACTAATTCTACCTGTCTTGTAGTGGGACATGTCAGCAGCAACGATCTCTCAAGACAAGCGCAGCGCCGACTTCCCCAGCACCTCCAGCGGTGGAACTAAAGATGATTGAGTAGCATACTGATGGGGTGTGATCTTCCTTTGGTGTTGTTCTTTCTTAGGTTCTCCTTTTTTCGCTTCTTGTGCAATCTACTTATCTGGAATATACCCGCTCTGCTTTGCCCAATTGGTACACAATAGTTACTAACTACTCATCCTTAACACACCCACCAACAAAAAATACCCCAAGTAGGAAACAGGTCCAATAGTACAGTATCGTAGGAAAATATGATTCTAAGATAATCGATGCCCCAGGAAGGATTAACTATTTAGCTGATACTCTTTCCTGCTTGAATGAAGGAAGTTGAGACCTGAAATCTGCCTAAGTTAAGGATACAGCCAATGATCCATACAATAATATCTCTGATAAAACCCTGTATGAACAGAAATCAAACCCCATAGAATCTGAACACTCCTTCTCCTCTACCTCTTCTCTTGTCTCATGTTCAACCTACCCAAATGAACCACTTATCCCACTAGACAGCCCCTGCACAATCATTTCAGGAAATAATTGCGGTATTCTCTAGACCTTGTAAAGTACCTTACTGGAAGCACTCTAATAGAGCAAACTGCACTACTCATATTCCAAGGTAGATTATTGCCTATATCACCCAGCAGAAATAAAATTCTCTAATAACCACCCTAAACCCCGAAGACAACCTGATTTTAGCTTACTGAGAAAGGAATCTCAACCTTCAAGTACAATATGAGACCCCAGCCCTCCGAAATCCCCCGAGATTCATGACTGGGACTGTGAACAAACTACTAGGAATAGGCCACAGAGTACTGGTAAGTGGCTGTCTACCCTCATTCAGCCAAAACCTTCAATGCTTTTGATACACAGAATACCTACCTCTATGGCCAGGTCTTTCGAAATACCAAGTAGCCCTCCAATAATCAAGCGCATGACATGTTTGGAAAACTACATGAATGAACCAATAATTTCAGCTATACCACCAACGATAGGAAAATACTACTATAGGTTATGTGACATACTAGAAGAAGCGAAAGAAGATGTTCTGACTAAGACAATCAGAGGAAGGAAGATTGCGGATGAAATCGATACAAGACAAGTAATCTATGCCATGATAGGAATATTCCAAGTACACATGGTTGCTGGATACTGTAAGGTATCAATATGGAAAAAAGTGAATAAGAATATTGATAAGAGAGGAGACTTCTTGTTATACTTTATTGAAAATGAGATATTATTTGCTAAAACTAGGTACCAGGAAAAATACTTGCACATCCTAAAGGGGCCTGTATATGCAAATACAACCTGGAGGGAATGTGTCATTGCTGTGATATACAACAAGGGATATCACAATACTGAACGGAAGCTACAGAATGTAACAGAATACTTGTTTTGACTAGAAATAAGAAGTGATTTTCGGGTATATATTGTACAATGCGATACATGCCAGATCAATAAGAAGCCCACAAAGGTACTAAAAGGCAGAGCTAAAATTACTATCCTTCCTCAATAAGTATTTGAGTGAATAGCAAGAGGCTTTGCAGAACCATGCAATAACACCTAGAGATTTGACATAGTTTTAAGACTAATGGACAGGTTCTCAGACTATACATAGTTGATACCAATACACAAAGAGGTAATAGTACAGGGAACCGGGGAGTATCTGCACAACCAGGTGTTCACACCCTATGGGTACCCAACCTTGATAGTAAGCAACCCAGACACTCAATTGAAATCCAATTTAGGGAAACCGTATGGCTAATCACAGCGAATCGAATACAACAAGCCGGTACGGGAGCAACATTAGACGAATGGGCAAGTGGAATGCAAAATCAGGGAACTAACACCAGCTGTAACGTGTTCTCGCGGGCCCTAGTCGCATAGCGGTACAATAGGAGCGGATGGCTTCTTGATCAACAAGAAGCGAGCGCTGCGGGCTAAAGGAGTCTGCAAACAGGGTGTAATTGGAAATCAATGAAGTAACCATTCAACCAAGTAAATTAAGAATACTGTCCGTCGAAGTCTGCTGTTTCTATCGTGGAAATCAGCGGTCTTTAAATACAGCATATCACTAATCTCCATTATGAGCGATATTCCAAAACAAGGTGTGTATCAACCGATAGCACATGAAACATTACAAGTATCAAATAATACTGTGAAACCAAACATAAAATGTTGTGAGTATCAACCGATAGCACAGGAAACAATACAAGTATCAAATGATACTGTGAAACCAAACATGTAACGTTGTGTGTATCAACCGATAGTACACGAAACAATACAAGCATTAAATGGTACTGTGAAACCAAACATAAACCAATATCCTAGTACCCGTACCAGTTACACTGCCAAACTAAAATAACAATTTCACCAAACAAAACATTCCAATGAAATCCTAATAGTCGGTAACTCCGCTATTTTCCTGAAAGTCCTCCTAGGACCCATCCTTATCGTCATCGCTATCTCGCAACATTCTCATCTCGTCTTGCAACATCCATTCTGCACCCTGCACCCATCTTTCCAAACACTCCTGGCATAGCGCTCCGTACACAAAGCAACCTGTCTCCCGGTAGTGTGGTAGGTCCACGAATTTCCATACTATCTGGTCCTCCCGTTCGTCCATTCCGACATCGATTCGCCCGCAATCCTCGTATTGATCGGTATAGAAACTTCTCCAGTATGCGCTTAGTGGGATGAGTTCTCGGTATAGCAGGTATACCAAAATGGGGTCTTGTCCCTTTATGCTGACTTCTTCGTAGTTCGACATTTTATTTCTTTCGCGTAAGGATAAGGTGGTTTTTGTAAAGGATTTTTCTTCTCAGTTTGTCGGACTGATGGTAAGGTCTGTTTTTCTTCTGCGGGTTTAGAGGGGTGGTGGGTGGTATTTATGCTTTGGTAGTGACCTCGCTTAGGTGTCGGCCTCGCTCAGGTGTAGGCCTAGCTTAGGTCTTCAGGGGAAGAAGGGTGATACTTAATTTCGGTTGCTTCCATCTTCATGCAACTATCACATTTTTCTGTGCTCAGGTAGCACTCGCTACCGAAATGGAAAACATCTGACAGTATTTCTCCCCCCATTCTTCCTGTTGATTTAGTTGTAATTTCAAGGCATCTGCCGCAAATGTGTATGAATAATCGGTGTGTAAGGTATCGTCTAGTGATAATATCACGGTTCACCAACAGTCCCATTAGCTGATGGCGCAGACTCCAAGGCACTTGCTCATAGTTTAACATCATAAGGCTATTGGATGGTGTGTTTTTCCCTTTTGCTATTGCTAGTACTCGGTTTCGGCCAGTCATTCTAGGTATGCAGCTTCCTCTTCCATGACCTTATTTTCATCTTCACTGCTTTCAAAGTTGCTCTCAAAGTGGGCTGACCAAAATCCGTCCTGTATCCCATGGTCTGTGTTCAGGCGCAGGTGTTGGATGTCTGGCAAGGTTGGGCTCCATGCCACCATCACATGGTTTATCATAGGAGGTAATTCGTCCTCCAGTTTGTTGTCTTCCCACCCTTGATTAACCAATTCTATCGCATTTTCCAATCCCTCAAGGGGGTTCCCAGCTATTCTCTGTTTCCGGGTACCTCACCCATTTCACTAGGAATTGGTCACAGTCATACCGTCTTCAATAGTCTCGTATCACTTTTACTTCCGATTCTGGCTTCTCATTAACCACGATCAGGAGTGGTTTTGCGTAGCTCCTTCCCGGGAAGGAGATATCGTCATTAGGGAGGTATCTTTTCAAGGCGGATGCGTGGAATGTCCCTTCTTGCTTTCTGTACATTCTGCCATCCATTTCCACCATGTAATTTTGTGTATGCTCATCATATCAGATTATCTTGAATGGTCCACGCCAGCACAGTTGCAATTTCTTGCTGCCTCCCCACTCCATTGTGAATCAACTTCTGTATACCAGTAACAGAATACCTTTTCCCATCAGTTTATGGGTTCTGTGTCGTTTTGCTGCCATTCTGTGCTTCTAAATCGTGCCAATTTGATAGCATTAAATGCCGTGTTCCGGATTGCTTGGTGTCTGTTTAACAATTTGTCAGCCACCGGTACTGTGCAGTTCTTGAAGTTTGTTAGGGGAAGTAGCATGTAATTTTTTCCAAAAACCGCTTTATACGGTGACATACCGCGGGTTTCTGACCACCCTGCGTTCGGGTATGCTGCCGTCTCTGGTATGGCATCAAACCAATTGTTTTGCCTTGTGTTGACCAGATTTCGAGGAGCTGTTTTTAATTCTCAAATCTTCGTTTTGACTTGTCCATTTGTTTCATGGTGCCCTGGTCCCACTTTGATGTGCTCGCTTCCTAATGATCAACATGGCTGTCTCCACATATATGAATCAAATCGCGGGTTTGTATCGCTTACTATTGATGTTGGGTAACTATAGGGAGTAAATATTTTGTTGCATAGTAGTTTCCAGGTTGTTATCCCTGTTACTTCCTGAGTTGTAGGTATGAGCCATGTGAATCGCAAAAACATGTACATTGCAACTAGGATTGTATCGTATCCCCAAGAGTTGTGGAAAGGTCCTGCGAAGTCGATGGCTATTGATTCGAAAATTTAAATAGGTAAGATAATTGCCCAAGCCTTTCCTTCTGGTAACTTTGTGGGTTCTTTGTTTGCTGGACAGGTGTAACATTGCGCCACGTATGCTCTGAAGTCCTTCCGCATTTCAGGCCAGAATATGAACTCCGTAGTGTACCATAAGTTTCGTTACGGGCCGTGATGGCCTTTGTTGTGGATCTCACTAATGACGTACTCCCTTAAAGTAGTATTTCCATAAGCGGGTCGTTTAGGAATATACAGGCAGTTTTCCCCGTACTGGGTTTTTGCCTATAACATCCAATTCGCAACCGTCTAGGAGGCTAAGTCTCCTGTATTGTCCATACTTTCATTGAAGTTTTTCCATAATAGTTCCTTTTGGTATGCTGCGATCTTGTGTGCTCGGAATGTCCCAATCATTTCGTTGATTGTCTGTAAGATATCCTGCTCATCTTCGATTTCGCTTCCTCTTATTACTTCAGGTTGGTCGTCCTCCTTGTTGTCTCCCAATACATCGTATAGCCCACGCCAGCATTCAGTCACCATCGAGTGCATCACTGCTACTATTGTCTCATTACTCAGGCTTTCTAGCCATTCCGCTCGTCTAATCGGTGGTGGGCTGTCTGGGCCTGGCATTCGAAAAGCCGCTATTGTCTCGTTCGTAAGGTTCTCTATTAGTTCTGGTTCTGGCATTTGGAATGCCGGGGCTTCTGGGTTTAGAATTGCCGGAATGGTGTAGAACCTAGGCACTGGTTGGATAAGGGTGGACGGCCCTTCCCCCGCACCACTTGGTCTACCGCCAACAGTTTGTTCCCACTCCCAGTCATCAATTGGGGGGGACTGCGGAGGGCTTGGGTTGATTTCTGTACATGGAGGGCTTGGTCCTTCGCTAGGGAGGTAAGGTGTCGCGTTCTTCCGCCGTCTAGAGTGATTGTTTGTGAATTTGATCTCTGTTTGATGATATGGACAATGGTCCACATAGCGGTAGAAGTAGTGAAGTTTGCTTTGTTGGAGATCCTCGGGTGGTGTGCTTCGGAGAGTGTACGTGTCACCTCAATCGTTTCCCGCAGTGATCGAGCAGGGGCTCTCAGGAGGCACAGGGGCCTCATTGGGGTACTCAGTATAGGCAAAAGGAGGGGCGGTAGGGGAGAATCCTTGCTCGGGCTCCATTGTGTTTGATTCTTGCTCGTAAACTGTGTTATCTGAGATGTCATCTGCTTCCTTTGTGAAGTCGTAGACCTAGAGTGGGTTCAAGTCTAATCCACCCTCGTATATCCGGAAAAGGGTATCAGCTAAATAGTTCGTGCTTGGTGGCACATATACTGTCTTTGCGTCTTACTTTTCCCAAAGCACTGAGCCATTGAACTTGCTTTCTACTTGGATTCTTCGCAGTCCGTAGATGAGTCAAGAGTTCCTGGTCTGTTGCTATTATGAAGGTGTTTCCCATTAAGACATTGTGGAACCGGTTAAGTGCTTCCACTATCGCTAAGACCTCTTTATCGGTAGTCCCATAATTCGTCTGTGCGTTGGTGAACTTCCTGCTGTGTAATGAGGCTGGTCGAGCCATCTCGTATGTGGGTCCCTGTCCCATCCATGCTCCTACTCCTAAATTTGAGGTGTCAGTAATTAGCCAAATTGGTTCCTCACTTTGTATGTCTATTGGTCACATGACTTTGTGATCGACAATAAGCTTTTTTACTATTTCGAGTGCAGTCTGATAGGTGCTCGTTCATATGAAATCCGCATTTCCTGTCAGATCTGTTAGTGGTGCCATCAAGGTAGCATGGTGTGGGAGGAACTAAGCCACATAGTTCACTGTTCCTAGAAAGCATTGCAATTCCTTCTTGTTGCGCGGTGTTTCCCAACCTGCAATGCTTGATATTTTCTGGGGAGAGGCATGGATCCCCTCGTTATCCACTATATGTCGTAGTACTTCCAGCTTATCTGCGAAAAGTACTGACTTTTGCTTGCTGGCATAGAACTTTGCCTTTCTGAGTTGATCACATACCTGGCATATGTGTTTCTCATGTTCCTCTGATGTATCGGAGAATATAAGAATATCATCAATGTATACCCATACAAAATGATGTAGAAATTCGCTTAAGAGGTCCTCCATTATCCGCATAAAGGTTGCAGGTGCATTCATATCTCCTTGTAGCATTACTTTGCTAATAAATCCTCCAAAGGGGGTTTTAAATGAATTGAACTTAACGCTGTCTTTGTCCACTCATGTTTGGAAGTATGCGTCACTTAGGTCAATCTTGCTCCTGAATTTCACTCGTCCTATTCGGTTAAGGATCTGCTGTTAATTTGAGATCAGTGGACTATCCATGATCGTGTTGTCGTTTCGGATTTTCAGGTCTACCAGGGGGCGGATCCTCCTGTCCGACTTGGGTTGTACAAATATAGGTGCCACTCCGGGAACTTCCTGTCGCACGTTAACTCCAGCCCGTAATTTCTCGTTTATCCAGTTCATGAGTTTCTCCTTGTATGCTTCTGGGATCTAGTATGTTAGTTGGTTTCATAGGTCAGTGGGATCTTTTAGCCGAATATGGTGGTTAATCTTTCACACGGGTGGTATCGTTTCAGGAACCTTGTCTGGAACTACATCCTTGTATTCTTGGAACAGTGTTCCTGATGTGGCATCTGAAAAAGCGGCTGAGAATTCCCCACTTGTTGGTTTGCATAGCACATGCAGTTTGTTATCGGGAAACTCCACTGCTGTATCCCCATATCTGATAAGAGCATTGTGTCTTTTTCAGAATGGCATTCCTATGAGGGCGTCATATTTTGCGAGATTTCCTACCAACATCTTCTGATTTGTCCATTTCTTCTTCCCGATTCCTACCGTCAAACCATACTTTTTATGGCTTGAGGAGTGGGAGCCTTTCATGGCCATATTGACAGTTGTTGGTTGGGGTAGAGGTTCTGTAGAGATGCCATGGGTAGAGACAAATGTGTCGCTAACTATGTTGCAGCCGATTGTTCCCGTGTCGAATAGTACCTTTGTTGGGTGGCCTTCTATATGAATCGCTTTTTCTAGAGCATCACGGGGCCTGATTGCCAGCGTTGGTTGCATTGGGAGGCTTTCCATTTCCGCCGAGTTAATTTCCACTTCGACGTATTCAGTTGCTTCCATGTGGTTTGTCCTTGTTTCTCGCTTAGTTGATTTTCCTTTTCCCTTTTTGGCATAGCAGTCCTTTGCATAGTACCCCTTTTTCCCACATTCAAAACATGTACCTTCATCGTGTCGTTTCCGCTTCTTGTCTTTCTTGTCTTTCGAATCCTTGTGGTATGGTTTATCCTTCCTTGTATTGTCCCGTGATGATGATCCTTTGCTGTTCTTCTGCTGTGGTATGTGGGTTCGGTAAACTCCAGTTTCATACAGGATAGTGTCCTTTCGTTCGGCGTGCTTGACCATCTTGTCAAAGCAATCTCCCTCTTCTTCCATGGGTTCTACCTCCTGGTGTAGTCTAGGATGCATTGCTTCATACAATCTTTGTCGCAGCATGTACTGAGATACCATCCCGGTAGGCAATCGTCGGTGATACATTAAGAGATCCGTCACGGCGAAGGTTATTCTTTCTGTTTTGCCATTTCACACTTGCTGGATACCCTTGCACCTTTTGTATAGTTCTTCTATGTTCCATGAGGATTGGAATCTTACTCTCAGGTATTTTATCAGAGTCATTCCTCAGATTTTTTCCCCACTCTTATAGTGGTTCATTGCTTGGTGGTATGCTTCCTCTGCCTTTCCGGTATAGAAGCTTCCAAAGTACCCTCCACTTCCTTCCTTGGTTTTTTCCACTCCGTGCAGGGCCAGGTATTGAGAAGTGGTTGTTACCCATCGATCAAATGCTTCAGGTTTTAGGTCCTCTTTTTTGCTCAAGAACGAGGGTGGCAGCGTAAGGTTGATTTTTGGTCCTGTTCACCCAGCCCCTTGGCCGGGCGGTGTGGCGGATTCTCCTTCAGACATATCGTGTATGGACTCTTCGTTATTGCAGCTGTCATCTGACAAGCTGTCTGCAGGGTCGCTAGAGATTTCATCTGGCGGTTCCGTTACTACCGAGTGATCTGATGTTGCTTCGTCATTGTCTTCCTTCTTAGCTGTGCCTACAGGTAGGCTGTCTTTCTTTGATGGTTCTGCCGGTGCTTTTCTTCTGCTGGCGCTAGGGGGAAATATCCCAGAAAGGCTTGTTGCCGCCTTTGCTAATTCGTCTGTTGATTCGCTAAAGGTCTGCTGGGCCAAGTCTCGCGCTAGTTGTCCTTCTGCTTCGTCAATCAAGAATTCACTCTTTGGCCCTTTCAGTTCCTTGTATTGCCGTTTCTTGGTAAGGCCTTCTTGTGGGACCTGCTGCCCACTTCGTGTCTCCGATGACTGAATGGTGCCGTGTTGGTGGAGCCAAACCTTCTGTGGTTCTGCCGCTCCACGATGCTAGCTTTGCTATTGGACTTTCGTAGGTTGATCACACCTTGTCCCTGCAGGTTCCTTAACCACTTGCTGAGGTTAAAAAAATGTAACTTGTTGGGGCCGGGCCCTAGTCATGTAGCGGTACGATAGGTGCAGATGGCTTCTTGATCAACAAGAAGCGAGCGCTGCTGGATAAAGGAGTATTCAAGCGGGGTGTAATTGGAAATCAATGAAGTAACCATTCAACCAGGTAAATTAAGAATACTGTCTGTCCAAGTCTGCTGTTTGCATCGTGGAAATCGGCAGTCTTTAAATACAGCATATCGCTAAACTCCAGTATGAGCGATATTCCAAAACAAGGTATGTATCAACCGATAGCACATGAAACAATACAAGTATCATATAATACTGTGAAACCAAACATAAAACGTTGTGTGTATCAACCGCTACCACACGAAACAATACCAGTATCAAACGATACTGTGAAACCAAACATAAAATGTTCTGTGTATCAACTGATAGCACACGAAACAATACCAGTATCAAACGATACTGTGAAACCAAACATAAAACGTTGTGTGTATCAACCGCTAGTACACGAAACAATACAAGTATCAAACCATACTGTGAAACCGAACATAAAACGTTCTGTGTATCAACCGCTAGCACACGAAACAATACAAGTATCAAATAATGCTGTGCAACCAAACATAAAACCTTGTGCGTATCAACCGATAGCACATGAAACAATACAAGTATCAAATGATACTATGAAACCAAACATAAAACAATATTCTAGTACCTGCACTAGTTACACCAGCCTTCTGAAATTTGATCAATACAAAACAGAATAATTGATATGTACTGATCCCACCAAGAGCAGCCTACCTGAATTCAAGATGGTCAAAAACTCTAGGCATGTCATCATATAAAGTAGTATTTGGAAAACACTACCTGCTTCTTCACTTAACAAGATTTGCAAACTCTGTAGTCCCTGCAGCAGATGGATTCTTGAACAGGCATCAGTTAAGAAGAAATACAATATTCAATGCTATTAAACTACTATGTTTTCAGAGTACGAGGACAGTAAAGTATTGTAGACATTATACTCTGATTGGTATTGGGAATCTACTCCAACCCTATGGAAACCTTTTCGTAACTGAGTCTGCAAGGAGCAAAAAATTACAATCTCACTAGTGAGTACTCTTCTGAATAATCAGACATGACAAACATAAAGAAAATTATGCAGTTAGAATAAATAGAAGAATGTACCACCCTTGACTTTCAATATTCTATATATCTACTACCAAATGATACAAACCAAATAATGATACAATGTTCTACAGAAGAAGCTACATGAAGCCACCCCTGATCGTGGTACATAAAAAGCCAGAATGGGAAGTGGAAGGGATACAGGACCACAAGAAACAATACGACTATGACCAATTTCTAGTAAAGTGGTCAGAATATCCCAAAGCAGGGAATGCTTGGAAACTATTGCCAGAATTAGGTAATATGACAGAAGTCCAAAATTGGTGGTCGGGCTAAAAAATACTCAATGATGAACTACCCTTTGTGATAAACAATATAACGCTGGGCTAGAGCCTAATATTACCTCATATTCAAAGAGTCAGACCTGATAATGAAAGTGAAGTACAAGATGCCTTTCGCTTCACAGATTTTGAGAGTGATTTTAAGAACAATGTGCACAAGAACTGGGTACTAAGAGAAGAGTTCAATCACTGGATCAAACGGAATGCAACCATACCCTCTAATAGCCTTATTATGTCAAACTGTAAGCAAATAGTATGGAGACTTGTAATGGACAGGGTCCATGCTGGATTAGTGGTAGATAGTCCAAGGCACACCATGGTAGGTGAGATAAGAGATAGGTATAGGTGTACAAACAAGACGCATTTGTATCAAGGCTCAAGAGGTTCAGGGACAGGGTCTTGGTTGTCAGGGTTAGGGTTCATGGGTTTTGGTGATGGGAAGAAGAAATAGAGATGTAATTCCTAAGTATAGGTATAGACAGGAAATTGCCAGGTTGCGTAAGAAAACTAAATCTTAGAGAGGCCCACCCTTTTACATAACAGAAAAATCCTCCAATGACAAATCCCAACATCTCTAACCCCTTCCTCATGTGTAGCCGCAATCTTCCATCAGTTTCTCTAAGGTTCTATTACGTAGAATCTCGGCTAAGTAACCCTTCCCATCATGATATGGTCTGTACTATTCAAAATGTGCATATGGCTGAACAAGAGGTATGACATGGCTTTGCACACTGATTTGTCCAAACAAGTCCCTTAAAAATAGTATTAGGGCTTTTCCAGTTAGGCTTTCATCAACTCTACACTATTTCCTGAAAATTATTACTAATGGTCAACATATATGATAGAACAACATGATAGTATCAGAAATATAATTATTTGATATGATATTATACAATGAGATAAAAACCTATAACTTAACTTTCTATGTGCGCCGAAACATGTTTATGACTTCTATATTGATGCTTCACAGTAGCAATAAAGTCTGTAGAGCCATAGTTAAGTTCTTCTCTATATGACTGCATTATCCATTCTACTCTCTGTGAGTATTTCCAAATCTGTTGCTCAGATATCAATTCCAAAGCCTGTGGAATTAGAGTTTGCAAAGTTTTGATATTATATTGGCAATGATTTCGTGTATATCGCTTTGCTGCACTTCAAATATGTTCAACAAATACTTAACTCTGAATGGAATTTGGAATCGAATTAGATAAGATGCGTTTCTTTTTCAATTTCTTCCTGAAGGTGATATTTTTGATTTCAGAAGTCTTGTTGATTTGCCATAATGCCTCATGCACAGTATGATCCTCCCTCCAAGCAGGTCTTTAGATGCTTGCTTATTTCGGACTTCCAACATTCTAGTCTTCAGCCTTTTCTCCAATGATCTCATTCTTCTAACAACTTTTTCAAACCTTTTGGGGCTCTATTATTATCAATCATCACTCGTCACTGTATTGTAACTGGATTAATACCAGGTTATAGTCTCTGTTGTGTCCTCCTGGCCACATATTTATGTTCTTTGCTAACAAAGCATCCTCAGCAAAGGTCGAGGGATTTGTTGTATTATTGAAAAGAAATAAAGCCTGAGTTTCTGGAAATGCCAATTTAAAAATTGGAATTGCAACTTGCAGCACTTGGTTTACTAAGTTATCTCCATCCCACCACTTGTCTCCTCCATATTCTAGCTTCATCGTAGCAGTATCATCAGCGAAAAAACATTTCGCACCTGGCACCCACTGTCTCTCCATGCCTGTCCCTCCATGTTGTTGAGTTTTACGTTTTGTTGAATCGCAATTGACCCCAATTAATCCTGATAGTTCCTGTCATCATACTTGAAGATAAGATATTAATCTTAATTTCTGCCAAATATGAGCTATTTTTGTTAATAACTTACAGACTTTATACATTACAAAGTTCAATATTATTACTCAATATTTCTCAACTTTAGTATATAAAAACTATACTGAGTTGTTAACCAAAATAGCTCATATTTTGTAGAAATTAGGATTAATATTATACTTTTAAGCTAAATGTACGCAATTTTTAATATTGAAATTATTTTACTCACGATTGGACAAAATATAAAACTCAACGACATGAGGTACAGGGGGCGTTCTGTTTTTTCACTAATGATAAGAACTATATTGTATACTGATATTTGGATCAGGTGATAGACTAAAGTTTGGAAGCTGCAAAATTGGTATAGACTCTCAAGCATGAAGACAACCACCTGGTGTAATGAAATCAGAAACCATGATCCCTTTTCCACAAGTCTTCTTCCTCAGAGGAGGTTCTCCATCCCTCATCTAAATATATTTCCTTCCTTCATTTGAATCAAAAGTTGACTCATCATAGGTCATCAGAACTATTGGTTTTTGTCATTCTGGTAGATTATTAGGAATAATTATCTGCAAGTTGCCATTAATATCTAAATCCCAACAGACCATAAATGGTTTCAAGAACTCTAGAGTTAGTAGAAACTGATTTTGATAATAATCTACAACATCAGCTCGTTCATACCCATCAACGTAGACTCCTTTCTTGACTTCTTTATACTTGTATCCAAGGTGATGTAGCTAGTGAGTAGCAGTATGGATAGTCAAGATCTTTCTCATAACCTGGTGGGAAGGAATTCCAGTATCTGACAAATGACTTTGTCATAGATCAGTTTGTCCTTCATTTTTCATCCAATGCTATTCCTCCACCAATCATGCTTGGTAAAGTTCCTATTCACTAGTAGAATGTAATAGCAGTTGCTAAGTACAATGCAGAAATTGAATCTCTAGTAGAAGCTAAAAACTGTCATACTGCCAACATAGTTCCTTCTTCTTGCAGGCACATTAAAACAGTTTCTTAAATCTGCTTCTTATGTTTCTTAATTGCTCGTGATTGAATTCACTTGTACTCTTCTTTCTAGATCCATAATACTACTCGATGTCCTCTTCCAGCTGCAGCTGCAAGTAGCTTTGCTGCCTCCATTCTGGTTATTCGCTATGTCAACATTGTAGGTCCAAGTCTTTGAAAT
Organism: Tuber magnatum; assembly: GCA_003182015.1. Classification (NCBI taxonomy): domain Eukaryota; kingdom Fungi; phylum Ascomycota; class Pezizomycetes; order Pezizales; family Tuberaceae; genus Tuber; species Tuber magnatum. The sequence goes on along the minus strand of PYWC01000020.1, from coordinate 1,028,396 downwards.
TCCATAAACTGCAAAACTTAATTATAGTATTCTCAATCTTGTCCTTTTAGATGACATTTCTTGAACTTCAGAAACTTTCACAAATCATGAATTGCTAATAGATATTATATTAGTTTTTACTTTGTTTTATTCTTTGTCAAATAGGCTCTGTTATATTATTATTACTTACTATTGAAGAGTATCACCATTTTTCCTTAAGCACATTCTCTATGAGCTATTCTTGGCCAGTCTTTTATCCCTTGGTCTATCAGAAGAGACAGATTGTATTCTCCATCTTCAGAGTCAGTTGTCTGTTTTTCTATTTCTGTGACTATTTTTACTTAGATGTTAGTAATAACTCAGTTTGAAGTTCTTTCTAATAACTATCAATTCATACCTGATTGTAAATCATTTTCAACCTCTGATTCTAAACTGGCTTTCTCCAATCCCTTTCATCTTCTCCATAAAATTTGGCAAGATACTTGATTTCCTACAATAGGACCTTTTACTATTGTTTGACTAGCAATCCACTTTCAGTGAGATTCAATATCTCATGTCCTGTTTCATACAAATTATAATCAGTAAAATATTTTCTTCCATCACAATTATCTAAATATGAACTATATCTTAAGCTATCTTAATTTACCTTCATGCTGTATCCTAAACACTTCTATATCTTGAGTTACTAAACTACTTTCCTCTCTGACTCTTTCATCCAGCTCTGTATTCTCTTCTTGAGTATCTATTCTTATTGATTGACTACCAAGTTTTCCAACCTGGCATTTCAATAGAGTATTTTTCTTAGGATGAGTCATTGGTCTAATTAAGTATAAATATTAAAATTACAAATATCTAAAAGGTCAAAAAAGTTGTTTGACAGGATAACATACCATTAGTAATAGTGATAGGATAATATAGAGTTGTTAGATAAAAAGGGTAAATTAATCTGTATTGAATATTATATATTCCAGTATGTACCAGCAGAGTTATATTATATATAGTTTAAAATAGTGTTATATTATTCTTAAATATTAAGATTCTAAAGTTATTTTCATAGTTATCGGAAGTAGGGCTCTATGCAGAAAAATCAAGTCTTAGCAAAATGAGTTGATAACTAAGCGGAAATGTTTTAATGGTCTTGGCAAGCTTGGTGTAGCTGTGGGTAACACCAAAGTGACTTTCTCATACAAAATACAGAACTTTAAAGTATTATGCTTCTCCTTCAAAGCAAGTGAATATTACAAAAAACCCACTAGATGATTCTCCTTAACAATCTCTATATGGTACTGGTTTTTTTAAAATTTTAGTAGTTTCTGGTAATTTGTTATAATGGATTAAAAATAAGGTAAATCCTTGGACACGTTTTGAATGACATGAACCATACAACCGTCCCACTCTGAATACCCACATATGCAACCAAAAACCCACTACTGTTATACCCATGCCAGGTGGCTGTAACAAGACTGCATCATTAGCTTTTAGGACTATTCATACACTGTAACCTGGTCCCTAAAAGATTTCAGATGCATTAATTGTTTATACGTATTTACAATAATTGCCTTGTAATAACAACCGAACCAACTAGACAAACATCAAAATTGACAGTACTGGGTAAGTTTCAGTTCAGGAGTAGTTGCTACTTAAGTACAGAAGAATGTGAGATATACAAATGAAAAGAGGACCACAAAGTTAAATTCCTGCTGGAATCCATGTAACGGGGGCACCCCTGGGAAGATGGATTCTAAGGTTACGACCGCACTGAACAACTTCAAACTTATCGCCAAAAGTTCACANTTGGACAGGGTAACCCCAGCCCCATGGTAGGGTAACCTGCTCCTGAGTGTAGAGTAACTTTGTTCTGCAGACAGGATGACTTTTCCCTGTTACCCTGTCTATTCCGTCGCCAGAGATAGACACTTCTGACCTTTCTCCAGTTACCCTGCCTAGCTGAGCAACTGCCCCTTCCGAGGTCCCTAACTACACTGACACCGCTCATGGGTGTACCCAGGTACCTAAGTACCTGACCAGCCAATTCTGTTCATTCTCAGAGCCCGCGCCATTGGGTCTCCATAGCTCAAGTACTTGCTTGCCTGCCGGTTCCTACCAGTTCACCTCCTGGCTACCTGTATGGGTATAGGTTCCGTCTGCCATAGCTCATGTATGCCGGGTCGTTACACCCTGCTCCAGAAGCTGAGCAACCAAGACTCACCCAAACTTGGAAAATAGGAAGAATGATTAGTTTGTGATAAACCGGTAGGAACAAAGAAGCAAGTATAAAACCTATAATGAGAAGTAGAGTAAGCGACTTGTCCATATGACCAGAGAGTAGGGTAGATAAAGTTTCTCTGAGCTATATTTTCGGATTCTGGGTAATGCTTGCATGTATCATCATCCTTGTGACCATTCTCAAGTACTAGAACCTCCTAGAAACCCAGTAATAATTAGGAAGTATCTAAATTATTCCATCATTCATATACAAAATGGTTAAAGATCTACAAAGAGAGTTTTCTAGCTTGTCATGAGGACTTGAGTACTAGTAGGGACTTTGCGATTTCATATTCAGAGTCAAATCCTAGCACTCTGGTTGGTCTGTAACCATATTTGCCTCGTATCCAGAGTCTTTTCGCAAAGCTTCTAGTATACCTAGAGGGAGTCAAGTAAAGAACAAATAGTCGTATTCGAAACCTATAAGTTAGCAAGGTCAATCAAAGCTCTCTCTCTTTATATCATATATTCTATGGCATACTAGGCCTCTTTTTATTGAGAACCTCAACTTACCGAAAGCCATACTACCTGAGACTCTCTGATCGAGCACACCAGATACTTCCCAGTCAGGCATGGCTGATAATCCCTTGCTCAGCATGTTCAATAACTCTCCACCCAGCATGCCCGATAACTCTCCATCTAGCGTATCAGATAGTACCCAGCCGACTCGACCGGAAAATCCTCCTGTTACCTTGCTTGAAGGCCCTCCCACCCAGACCATTGATAATCCTGCTACCAGCATACCCGAAAATTCTCCTCCAAGTCCAGCACCTGTAACCCCACCTAATACACCTACCCTTGCCCTCCAAATTCATTTGGCAACAGATCAAGAGGTCAAAAAAGTAATCCCAACCCTCAGACACTATGCGCAGTGGACCTACCCACAGCTACAGGAGGCTTTCGGAATCCCTTTAGGCACTTCGTATCGTATAGTTCACAGTAGTAGTGCCAGTGCCAACAAGCTGCCAGTGGGACGATCCCGGGGGAGAAGAGGAAGACTTACCATAGATCTGGAGATTCAGCAGCGCCTAATTGACACTGCAACCGCAAGCGCTCAAAACCACCGCCTCCCATATGCTGATATCGCTGAACTTGCGGGCATTCAACTAGGTGAGACAACACTAAAAAAAATCTTTGAGAATGCTGGCTACCATCGAAGAGTGGCTCGTACAAAGCCATTTCTCTCAGCAAAAGCCAAGGAGAAAAGAATGGCTTGGGGGGAACGATTTCGGGATTGGGAGGTAGATGACTGGGCAGATATTGTCTGGTCTGACGAGTGTGCTTTCTCAGTAGGTGATGTGTGTGGGACAACCTGGGTTACCCGCCGCCCCGAAGAAGAGTATCACGAAGATTGCCTTACCCCTCGTTTCCCCCGGCTGACTATGATCATAGTATAGGGGGCAATCTACCGAGACCAGAAAGGGCCACTCATAGTTTGGGATACCGCTAACTGGGGGCGTATTAATGGTGCTACCTATATTAAGTATATTATACGCCCCTACTTGTTCCCCTGGTGGCAGACTCTACACCAAGCTGGAGAGACAAACTCAGGATATATATACTTTCAGCAGGACAACACTCCTGCACATCATGCCCGCTATACCCTCCAAGATTTCAATGAACTTGGTCTTGGCAACTATCTCTTTCCTTGGCCTGCCTCTTCACCGGATATGAGCCCAATTGAGGCTATTTGGTGCTTATTAAAGCGCCGTATCTCCTGTCGCTCTCCACATCCCACTACCGTTCCCGACCTTAAAGCCGCCATTTTCGCCGAATGGGAAAACATTACTCCAGCTGAAATTGCGCAGCATACTACCTCCCTCCCAGATCGGGTATCTGATCTTTTGGCCGCTAATGGCAGTCATACATCTTGGTAATGTAGGGAACCATCCTAACAATCGCTGTACTCAGAAGTCATTTGAAATTGGAAAACATAATCATTGCCTCTATAGAGGATTGTATGAGATCAGTGAATATCATAGTTTTCCAGTTTTCAATGTTCTCCTGGGTACTCCATAACTACATAAATAGTCTACATATACTAACTGTTCTATAGTTCATTTTCTTTCTTTAGGCTCCCTTAGCCTAACTCTGCCGCAATACCTCTTTTCCATAGGTCAAGTACTTACTTGCCTGCCGGTTCCTACCAGTTCGCCTCCTGGCTACCTGTATGGGTATAGGTTCCGTCTGCCATAGCTCATGTACCTTGGGTCGTTACAATCCCTGATCCTATGAACTGAACCAAAGTGAGATTTGCAAACTCCACTGTACTATAATCTGATAAACAACCATCATTCACCTGAAATACCTTAATAATATCAAACTCTGAGGAAGTTAACCTGAGACTATGCTACCAGCTTGTGGGACTACTGGTGCACCATGAAATGATCCTACTAATTACTTATTTGCAAATGATTTATATCAACTACTGTGAGGAATACTGTCATGTCAATATTGAAACAGACAATTAGGAAGACAGGGTGGTAGTGATTAGGGTGGATTTGACAGGATATTGGAAAAGCTATTGCCTTGTCTGTAAAATACCATATACGGAGTATTGAAAGTAATAGTTGATAGGCATAGAATAGATATTGCAGGACATGGAAATGTTGTGAGATAGTGAGGACGATGAGGATGGGTCCTATAGAGATTTTCAGGAAAATGGTTGGTGTACCAACAATTAGGATTTTGTTGTTTGGGTTTTTGTGCAATGAAACTTTTGTATTCTTTTGGGAATGTAACCGGTATGGGTACCAAGTTATGGGTTTTAGATTTCATATTTCGTTTTACAGTATTGCTAAATACTTGTATTATTTTGTGTGCTATTGCTTGATAAATACTTGGGGGGTTACCAAAAACTGGAAAGGGGGGTAGCCCTGTGTAACGGGGGCACCACTAGGAAGATGGATGCCAAGGTGGCGACCGCACCGAACAACTTCAAACTTATCGCCAAAAGTTCACACAGATGTAAGCGTAAAGTAAACGGTAAAACTTAATATCGTTAAGCCTGATGCTTCACTGAATTAAGGTCTCGAGAGGATTGATTGTTGGAGTAGGAGAGTTCTCGCAAAGACTTTTCAGGTAGTTTTATCTTATGCCAGAAACTCCGGCATCAGTTTACTCCAACTGTTCAAGCACTCTCTTCTCCGTTAAGGGTGGTCCAACACGTCTCCGGGCACACCCTTCAGGTCTGCATATGTCGACACACTCTAGTCAGCGTTCACCTTATGCGGTTATCGTTTCTGCAGCACATTTCCATTTTGCCCACCAGAATGAAAACTTCTGTGCATCGACGTCTTGCCAGTGGCTAACAGTGAAGACGCCGTGTGAACTAGACTATCTATGATACCCTTCCGATATGCATGGATGTCTACTTGGCCCCGGAAGCTACCGTGAGCAGTTTATAAATCTGCTATTTACGAGTCTCGGGCTCCCATTGTCTTCGCCAGGATACTGTGGCCCGGAAGTGCTCCAATGGGTGCTACCCGTGACCACTACCCCGGATCCACCGTACCTGTGGTAGGAATCATGCTGTTAGTGTCCTTGCACTTCCCTTAAAGAGCCTATAGCATTGGGGAGACCTTCGGGCTTGGTAGGTGTGAAACTCTCCCGGTTGCCCCGGCACCACCTGGGACTACCTTGGGGACCCCTACAGTGAACACCCGTTAACTCCATTGGTTTTGGTTCTATTTTACTCCCAACAACTTGGAGGAGGTACTCCATGTTCCACCCTATGCCCCCTTATATATCCTGTGAACAGCGTACAGTCGACCAGATGGCAGCGACGTATATGCTGTTGCAAGCAGTTCTCTAAAGCTCCTTCTTTGCTAGACTGCACACAACTATGTAACCGTTCGCCCATGACGTCCAAGCCTCAAGGCGGGGCTGGAGGGGTATGACAGGAATAAGGTCTCCAATTTACAGCTTCTTCGGAGCTGCGTAGCTCGTCCAATAGCATCTCCCAGAACCCCAGATTCCAGCATTATGCATGAGTTCGCCTGACAAGCATTCTGGTCATTTTTCCCGATCTCCGCGAGGGACTTCGTATTGAAAGGTAGGGTAACTCAGGACTTTGGGCAGGGTAACCCAAGCTTCATGGCAGGGTAACCTGGTCCTGAGGGTAGGGTAACCTTGTCCGGTGGACAGGATGACTTTTCCCTGTTACCCTGTCTATTCCGTCGCCAGAGATAGACACTTCTGACCTTTCTCCAGTTACCCTGCCTAGCTGAGCAACTGCCCCTTCCGAGGTCCCTAACTACACTGACACCGCTCATGGGTGTACCCAGGTACCTAAGTACCTGACCAGCCAATTCTGTTCATTCTCAGAGCCCGCGCCATTGGGTCTCCATAGCTCAAGTACTTGCTTGCCTGCCGGTTCCTACCAGTTCACCTCCTGGCTACCTGTATGGGTATAGGTTCCGTCTGCCATAGCTCATGTATGCCGGGTCGTTACACCCTGCTCCAGAAGCTGAGCAACCAAGACTCACCCAAACTTGGAAAATAGGAAGAATGATTAGTTTGTGATAAACCGGTAGGAACAAAGAAGCAAGTATAAAACCTATAATGAGAAGTAGAGTAAGCGACTTGTCCATATGACCAGAGAGTAGGGTAGATAAAGTTTCTCTGAGCTATATTTTCGGATTCTGGGTAATGCTTGCATGTATCATCATCCTTGTGACCATTCTCAAGTACTAGAACCTCCTAGAAACCCAGTAATAATTAGGAAGTATC
>PYWC01000020.1:971723-990385 GCA_003182015.1 Tuber magnatum | reverse complement strand
CCGACATCATCACGCCCAATCCCTATCAATGCAAGTACAGCCTCTGCAATTGCGGAGAACGATGGCGTGATAACTTATATCATCTTTGACATCAGGAAGTCCGGGTCTCCGCCCACCGATGACCTTTTTCTGTTCTCCAAACCCCCGGGAGACAAGAGGTCAGCCCTCACAAGCCTGACAATTACGGCCGAACCCCGCTCTCATACACCGCTTGGTTTGGGTGCGAAGAAATCGTGAAGGTTCTGCTCGGGCGGGAAGAGGTCAACCCCGACAAGCCAAATAATTATGACCAAACACCGCTCTCGTTTGCCACTGCTAGGGGAGATGACGGGGTTGTGAAAATACTACTCAGGCGGGAAGAGGTCAACCCTGATAAGTGAGATTATTACGTCCAAAAACCGCTCTCATTCGCCGCTTGGAATGGACATGAGGGAGTGGAAATACTACTCGGGCAAGAGGTCGACCAGGACAAGCCTAGCAGTACAGACCAAACACTGCCCTCGCTTACCGCTTAGAATGGACGTGGGGGAGTAGTGAACATGCTGCTGCGATAGGAAGAGGTCAGCTCTGACAAGCCAGATAATTTCGGCCAAACGACGCTCTCATATGCCGCTTGGTTTCAGAGTCAGGATTTGGTGGGAGTGATACTTGGGCGGGAAGGGGTCAACCCCGACGGGTCAAAAAACCATGACTGAGTACCACTCTCGTCTGCCACGCGTTATGGAAACGAGGAGATGGTGAAAATACTGCTCGGGCGGGAAGAGGTCACCCCAAACAAACCCGACAATTCCGCCCTCACCCCGCTCCTGCCTGCCGCTCGGAATGGACACTATGCGGTGGTGAAAATACCGTTCGGATGGGAAGGGGTCAAGCCTGATAGGCCTTATAATTCCGGCCGAAACCCGGGCTCTCATATGCCGTTGGGAATAGACGTGGGGAATCTGGGAGCACTTGTGCCCGTATTAATGCGCCTAATCCACTATCTGCACAAGACCACTAGCCTACGTCAATCATATCACCAGCCTACAATAGGTTCTGTTTGACAGGTTAACAGAATTGCGAATACCTGGAGATAGTGGATTAGATGGGTTGATACAATAGCAAATCTAAAGTGTTTTCACGGTATTGTGGCAATGTCTTGATGGCGGCAATAGAACACAAAAATAACAATAGGTAGCCTCTGTCTAGCTGTATCCATTCCTCGTAGTGCTCATGGTTAAAATTTACAGAAAACTACCCCCACCGCACCAGGCAGGAAAAGTCCTGCACCCATTACCATTCCCAATCCTCCGGTAACAATACCCGTGACTCATCACTTGCGGGTAGCCAACTCCATCGATAGCTTTAGGTTGTCAAGCTCAGATTTTGTCGAAAGTTTGAGATTCTCCAACCTCCCTTCGGTTCTGTGCTCGGATCCAGTACGTCAGCCGCCAATGTGGCGGATGGTGCGGCGAGTGAGGCCGCATGAACATAGGCAACCAGTGGCTGGTGCGTTCCTGTATATATAGTCGGGCATTCCCCACACCTCATCATCCTCAATCAACCTCAGTCGTTTCAACAAAGGTCAATTGCGTATTCGTGAAGCAACTTGTAGCGCTCCCATGTTTCACCCTTTCAATGCACAGTGTCTTCCAAACCAAGTGATTCTCACACAAACGAACTCTACCTTCATTTTCATCATTGATATTCAGTCAGTAATTATTCCCTCAAACACGAAGTAACCTTGCCGTTAGCTATCAGCGATAAGCACGAATAGCTCATATCCTCTCTGGAGTGTATCCACCCCGTAATATAATCAGTGAATAAGAACAGATTTTATAGTTGTCCTTAAACTCGGACGAAAAAGGGAAAAGAAAATCCAAATCAACTTGCCAGCAAGATGAGGACCTGTTCCCACAGTAATACTGGGTCAAATACCCGGCTGGTTTGGCGGTTGGGGTGTCAAGTGTCAGGAAACAAATCTGTTGAGTTATACTAGTATGATACTGTTGCTAGTATTTGACGCATTAGCTGCGACCCTTCGCTGTGTCCCACTATCATAATGCTGTCCTGTTTTGCTATGGAGATCCGAGAGTCGGCGAGGCATCAATCAGGAAACACGCAACCGCGGTGTTTCGTCTTCCGGCCTGATCGTAGAGCCTGTCCACCAATAGCGAACTGTTATCGGAGCTTGTCAGCACCGGCTCTCATCTCTCTTTTGGCAACTATCGCCTTTACTTGACTTCATGGCGCGACAAGAGCAGTCCGCCACCAGTATGCTAGGGTCCTTGCTAAAACAGATAGTCAGAGAGATGGGAGGTATTCCAGAGGAAAGATCCCGAGTAGTATTTCCACCATTCCCTCATGCCCAAACCTAGTGGCATAGGAGAGTGGTGTTGTGCCGCCACCACCTGGTTCGTAGGGGTTGACTGCTTCGCTTCGGAGTAGTATCCTCACCGCTCCCTCATATCCATGACGAACGGCGAACAAGGGCGGCGTTCGGTCGTCATTATGTGGCCCACCAGGGTTGACCTCTTCGCGCCTGAGTAGTATTTTTTACAACACCCAATGTCCATTCCGAGCGGGAAACGAGAGCTGCATTTGGTCGTCGTTACCTGACCTGTCAGGATTAACTTCTTGGAGCTCAACTATTCTCAACACACCCTTGTAGCCAACCGCAACAGCAAACAAGGGTGACCTCCGACCATTCACTCCAGGCTTTCCAGGATTGGCCTTTTCCCACCCGAGTAGCGCTCCCACCCCCCCCCTCGTGTCCCTTGTGAGCCGCCCATGCACGCAGTGTATATCCCATAAAATCTCACCCGCCGACATCATCACGCCCAATCCCTATCAATGCAAGTACAGCCTCTGCAATTGCGGAGAACGATGGCGTGATAACTTATATCATCTTTGACATCAGGAAGTCCGGGTCTCCGCCCACCGATGACCTTTTTCTGTTCTCCAAACCCCCGGGAGACAAGAGGTCAGCCCTCACAAGCCTGACAATTACGGCCGAACCCCGCTCTCATACACCGCTTGGTTTGGGTGCGAAGAAATCGTGAAGGTTCTGCTCGGGCGGGAAGAGGTCAACCCCGACAAGCCAAATAATTATGACCAAACACCGCTCTCGTTTGCCACTGCTAGGGGAGATGACGGGGTTGTGAAAATACTACTCAGGCGGGAAGAGGTCAACCCTGATAAGTGAGATTATTACGTCCAAAAACCGCTCTCATTCGCCGCTTGGAATGGACATGAGGGAGTGGAAATACTACTCGGGCAAGAGGTCGACCAGGACAAGCCTAGCAGTACAGACCAAACACTGCCCTCGCTTACCGCTTAGAATGGACGTGGGGGAGTAGTGAACATGCTGCTGCGATAGGAAGAGGTCAGCTCTGACAAGCCAGATAATTTCGGCCAAACGACGCTCTCATATGCCGCTTGGTTTCAGAGTCAGGATTTGGTGGGAGTGATACTTGGGCGGGAAGGGGTCAACCCCGACGGGTCAAAAAACCATGACTGAGTACCACTCTCGTCTGCCACGCGTTATGGAAACGAGGAGATGGTGAAAATACTGCTCGGGCGGGAAGAGGTCACCCCAAACAAACCCGACAATTCCGCCCTCACCCCGCTCCTGCCTGCCGCTCGGAATGGACACTATGCGGTGGTGAAAATACCGTTCGGATGGGAAGGGGTCAAGCCTGATAGGCCTTATAATTCCGGCCGAAACCCGGGCTCTCATATGCCGTTGGGAATAGACGTGGGGAATCTGGGAGCACTTGTGCCCGTATTAATGCGCCTAATCCACTATCTGCACAAGACCACTAGCCTACGTCAATCATATCACCAGCCTACAATAGGTTCTGTTTGACAGGTTAACAGAATTGCGAATACCTGGAGATAGTGGATTAGATGGGTTGATACAATAGCAAATCTAAAGTGTTTTCACGGTATTGTGGCAATGTCTTGATGGCGGCAATAGAACACAAAAATAACAATAGGTAGCCTCTGTCTAGCTGTATCCATTCCTCGTAGTGCTCATGGTTAAAATTTACAGAAAACTACCCCCACCGCACCAGGCAGGAAAAGTCCTGCACCCATTACCATTCCCAATCCTCCGGTAACAATACCCGTGACTCATCACTTGCGGGTAGCCAACTCCATCGATAGCTTTAGGTTGTCAAGCTCAGATTTTGTCGAAAGTTTGAGATTCTCCAACCTCCCTTCGGTTCTGTGCTCGGATCCCGCAATAATTCGTGCGATGTGATTCTTCATTTCATTGTCCGCGGCAAGGTCGTAAACCATCACCTTGTATGCCAACTGTAGACACTGATTTAAGCGGAATAGCTCGGAAAACCAGAGTGCACTAGTGAACTTGCGGTCCCAAACCCAAACAAAACAGTCCCACCACTGAATGTTATCATGAGTTTAATCCATGTTTCGATTCGGTCGAGTCCGTTGTTAATGGTCTTGCCGCGAATCGCAAGTTCATGTTACTCTTAGTTAGCACATGCCAAACTGACTATGATTTAATCCTTACTGCCTCTACAACACTTAGCCTTTCTCCCTGAGACAAGGCTTTAATTCCTTCGGGCTTTGAAGCACCTTCCGTCAAAATCTCATGGACTATTCTCTTCTATAAAGCCTACGATTAGCACATCTCACTAAACTACCTTCAAAAGTTTTACTTACCCGTGCGGTGCGGCGAAAGTAACGAGAGTGGTGGTGTGTACCACGATAGTAGCGGTAAGGGAAGCCTCTTTGAAAAAACTGACGAGCTAGGTTGAGAGCCATGGCGTTGGGATAGTAACTGTCATACAGAGAATAGTGGCAGGTCGGGTTTACTCAGAATTTACTGTATATATAACTCAGGTCAGGGAGGCAGTATCTGCCGGGTAACTGGCTTGGTTCAGTGGGGTATTTATGCCACGGGATTCTTTTCTGAAGGCCACTTCTCTGACCAAATACTGCCTCATCACCTCCCTATTTAGGTTTAGGGGGGGAATTTGATCAATTCTTAGGCGGTTTCATGGTGTAGAACCAACTACACCACAAAACCCAATAGCTTGAGAGGTAGAATAGAATACTTGGCTGTTACAATTTCAGGTACTGTATTTACTTGTTAAATTCACTGTCTGGGATCGGCTCCACTCAATCAGAGACATAGCATCCCGTGAAGGAATAGTGTTATCCAGACGGAGTATAGCTTGGGGATGGCGAGCCTATGGGATCTCATTAACTGGCATTCGTCACCGTGTTAACCTACTATGCTAGGCCTATTGTGGTTTAGACAGTGACTTGTGTTGAGATTGCCGATGGTGGGTTTAACGTCATGTCAGCGGTTATGTCAGTTCAGGAAGTACTGGTACAAGTACTAGTATCGTACAGGTAGACTATGTCGGGAACTGACATACTCGACACAGGTCATAGGAACCGGGGTTATCATTTAGCGTCATTCTGAGTAATCACGATTAGTAAAATGAGAGGAAAAAAGGTGGCAACTAGAAATGGCAGCGGTCACGGTAGGGTAACAAATGATTCTCAGTTGCTATAAGGTTTTGTTTGCTTGCTTCCTTTGTTCCTTCCTTCCACTGGAGCAAAGCCGTTTCACAACAACCCTTTCAGCGAATACAAGCGCCCTGATCCTTCAATCGGGCTCCATCATGATGGCCTTTGTTCGGAATGTTACTGGATTTCGTCTGGCGCTTGCCCCTTTTCCGCATCACATTCATGGTAGGCTGATTCGTCATCATCGTCATCCCGGTAATGGTCAACTTACTTCAACCTCTCTTGTTCAAGCTGTTCGGACCCAGGTAGGTGAAGGAGGCAACAGTGCTCTATAACTACTAACTGTGTGACTGAATAGAAGTATTCTACGGGTGACAGTACGAATGGTACTGACAGTGCAGGCAGCATGGGCTGTAACGTGTTCGGGCCAGGCCCTAGTCACGTAGTGGTACGATAGGAGCAGATGGCTTCGTGATCAACAGGAAGCGAGCGCTGCTTGCTAAAGGAGGCTTTGAACGGGGCGTAATAGGAGATCAGAGAAGTAACCGTTCAAACAAGTATATTTAAGAATACTGTCTGTCGAAGTCTGCTGTTTCCATTGCGGGAATCAGTGGTCTTTAAATACAGCATATCACTTATCTCTAGTATGAGCGATATTGCAAAACAATGTGTGTATCAAACAATAGCACACGAAACAATACAAGTATCAAACGATACTGTGAAACCAAACATAAAACAAGGTGTGTATCAACCGATAGCACACGAAACAATACAAGTATCAAATGATACTGTGAAACCAAACATAAAACAATATGTGTATCAATCTATAGTACATGAAACAATACAAGTATCAAACGATACTGTGAAACCAAACATAAAACAACCTAGTACCCATACCGGTTACACTCCCAAAATAAAATAATAATTTCACCAAACAAAACAACTTAATGAAATCCTAATAGTCGGTAAATTGACTATTCTCCTGAAAATCCCCATCGTACCCATCCTCATCGTCATCGCTGTCGTGCAGCAATCTCAAGTCATCCTGCAACATCCATTCCGCACCTTCCAACCATCTCTCCAAACACTCTCCACATGGCGCTCCGCACAGAAAGCAACCTGACTCCCAGTAGTGTGGCAGGTCCACGAAGTTCCGTACTATTCGGTCCTCCCATTCCTCCGTCTCCACATCGATTCGTCCGCAATCTTCGCAGTGATCGATATAAAATATCTTCCAGTATGCGTCTTCTGAAATTATTTCTCGGTAAAGCAGGTATCCCAAAATGAGGTCTCGTCCCTTTATGCTGACTTCTGTGTAGGTAGACATTTTGTTTCTTTCGCGTAAGGATAAGGTTTGTAAGGGGTTAAAGGTTTTGTAAGGTTAAAGGGTTGGAGGTCTGGTAGTGTGGTCTGTTTTCTTTGGCGGTTTAGAGGGCTGGTGGCCGGTATTTATGTTTCTGTGGTGAACTTGCTTAGGTGTTGGCCTCGTGTAGGTCTTCAATGGAAAGGGGTTGCTGCTTAATTTCGGTTTCTTCTGTCTCCATGCAACTATCACATTTTTCTGTGCTCAGGTAGCACCCACTACCGAAGCGGAAAACATCTGATACTGATTCTCCCCACATTCATCCCGTTGATTCTGTTGTTATTTCCAAGCATTTGTTGCANATGTGGCGGATGGTGCGGCGAGTGAGGCCGCATGAACATAGGCAACCAGTGGCTGGTGCGTTCCTGTATATATAGTCGGGCATTCCCCACACCTCATCATCCTCAATCAACCTCAGTCGTTTCAACAAAGGTCAATTGCGTATTCGTGAAGCAACTTGTAGCGCTCCCATGTTTCACCCTTTCAATGCACAGTGTCTTCCAAACCAAGTGATTCTCACACAAACGAACTCTACCTTCATTTTCATCATTGATATTCAGTCAGTAATTATTCCCTCAAACACGAAGTAACCTTGCCGTTAGCTATCAGCGATAAGCACGAATAGCTCATATCCTCTCTGGAGTGTATCCACCCCGTAATATAATCAGTGAATAAGAACAGATTTTATAGTTGTCCTTAAACTCGGACGAAAAAGGGAAAAGAAAATCCAAATCAACTTGCCAGCAAGATGAGGACCTGTTCCCACAGTAATACTGGGTCAAATACCCGGCTGGTTTGGCGGTTGGGGTGTCAAGTGTCAGGAAACAAATCTGTTGAGTTATACTAGTATGATACTGTTGCTAGTATTTGACGCATTAGCTGCGACCCTTCGCTGTGTCCCACTATCATAATGCTGTCCTGTTTTGCTATGGAGATCCGAGAGTCGGCGAGGCATCAATCAGGAAACACGCAACCGCGGTGTTTCGTCTTCCGGCCTGATCGTAGAGCCTGTCCACCAATAGCGAACTGTTATCGGAGCTTGTCAGCACCGGCTCTCATCTCTCTTTTGGCAACTATCGCCTTTACTTGACTTCATGGCGCGACAAGAGCAGTCCGCCACCAGTATGCTAGGGTCCTTGCTAAAACAGATAGTCAGAGAGATGGGAGGTATTCCAGAGGAAAGATCCCGAGTAGTATTTCCACCATTCCCTCATGCCCAAACCTAGTGGCATAGGAGAGTGGTGTTGTGCCGCCACCACCTGGTTCGTAGGGGTTGACTGCTTCGCTTCGGAGTAGTATCCTCACCGCTCCCTCATATCCATGACGAACGGCGAACAAGGGCGGCGTTCGGTCGTCATTATGTGGCCCACCAGGGTTGACCTCTTCGCGCCTGAGTAGTATTTTTTACAACACCCAATGTCCATTCCGAGCGGGAAACGAGAGCTGCATTTGGTCGTCGTTACCTGACCTGTCAGGATTAACTTCTTGGAGCTCAACTATTCTCAACACACCCTTGTAGCCAACCGCAACAGCAAACAAGGGTGACCTCCGACCATTCACTCCAGGCTTTCCAGGATTGGCCTTTTCCCACCCGAGTAGCGCTCCCACCCCCCCCCTCGTGTCCCTTGTGAGCCGCCCATGCACGCAGTGTATATCGCAGGAGGAGGTTTGGAGGTTGGTCAGAGGCGGGCGTGGTAAGAAGGCGGAGGTTGAGGCTGGGGGCAACGGAGATGCCGAGCCAGTAGAAAAGTTGGACATGAAAGTGGGCCGACTAACTGAAGAAGTTGAACGTAGCCTATCCGTCGCCGGCGGCTGGAAGGACAGCGTCATGAAAGACCACTCCACCCAAGAGGCATGGATCGTTTGAATTTACAGTTTTAGCTATGCTTGCTTTTTCGGTCCTCGTGGTACGTTAATTGGTCAATTGTTTCTGTTGAGCAATAAGTACGAATGATATTCTTTGGCTTTTTTGCATTGGACTTTTTCTGTTCACCGGGTGCTCCTAGTATGAGACTATTCTTCTACAAGGGGTTGTGGGTGGGTCTGGCGAAGTGGTTCTGGTTGGCTCGTTGGCCGGTTAGCTAGTCGTGGGACTGGGTATGGTTTATTTCGTTAACGGGTGTTCGCCAGACATTTTTCCACCGCGAAAATTGTACCACGATTGGGCGTCCTGACGGTAACACCTAATTTTTTGTGTGTGTAAACAAAGTTCGCCGTGCTTTTATTTACTTTTTGATTTTTTTATAAAACTTCATTCTCTTCCCGCTTCCTGTGCTAACCTAAAGCGCCTGCCCTTCTCCATCCCCATATGAAAACACCTAACTGAACCCTTTCCTCACCCCACTCCCACTTCCACTCCAATAATACCCACTTCGTACTCTTTCCTCCTGCTCTCCTAGGCGCCTTTATACACACTCTCTCCCACTTCCTATCTCCTTCCAACCAACCCATATCCCTTCTACCTACGGTAACGATTTCCTCCCCCGACCTTCTCCTGCCATACTTTTTCTCACATCCTATCAGCCTGGAGCGAGAGGTAATTGGAAGAAAATGTGGTTGGCGCAACACCATTTTTGTTTCCTCACCCAAAGTACTGTATGAGCGTCATGAATGATCACTCGCTTCACCGCCTACGAAGGTTGTTGAAGTGTCCTTCCATATCTTCGATGGGAACGGCAGGGTAGTACGNCTCCCTCCTTTGTCTTGTTCAAGTAGAAACTTAGGCGCATGCAGGCGTAAGCGTGGCTTGAGCTAGATCCCGGATATCTTTGAGCAAGCCGGGCTTGTGGCAAATATGTTTGGTGAGATTCGTGCCTAACACTACTCAAAACACTAACACTACCTAAACAACAACTTGCCACCGCAAACAAATCCCGGCAGGATATACTCCACCAGATCCCCACCTCGAACTACGGGGCCACAAACCCCCTGCTTCTCAATGCCATATAAATACAGTCAACAACCACCGAGCACTCCTTCATCCATCTCTCTTTCTCACGTCCCATACTGCTAAACAATACCTGAAAATGGTCTGTCTGAGTAAAACCCTTGTGGTCATACCGGATCATCTGCCACTGTGCCCCACTAGTCACAAAACCGTACACAATCCCGCCGCCGTTATTATCCCCCATGTCCTTGAGCGCTAACAAACATTGCCTCTTCGCCTGTCCGACAAAGGACTTCTTTGCCTCCGTGACCAGGAAGAACTCCCTGTCCCCGAGCCCAATAAAGTCCATACCAACAAACTCCTGAAAACCGCCCATCTCCGAGTCCACGGCGATAATCTCTTTTTCCCTCCGAAGGACCAGCTCATATCCCATCTTGCGTTTCAACCTTGTGAGTATAGGAAGGATTATAAGTAAAACCAAGTCGTTCACGTTGGCTTCTTTAAAGTCTTCATCTGATTCCGTAGGATAGCCTTCACCTTCGATAAATTGGACAATATTTTCGAAAACCATTTCCTTGGTTTGCTGAACCTCATCATTTCCGAGACCTTTGATCTGGTGCTTTTCCTGTGCCAACATCTGGCTGATGGGCATGGCTTGCTTTTCAAAGTGAAAGAATGTAAAGCCGAGTCTCTTCTCGGCTTCAGGCATGCTGACCTTGGAATAGGCGGTCTGATACTTGACATTGGTGTGTTTTTTCTTCCGAGTCTGTTCAATGATGTTAGAACAGTTTGTGGGCCAATAAAACTTTAAGCTCACCGGGGTGGTGTCCTCTTCTGCAGTCACCTTAGAAGAAGTAGTTTGGCGCTTAGGATTGGTTTGCTTCTTCTAGTGAATATTGTCGCCTGGTTAGAACAGTTTGAGGGCTACAGTATTAAAACCTTAAGTTTACCGGCGTAGAGCTCGCCCAGCATACATGCATGAATGGATAATGGACATGAGGGTGGTAGTGGTAAAGTCCGGTGGGCCTGAGTGCCAGCTTGGTGGCAATTCTAAACATAGCTACTATTCACTACTCATGAATTTAGTAAGTCAGTCTTTAATAGATAATACTTGTAAAAAACATCAAAAGGACTGACCTTGTTATAACAGCGATTAAGAGCGTGAAATTGATTCCCGATAGAGGTAGATACGGTGTAACTTACCCAATATGGAGAGAAAAACAAGGAGGAGGTGATCGAATTGATTTGTTGGGAGGAAGGTGTGGTTGCACCAGTCTAGCGAAGGGAATACTCGCGCGGCCGAGTTGCTGTTGGACACCCACATAGAGTAGCGATCGGCAAACCAATAGATGGGCATTCTGATAGCGCCGAGCAGAGTGATGTAATTTGATATACTGAAGAGAACCATGATCGCACATATTGTTCTTCACAACTGCCATCCTGCATACCTATCAACTAATATCATGGCCTTTCTTTTAATAAAGAATATGCCCACACCGCAAACGAAGCTGAGAGATACTCCTCGAGTTCCGCTGCTCAAAAGAGCAGCAACCTTAACCCTGAATTGGCATACCAATATGTTATATCGAAACATTGCGGAAAAGTTGAATCTGAAGAAGTTAACTGTGGAGGTAATAATTAAAAGGGCAAAGGTAAGAGTTGAATCCTACCATATTCAAGTTTGACTTGAACACCTAAGGTGGCAATTCTTATACAAAGTGTTCAATCTAGGACTGGTCTTGCAAGTATGGAGGCCGCTGGCAGCGTAGGTGATATAGTGTTTCAGGATGCTAAGAATGTGGTTTTAGGCGCACACATCAGATCCCGATGACTTTGACGATGTTCTTGCTTGTCTGGATGATGAACAAGAAGGTGGAAATCCCGAAAGATTTCCAGAGGGCTGTGAGGAGTCGATTGCTTTACGTGACCTCAGACAGCAAGACGAAGAGCACTGGCAAAAGACTTTTCCAGAAATTGCGCAAGAGCTTCGGTATTTGTGCTGCCCGTTCAACCTTAGAGCAAGTGCTCCACAGCCAGCATCACATCTTTCGAAGAAAGCCTGCATATAAGCCTGCTCTGTCTATGGAACAGATGGAGGCTCATCTTGCCTTCGCCCATATGGCGCTCCAGATAGCGATCAATTCAATAGTTTTCACCGATGAAATGTGGGTCGAGTTTGGTAAACCACGTCGTCAACGGAATGTATCGTGATATCGCGGAGGTGATCGGAATACCTATGCAATACATGATAGGAATGAAAAACAACCAATTCGTATCACGTTCTGGGGAGCGATCATCGAAGGCTTTAAGGGTCCTTATCATATATGGGAACCTGATACTCGAGAGGAGAGACGAGAATTTCAGCAAATTGTAAATGAGGAAAACCAAATACGACAACAGCGACGAGAGTTTAATCAGCAACAAGCCCAGGTTCCTGGTACTTGGCAACAGGAGACACTTACTAATATTAATGAGGGTATCGACAACCTCAACGAAGCGGAAGGACGGATCAGTAGACACAAACGGAGAAGACGAAAACCTGAGCAAGTTTTCAAAGAGAAGGAATTAGAATTCACCAGCAAAGGGGGAATTAATTGGGTCTCATACCGTGAGCGAGTTCTACGACCAAAGCTCTATCCATGGATGAACTCCTTACGAGAGAGAAAGGGAGTTCCATATCTTTACCTGGTTGAAGATAACACACCCTGTCACCAAACTGCACGGAGGATAGACTATGAGGAGCGGAAGTCTCAAGGGATTCTTACCTTAGATTGGCCATCTAAGTCTCCAGATTTGAATCAAATCGAACCAATCTGGGATTATGAAAAGGATGAGGTCTCGACATGGCAGTTTGTGGGGGCAAGCGAGATGGAAGTTACAGGAGCTAAGGAGGTACTTGCAAGAACGTGGAAAACTCTTCCTCAAGCTGTGATTGATCAAAAGTGTCAATCATTTCATGAGAAGCTTCAAAGAGTGATACTCCACGATGGGAATAATAATTTTAATGGGTAGAGTTATATCAATATGGGATGTTGAGAATCAGGTACTTTGTAATTTCACATTCAGAGTCAAATCCTAGCGATCCGGTTAGCCTAGAACCACATTTGCCTTATATCTAGAGTCTTTTCGCAAAGTCTCTATTGGATCGTGATTTTTGTTGTACCGTATATGATTATTAAGTATGTTGCCCGAAGTAAGCATGTTATTGGTTTGCCGATCACTCCTCTATGTGGGTGTCCAACAGCAACTCGGCCGCGCGAGTACGAGAGTGCCTTTTGTGCGGGAGATTTGGTGCACTAAGCTATCTACTAGTGCGCAAGTCACAGGGGCGAACAACCACTATGACTACCAAACTACCCTATCAAATTGCCCTAGTCCACACCGGTACAAGCACTAGGGATGGTGTGTTCGGGCACCCATCCAACTTTAAAATGTGAGGCTCTTTTCGCAAAGACTAACGTGATCCTGCCCCGCTCCAACCATCCCGCTGCTGGAAGCTTCCTTCAACTTCACCCTCTCAATACCGGTATCATACCCAACCCAAAGAACGACAGAAAACTTTTTCAAAAAGAAACAAATGGGTGTCGAACTGTTCACCCAGGTCGATTCTGACACCCCTCAAGAAACATTCCCGCCGAAACATTCCTGCCGTGACGGAATTCATTCTCAGCGAGAGGCGCGAAAAGGTAGTCTTTCTGGTACTATACCCAACTTTCCTGAACCCCCTACCATTGCAAAAAGCTAACGTGCTCCATAGTGCGGTGCCGGAATATCCACCTCCGCCGGTATCCCGGACTTCCGCATGCCGGGTATAGGCCTCTACTCCAACCTCCAAACTCTAAACCTCCCTCACCCGGAGGCTGTCTTCGACATAATCTTCTTCCACACTAATCCCCAACCTTTCTACGCCCTCGCTAGATCCCTGCGCCCTGGCTAATTTACTCCGACCGTCACACACGCCTTCATCTCGTGAAGGGCGAAGAAGAACTTGCTTCACAAGTGCTCCACCAAGAAAATGGACATGCTGAAACGCGCCGCAGGAGTTCCACCCGAGGAGGTGGTCAAAGCCTATGGCTCCTTGGTGGGGCGGTCGTGCATCGAGTGTCACGCCGAGCTCCCCACCGATAGGATGAAGAAAAATCTTCCCGGAAGTGTTCCAAAGTGCGAGACTTGCGCCGGGTTGGCGCAGCCTAATACTATATTCCTTGGGGAGAGCTTGCCAAGGGAGTTTCATATGGGGCCCAGTATGGTCGAGGAGGCAGACTTAGTGATTATAACAGGGAGCGCATTGAGAGTTTACCCGTTTGCCGCGCTTCACGGACGGGCGAGGGAGGGGGCGGTTCGGGTTTTAATCAACAATGAGAAGGCGGGGGTTGGTGGCCGGGTGGACGACGCGCTTTTACTAGCGGGTGCGATCGGGGGGTGAGAAGGCTGGCGGAGGTGCTGGGGTGGGCAGAGAAGCTGGAGGAGGTTTGGAGGTTGGTCAGAGGCGGGCGTGGTAAGAAGGCGGAGGTTGAGGCTGGGGGCAACGGAGATGCCGAGCCAGTAGAAAAGTTGGACATGAAAGTGGGCCGACTAACTGAAGAAGTTGAACGTAGCCTATCCGTCGCCGGCGGCTGGAAGGACAGCGTCATGAAAGACCACTCCACCCAAGAGGCATGGATCGTTTGAATTTACAGTTTTAGCTATGCTTGCTTTTTCGGTCCTCGTGGTACGTTAATTGGTCAATTGTTTCTGTTGAGCAATAAGTACGAATGATATTCTTTGGCTTTTTTGCATTGGACTTTTTCTGTTCACCGGGTGCTCCTAGTATGAGACTATTCTTCTACAAGGGGTTGTGGGTGGGTCTGGCGAAGTGGTTCTGGTTGGCTCGTTGGCCGGTTAGCTAGTCGTGGGACTGGGTATGGTTTATTTCGTTAACGGGTGTTCGCCAGACATTTTTCCACCGCGAAAATTGTACCACGATTGGGCGTCCTGACGGTAACACCTAATTTTTTGTGTGTGTAAACAAAGTTCGCCGTGCTTTTATTTACTTTTTGATTTTTTTATAAAACTTCATTCTCTTCCCGCTTCCTGTGCTAACCTAAAGCGCCTGCCCTTCTCCATCCCCATATGAAAACACCTAACTGAACCCTTTCCTCACCCCACTCCCACTTCCACTCCAATAATACCCACTTCGTACTCTTTCCTCCTGCTCTCCTAGGCGCCTTTATACACACTCTCTCCCACTTCCTATCTCCTTCCAACCAACCCATATCCCTTCTACCTACGGTAACGATTTCCTCCCCCGACCTTCTCCTGCCATACTTTTTCTCACATCCTATCAGCCTGGAGCGAGAGGTAATTGGAAGAAAATGTGGTTGGCGCAACACCATTTTTGTTTCCTCACCCAAAGTACTGTATGAGCGTCATGAATGATCACTCGCTTCACCGCCTACGAAGGTTGTTGAAGTGTCCTTCCATATCTTCGATGGGAACGGCAGGGTAGTACGNCTTTCCTTTCGCTATTGCCAGTACTCCGCCTTGGCCAGCCAGGCCAGGTATGCTGCTTCATCTTCCATTACTCAATTTTCATCTTTGCTGCTTTCGAACTCGCTCTCGAAATGGGCTGACCAAAATCCGTCCTGTATTCCTTGGTACGCGTCCGAGCGCAGATGTTGGATTTCTGGCGGGGTTGGGCTCCACGCCACCGTCCCATAGTTTATCGTAGGGGATAGCTCGTCCTCCGGTTTGTTGTCTTCCCACCATTGATTAACCGCTTCCATCGCATTTTCCAATCCCTCAAGGGGTTCCCAGCTATTTTCTGTTTCCGGGTACCCCACCCATTTCACTAGGAATTGGTCACGGTCATATCTTCTTCTGTGGTCTTGTATGGTTTCCACTTCCCATTCCAGTTTCTCGTTTACCACAATTGGGGGTGGTTTTGCGTGGCTCCTGGCAGGGAAGGAGACATCATCGCTAGGTCGGTATGCTTTCACGGTGGAAGTATGGAATGTCGCTTCTCAGTTTCTGTACATTCTGCCATCCATTTCTACCGTGTAATTTTGTGTATGCTCATTGTATCCAATTATCATGAATGGTCCACGCCAGCGCGGTTGCAATTTCTGGCTACGTCCTGATTCTGTTGCGAATAAACTTCCATATACCAGTAACCAATTGCCCTTTCCTATCGGTGTATGGTGTCTGCGTCATTTTGCTGCTGTCCCCGTGCTTCTAAATCGTGCCATTTTAATCGCATTGAATGCCGCGTTCCGGATTGCTTGGTGCCTATTTAGTAATTCGTCAGCCGCCGGTACTGCAGAGTTCTTGAAGTTTGCTAGGTGCAGTAGTGGGTAATTCTTTCCAAAAGTGGCTTTATATGGTGACATGCCAAGAGTTTCTGACCATCCCGCATTCAGGTATGCTGCTGTCTCTGGTATGGCATCAAACCAATTGTTTTATCTGGCGTTGACTAGGTTTCGGAGAGCTGTTTTCAATTCTCGAATTTTCCTTTCGACCTGTCCATTCGTTTCATGATGGCCTGGTGCCTTCTTGTTATGTTCAATTCCTTACTATCGTTACTTTTGTCTCCACACATGTGACTCAAACCTTGGGTCCATATCGCTCACTAGAGATGTTGGGTAGCCATGGGGTGTAAATGTTTTGTTGCGTAGCAGTTCCCCAGTTGCTATTGCTGTTACTTGCTTTGTTGTAGGTATAAGGTACGTGAATCCTGAAAACCTATCCATCGCAACCAGGATCGTGTCGTATCCCCATGAGTAGTGGAAGGGTCCTGCAAAGTCAATGGCTATTGATTCGAAAATTTCCAATGGCAGGGTAATTGTCTGAGCCTTTCCTTCTGGCAATTTTGTAGGCTCTTTATTCACCTGGCATGTGTGGCACTGGGTCACATATGCTCTAAAGTCCTTTCGCATTTCAGGCCAAAATAGGTACTCCGTTGCGTACCGCAAGTTTCGTTCAACACGGTGGTGGCCTTTGTTGTGAATTTCGCTAATAACATATTCTCTCAATGTCGTGTTTCCATATGCGGGGCCTTTCGGAATATACAGGCAGTCTTCCCCGTATCTGGTTGTTGCGTATAGCATTCCGTTTGCAACCTTGTAAGAGGAAAAGTCTCCTGTGGAGTCCATATTCTCATTTACCCTCTTCCAAATTGGTTCTTGCCGGTATGCTGCTACCATGTATGCTCGGAATGTTCTGATCATTTCATTGACTGTCTGTAAGGTATCGCATTCATCTTCTATCTCGCTTCCTCTGGTTGTCTCAGGTAGGTCATCTTCCTCATTGTCTTCTAAGACATCGTAAAGCCCGGGCCGGTATTCTGTCATTGTCGGGGGCATTACTAAGACTATTGTCTCATTGGTAAGGCTTTCTAGCCATTCCGCTCACCTAATAGGTGTTGGGCTATCAGGTCCTGTCATCCGGAATGCCGCTATTGTCTCGGTCATAAGGTTTTCTATTGGTTCTGGCTCTGGCATCTGGAATGCCAGGGCCTCTGGGTTTAGTAGTGCCGGAATTGTATAAGACCTGGGTGTTGGCTGGGCAAGGGTGGATGGCCCTTCTCCTGCACTAATTGGTCTTCTGCCGGTAGTTTGTTGCCATTTCCAGTCATTGATTTCGGGAGACTCCGGAGGGCTTGGGTCGATTTCTGTACTTGGGGGGCTCGGTCCTTCACTAGTTGGGTAAGGGGTCGATTTTCCCCGTCTTCTGGGGTGGTTGTTTGTGAATTTGATTTCGGTTTGATGATATGGGCAATGATCCACGTAACAGTGTGAGTAGTGTAGGGCGCTATGTTGGAGTTCTTCTTGTGGCTTACTTCGCATTGTACACTGGTCACCCCAATCATTTCCTGCAGTAATTGAGCAGGGGTTTTTGGGAGGTACAGGGGGCCTTGTTAGGGTACTCAGTATAGGAGAAAGGAGGGGAAGTAGGGGAGAACTCATGCATGGGCTCCATTGTGTTTGATTCTTGCTCGTAGACTGTGTTATCCGAGATGTCATCCGATTCCTTTGTATGATCGCAGACATAGAGTGGATTTAAGTCTGATTCTCCCTCGTATATCTGAGAAAGGGCATCAGCTAAATAGTTCGTACTTCCTGGTGCGCAGACGATTTTTGCGTCGTATTTTCCCAAGGCACTTAGCTATCTCGCCTGCTTCCTGCTAGGGTTCTTCGCCATTCGCAGGTATGTTAAGGGTTGGTGGTCTGTGACTATCGTGAAGGAGTTTCCCATTAGTACATTGTGGAACCAATTAAGTGCTTCCACTATTGCTAAGGCCTCTTTATCGGTGGTCCCATAGTTCATTTGAGCGCTGGTGAACTTTCTGCTGTGTAATGTGGCTGGTCGTGCCGTCTCATAAGTGGGTCCTTGTCCCACCCATGCTCCAACTCCCAAATCTGAGACGTCTGTAACTAACCAAATTGGTTCCTTGCTTCGTATGTCTATTGGTCGCATGACCTGGTGATCGAGTATCCACTTTTGGACCATCTCGAATGTGGTGTGGTGGGTTGTTGTCTATACGAATTCGCTGTTCCCCATTAAGTCGGTTAACGGTGCGGTCAGTGTTGCATGGTGTGGGAGAAACTGGGCCACATAATTCACTATTCCTAGGAATCGTTACAATTCCTTCTTGTTTTTAGGTGTTTCCCATCCGGCAATGGATGATATTTTCTGGGGGGAGGCATGGATTCCTTCGTTGTCCACTATGTGTCCCAATACTTCCAGCTTATCTGCAAACAGTGCTGACTTCTTTTTGCTCGCGAAGAATTTTGCCTTCCAGAGTCGATCACATAATTGGTGTATGTGTTTCTCGTGTTCTTCTGATGTGTCTGAAAATATGAGGATATCATCAATGTATACCCATACAAAGTGATGTAAATATTCGCTTAGGAGGTCCTCCATTATTCGCATAAATGTTGCTGGTGCATT
>PYWC01000020.1:925875-969571 GCA_003182015.1 Tuber magnatum | reverse complement strand
CACCAGTCAAATACTTCAGGTTTTAGGTTGCCCTTTTCGCCCAAGAACTAGGATGGCAGTGGAAGTTTGATTTTGGGTCCCCGTTCGCCCGGCCCCTGGGCCGGGCAGTCCGGCGGATCCACCTTCGGACATGTCGTGTTTGGACTCTTCGTTACTTGAACTGTTGTCTGAGGAGCTTCCTGTAGAGTCGCTAGGGGATTCGTCTGGTGGCTGCCTTACTGCCGAGTGATCTGATACTTCTTCGTCGTCTTCTTCCTTCTTAGGTGTCCTGACCGGTTCGCTATCTTTCTTTGGTGCTTGCGCTAGTGCCTTTCCTTTGCTGGGGCTGGGGGGAAATAGCCCAGGAAGTCTAGTTGCTGCCTTAGCTAATTCGTCAGTCGATTCGCTAAAGGTCTCCCTGGCCAAGTCTTGCGCTAGCTGTCGTTCAGCTTCGTCAATCGAGAATCTGCTCCTTGGCCCTTTCAGTTTATTGGATTGCCTTTTCTTGGTAAGGCCTTCTCGTGGGACCTGCTTCCCACTTTGAGTCTCTAGTGACTCAATGGTGTCGTGTTGGCGGAGCTGAACCCTTTGTGGTTCTGCCGCTCCCCGATGCTAGCTTCGCTAATTGGACTTTTCATAGGTTGATCAGACCAGGTCCCTGCAGGTTTCTTAACCACTTGCTGAGGTTAAAAAAATGTAATGTGTTTGGGCCAGGCCCTAGTCACGTAGCGGTACGATAGGAGCAGATGGCTTCATGATCAACACGAAGCGAGCGCTGCTTGCTAAAGGAGGCTTCAAACGGGGCGTAATAGGAGATCAGAGAAGTAACCGTTCAACCAAGTATATTTAAAAATACTGTCTGTCGAAGTCTGCTGTTTCCATCACGAGAATCAGCGGTCTTTAAATACAGCATATCGCTTATCTCCAGTATGAGCGATATTGCAAAACAATCTGTGTATCAAACAATAGCACATGAAACAATACAAGTATCAAACGATACTGTGAAACCAAACATAAAACAATTTGTGTATCAACCGATAGCACACGAAACAATACAAGTATCAAACGATACTGTGAAACCAAACATAAAACAATTTGTGTATCAACCGATAGCACACGAAACAATACCAGTATCAAACGATACTGTGAAACCAAACATAAAACAATGTCTGTATCAACCGATAGCACACGAAACAATACAAGTATCAAACAATACTGTGAAACCAAACATAGAACAACCTAGTACCCGTACCGGTTACACGGGCAGCATGGGCAGCACGGACGAGCTCAGTGATTTGGTAAATTGGATTGCTACATTGGAGAAGGTAATATTTTCAATGATAGATAGCCTCCTTAGCCATCTGAACACCCTCTCAGCTGGACAGCTAAACCCAAATAAGAAACTTTCAAGCAGTTGAAGCTACTGTACTCATTACTCCTCGCTTCTTCATACAAAGTCCACCAATCAGCATCTGTCCAGGTGGCCTAGGAGGCTATCGACCCCTGAGTACTTTAAAGTTAGTAATTCTCTAACTGTTAAATAGACTTGCAGTCCAGCAATCCACAATGAATTCGCTAAGCTGAAAACCGAGCTGATGGACAACTTGAATAAGAGCTTAGAAAAGAGCTTGAAACCAGTCAACGATGCAATAAACGATGCCCGCTAGTGGAACAGATAGATACTAGGGACCGTTGTCATAGGGGTGTGTTGTCTTCCGATTCTTCTGCACAACTCTGTACTAACCATCAGACTAGATTATGTCAAAAATGCTTTTTTATGACAAATATGTAGAAGAAAAGCTGCTTAAAAAGATCGAAGACTCTGAATCTAAGCTTGGAAAAAGAGTTGAGGATTTGATGTCTAAGCTTGTGACAATGATACACGATTCCGAGAACAGGATTACAAAGATGGTTGAAGACGCTTTGTCTAAATTTAAGCTTGAGCTTAAAGTGGCGGAACTCGAAAAAGAAAAAATGTCTGATCAGGACAAGAAGAAACATTAAGGCGCAGGTTTATAATTAATCAGACACAGTACACTGTGTCTAAAACTTGGGCTTGGGGGAGCGGGACTTTAATGAGAGGGGATTCTGTCTGATCGGGACGAGGGGAGACATTGGGGGGTAGGGGAAGTTTAGAATTATTAATTAATCAGACACAATGTCTTTGAATCTCTGTGCTAATGCCTGTGCATACTCTTGTTCTTTCCGCCTTCAACTCCTCTTGCCTCAATCAATTTTAGAAAAAACTCATCAATGGCCTTTGAACAAGCAGGTCTGCACAGCCTACTCCACCATCGAAAATATGACCTCCCGAGTGAGACGCGTCTCCTTGTTCAAGACTACACCCCTAGCTCCTACTGTGCCCTACCTGAGCAGGGCGTGTGGTTGCCACGTGAATATTGGCTTAGTTGGGTTTAGTGGGTAAAAAGGCAATGTTTTCCACCCGCAACATGGTGTAGAACCAACTACACCACGAAACCAGATGTTAGTTCTCCACCAAACTCTCTCCCCTTAAACCTAAACACGAAGATGACAAAGTCACACACCGACACCCTGGCATCTTTGCAGGAGGTGCAGTTATTCCTGTAAAGAAGCTATGAGCACCGTCTCAGAATACCGTAACTGTGGCTTGGCGGAACGATGATGAAGCGGTATGGCGTAGTACGAGAATGGGGGGTGCCATTCGCCCATACCTTCAATTTATCAAATACGTCCGGCCCCACCCAGCCCGTCAACAGCTGTTTGGCACGGACTCTGGCCCTGAGCCGGACTCCATTCCAGAAAATTGCAGCGAGGGCAATGAGGGCTCCGTTCAGAGTCTCATGGTACGTTATTATTTTCATTGCCACTAATCCCACTAACAAATGCCATGGCAGTGGGGCCGCATTTTTAGCAATAACAGGCGTCTCAATGAGCTTACAAAAGTTTCTTTCCTATATGTTTGGTCCTGTTTACCGGCAGCTTACACTTGACATAGGATTATAAAAACTCAGAGATAACTACCCAAAGAACCATGGGTGATATTACTACGACAATGAAGACCCAATTCGCCCACGTCGACACCCAATTCGCCCACGTAAGGGCTGAGTTTATGGGCAAGTTTGCTGAAGCGAAGGTCGATTCAAACCACGTAACGTCCAAATTGTCGTTCATCCAATGGCAGCTTGGGATTCTTGGCGGTGCTGTGGTCACTTTTCTCAGTGTAAGCTATCCCTGGGGTGAGATTTTCACTGTTACTGACATTAGGGCTTCTAGTTTGCAGGATACGGAATCAAAAAGTTGATGGATGTATATATCCCGCAGGTTGCTCCCGAAATTCCTGCTCCACCTGCCACGGTAAGGCTTAATGAGAAACCCCGCAGGGCAGATTACTGACAGACTATTCACAGAAGGGTAAGAATGTTCCAGGTGCTGCGGAGGGTCAAGGTGCTACGGAGGGTCAAGGTGCTGCGAAGGGTCAAGGTGCTGTGGAGGGTCATGGTGCTGCGGAGGGGCAAGGACAGTGATTTCCTTCGTCCTCTATCCTTTTAATTCTTTTGCCCCTTTTTGCCCCCTCTTATTTTCCTCCTGGTCTATCCCTTTGTTTGTTAAGTTTCGATGGGATACGCTTACTTGTATGAAGGAGATATCGTTAAAAATAAAATCCTTTCTATAAACTACTAGAGTACTGTGGAGCCCGAGGATGGTTAGCCGAAAATTACGTGGATAGTCGTTGAGGGTTTGTGTTGCTATAGTTGTTGAAGCTTCGTCATTTCATATTAAGACGGAGAGCATGTGTTTAAGAGAAAGAGAAGAAGGAGGGGACAGAGGAGAGCAACCATCACCTCTTCCTTCAGTTACTCCTATCTCTTTGAAAGAATCCCAATAGAATCTTCATAGCGATTGAACCATCCATCTTCTTTTCATCTCTCTGAACTCAGCAGCTCTCTCCGGAACTGCCATCATACCCAAACGAACGCCTGGTATTCAGAACAGGTAAAGCCCTACCACAACTGGTGCTGGAGGGAAAGGGGGGGGAGCTGTCGGGCATGTGAACTGCCATGCGGTAGATTACGACCGGAGTACGTTATCTATATACTGGGGATATGGGGTGCTCCTCCTCATGTATTTATACCTCTTGTCTATCTGTACCTCTTACCAAGAAAAACATCCCTCTCGGCACCATTACCAGCAATCACTCCCACAGTACCGTACTCGTCAATTCGTAAAGTATCCGAATACAGAGAAACCGATCTGGCGCCAAGACGGGGTTGTTAACTGGTATAGACGACCAAATTTATTGCCGGTGTCGAGTCTCACCGGTGGAAAGGTATCGTAGCATATGGTATGACCACGCCAAGCCATTTCTCTATATCCGGATACTTTACGAATTGACAAGTACTGTACCGTACTTGAGTGTCGTTAAATCTCCTGAAATCCCCCCTCTCCAACAGACCTCTAATCCCATGACTCTAATGCTTTCCCAAATTTCAAGTGTTTTTCCCTCCTGAAAACATATTAATATCTAATTATTCTACAGAATCAGGCGGAAATTCCTTCTGGTGATTTATTTTTTTAGTGATTGTTTGAAACCACATTAAGATATTCTGCGAGCACCAGCCTATCGGAGGGCATTAAGAAGGCGAGGCACACTGGGTCAATGGTCGGGTAACTTAATTATCGGTAACTTAGAGGAGGTTTCAGGATCCTGGTCTACCGCTTGTCTCACTCCACATTCTCCGAGATCTCCTTACAAGGGTTCCCCATAATTTTACACCTCTACCGTAAATTCTCGTTAAATCCACCATCGTTGATCTGAGACAAAATACCTTGAGAAGAAATAGTGTTTTCTTGATGAGGCATAGTTAGGCAGGCCGAACTTGGTACAGTAGATCTCACTAACTCGTATTCGCAATTTTATTAACCTACTCTTCTAAGCCTATTGTAGCTTGGTAGGGTGATTCCTGTTGCGCACACCCCCCTACAAGCGCGCCAAGCCCCAGATCTCCGATGGTGGATTTAACGAGAGTTTACGGAACTCGAGTACTCGGAGTATTGAGTGCAGTACAGTACTTGGCTGCTTTGGGACATAAAAAGCAAATTGTACAGTACAATACGTACTCGCGCAGGGTCATAAAGGGCGGAAAAAAGATCAGCAAGAACATGGGTTGTAGGGGAGACAGGTTGAATAAGTGGAAAATTCTTGTCTTAACAGACATCTGGAATCCCAATTGAAGGAATGGGTATCTTCAAGCATCAGGATGCAGTTCAATCTATTCATTTGTATAAGCTCTGGGAGAACCATTCCAAAAGCCTTGATTCCTTTTCCTTTGGGGAAGCTGGCCTTGCACAATCTTACTTGCAATAAAAATCCATAAATTTAGAACCCTAGCGGAACACAGTGTAATTGCTCCAGGTTAATAGCATCATGTAACAGTCTCACTTTTCCACTGCCCCTTATGGATCGGCGCTCCCAATCATTGCCTCGCAACCCAAAATTTTCCGCCCTTTACGGCCCTGCGCGAGTACGGCAGGTCTTAAGTTACTGGAAGGGGCAACTCCAATGACAGGGCACTTTGTCTGGTTATTCCTGTTTCTACGATAATTGGTCGAGCCGCCACGAAGACTACTACTCCTTCCGTATGAGGAATCGCAAAGTGTTCATCATGGAATTTCTTATTTTTACGATCTGGCTTCGCTGTGTATCTAGACCCCCATTCATCGGGAATGCTCACGGACTAGTCCTAGTATCTATTTATCATAGCTGTGATCCACCGTGGAGCATACTCGTATAATACAGGCTCTGGCACACCCACCCCCGATAGAAAGAAAGAGCCAACAAAAGACACCCGGGGAAGATCTTGAAAAGGAGCAGTTCTTCAGGTTTTCTATCCTCCTCGCACCAGTCGTGAGCCTGTATCGGATTCATTTTCTCAAGTCACCCTCTCCAATTCAACGGCGGGTTATGTCTGGCATGCGCTTCAAGTTTGCTGTCAGCTTAACTAGTCGCTGGACCGCCTTGCCAATCCGCCTATCCGCTTGGCAGTCCTTCTTCGGGGGTATCATAGTCTGGCGCTTTTGTATCTGCTATGCTCGGGTACCGGGACCGGTCCCCGTGAACGCTCTGGTGCCATTTTTTACTCGCCGGAAGGAGGTAACATACTTATAGCGATTTGGACCAATACGATGGTGTTCAAGGATTAACCCCTCCCCCCCCGGGCTCTGACAAGGTTCCTAGCAGGGCGGGCGGACGGTGGCCGCTCTCTTGCACTTTGCCCGCCGAGTGGGGTTCCCAGAATTGTGAGAGGCGGGGTCGCTGGTGCCTGCTGCACTTATTAGCAGATCGCCTAGTGAGGTTTGCGAGTAGACAGCCTCCCTAGCCACCCGGACACCCCACTCACCCGGACAGCTATACCCAAATGACTAACTTTCAAGTGGTTTACTTGGATGAACTGGGGCTACTGTGCTGATACGTTTAGCTAGGATAAATTTAAGATATATTTATGTGCTGATCATGCTCGTTTCTTCACGCAAACCCCACCAATCAGCATCTGTCCGGGAGGCCTGGGAAGCCGTCTACCGGTATTCTAGGCAACACTTCGTATCTGCGATCCACGGTATGTTAACCCCGTTCACACAAATTGCATTTCTACCTAGTAGCCCCACCTGTCCATGCTGATCCTGCCCTCCAATCATTGGTCCCCGCACAACTGAATCCAACCTACCTACTACACGTCTACCCACCTACCCCTACCCCACTCTACTAAAACATGGCACAGCCAGCTACTGTTACAGTACGGCACATCCCCTGCAGCTCCCAATCGCGTGCCCCTCTACCGGGGACCACAATATACAACTCAACTGCATATCTCGTCCCGGGAGGCCTTAAGAGACCTCCGGTTGTTTGATTTGCATGCTCGGCAGGGGCTTCCGTGGGCGGGTTTGGTATGTATCTGCTTTTGGGGAAGGAAAGAGGGCGATTGGTGGCTTCTATGTTTGTGCAGTTGGTGCTTTGGTGGTAAGTCTAAGTCTCCTGAGGGGCCCACAGGTATATAATATGCTCCGCCTCCCTGTTGTGCTGGACATTGGATGGATGTGAGGGCTAACACGCTTTTGATATTTTATTCCTTCACTGCCTTATTTTGCCTTTCCTTCTTTCATATCACTGCAGCCCCCGGCAGCCCTCAAGTTTGTTCTCGAACTTCAAGGTATATCCTATCACGACAACCTCTCACCGGTATTATGAGCTCGTTCATAGATGACCTCATAAACGTCCTCTTAAAGGCTCTCCAAGAGGCCCCCTTCTTAGCTCTAAGAATCGCCACCTACGGGTCCAATTTTTATAAGAAATATAGCAAGTCTCCCCCTCATCCCATTTTCTCTCCCCAGCCCCACTAAAAAACTCAGATCAAAGCAGCAAACCCCGTCCTAGGGACCGTCAGCAGGGGCTCCCGTGCCTTCATCCCGCTATCCATAGAGATCTCCGTCCTCTGCGTGCTAGCCGCGGAGAACAAGAAGGACGAGCTAGCAAAGCAAATATGCTGCCTGGTATTCGGCTCGGCTGGTGCCGCTATTGGTGGCGCGATCGGTATACCCGGTGGCCCAGTCGGCGTGATCATTGGCGAGGCGGCGGGGGGAATAACGGGCGGGCTGCTCGGAGAGTTTGCGTATGCTGAGTTTAAGAAGTGACTATTTACTGAGGGGAAGAATGGAGTTAGACCCATTGATGATATTGCGAAAAAGCTAAGGTCGCAATGGACACAGTTAGGGTCGTGGTCGAGGTTTTGTCTATAATTGTACATAGGCAGACGGAGGTGTTTAAGATTCTTTCGGAGAACCGGCGGGGTATGAAGGTGGTTGGAAACGGTTGGGCGTGCGTTCTTTCTCCCATGTACTTGCTCTCTGCGCTGTGCAGGTTTGTAGAATACAATGGGATATTTATTTTATCCCATCATTCTTATCTCTGATAATATGGACCTTCTTGGTAGGCAGAGTGCGGTATGATATCATACTATGCCATGCGCTGGCAACCCGGGATATTGAGGATTGGGGGGAGGTCTCAAGTTGTCCAGTAAAGGGTTGTGGCCGTTTGAGGTATCATATGATACCGTGCTGGAGGACGCGCCGTCAGACTGTCGGTTGGATTTCTCGGACAGGGTCTCGAACATCGGATACTTCCCCGGTTCGTCATGTTGGTGGTATCATACTAGGGTATAGTGTGATTTCCCATGGCGGAGATCAGCAGTGGCTACGATCAGTCCCATATCCCAACATTAACCATCAAGTATGATAAGCAAGCAAAGTAGCAACAAGGAGTGACAGTGCATGTGCGGTACCATATAGCAAAGAAAGTGGGTAGCACGGGGGGTGAGCAATTATCACAAAATGTTGGACAACGGAGTGGTGGTAGAGATGTTTAGATTACTGCTTGATTTTTCGGACCCTGCAGTATGTTAGCTGGTCTGTTGTTTTTGTTTAGCAATAAGTACGGATGATATACTTTGGCTTTTTCGCATTAGGCTTTTCCAATCGCCGGGTGCTGTGATACCTGCAAGAGACTGTTGTACAGTACTATATAACATCTGCTCTAAAGATAATATAGCAAATTTTCCTATTTTTTGCTTCTGAGCAGTGGGGATTTCTGCTATTTTTGCTTACTAAAACTTTAAAGAACCCCCCCCTTCTATCCCCATTTTTTCAGAAGCCCCGATTCAAATCCCCCCCCTTCTAACCTCCCGGATTCGATTACCGAAGGCCTTCTTTGCAACATTGAGTAAGAGGGGGGCGACTGAAATGGGCCAATGTCTAACACAGTGTCACATATTGGTGGAAATTGAAGCGTGCAATCCCTGATCAAGGTTTCCATATCATAATAATAATATTAACTGTTTAAAAAACGGGGGCCGGACCGGGTGTCACCCGGTACTCCCTCCCTCCTCCCCTCCGACTTCCCCCCCGCTGCCGTAGCCTCACCAACGGCAGACCTGAAGTTCCGCCTTCAACCTCCCTTCCCCTCTCCGGGTCCCTGTCCTATTCAGCCCCGGCGGCCCGTAGTTGCCACGGCGGGTGTTGTCACGGCGGGTGTGGTGGACGGCGGCTCCTTCATATTTGCTAAAGTTGCCCTCAAGATTTCAATTTCCAGCTTCTTTTTCTCGCGACGCAGTTCGTCATCGGGAGCTCACTGAGCGGCTAGGTAGTCGTAGCGGAGAAGATCCTCCTTCCGCTTTCTTCTTTCTTCGGCGATCCCTGTTCCCGACATAGCTAAGGGAACTGCTACTCCGGAGCCAATCGCAATCATGGGCGCTCCGTATTGTTTCAAAAAGGCTGTGTAGAGCATTCAGTGTTCCCAACCGTCCCGGGCGCCCAATAGGGCCCTGGCGTCCGTCCTTCATAAATATGGCCGTCCTAAGGGTCGACGGCCGGGCCCTGCAGTCCTCGTGCAAATGGGGATTTCCGGCAGGGCCCTGCAGGGCTAGCCAGTCCTCTGCGGAGCCCGGCCGTCTTTCATAGGGCCCGGCAGTCATTCACAGGGCCCGGCCGTCTTTCGTAGGGCCCGGCCGTCTCTCGCAGGGCCTGGCAGTCATTCGTAGGGCCTGGCCGTCTTTCGTAGGGCCTGGCAGTCATTCGCAGGGCCCGGCCGTCTTTCGTAGGGCCCAGCTGTCTTTCGTAGGGCCCGGCCGTCTCTCGCAGGGCCTGGCAGTCATTCGTAGGGCCTGGCCGTCTTTCGTAGGGCCTGGCAGTCATTCGCAGGGCCCGGCCGTCTTTCGTAGGGCCCAGCTGTCTTTCGTAGGGCCCGGCCGTCATTCATAGGGCCCGGCCGTCTTTCGTCCGGCCGTCTTTCGTAGGGCCCGGCAGTCATTCGCAGGGCCCGGCCATCTTTCGTAGGGCCCGGCCGTCGTCTGTAGGGCCTGGCCGTCTTTCGTAGGGCCCGGCCGTCGTCTGTAGGGCCCGGCCCGTTACCGGTAGGGCCCTATGGATAATTGCTATGTTAAAAATAGATTATGCAACTGAGACACCTGTAGGGCCTGGCCGTCCGTCCGGGGCAGAGGTCGGGACGGACTACAGGACGGGCGTCCGTCCTGGGCAGAGTCCCGGCCCCAGCGTCCGTCCCGTCTTAAGCATAAGACGGACGGACTGGACGCTTGGGAACACTGACTGAGCATTCAGACCAAGTTAGTAACCTTAGTGCGGTGGGACTCCGATAAGGCTTGTAACATACCGATTATCTTTGGTGGCATATCGACGAATTCGAGATTTTGGAGATTCTTGGGGGATGACGGGGTT
Source organism: Tuber magnatum (assembly GCA_003182015.1). NCBI lineage: Eukaryota > Fungi > Ascomycota > Pezizomycetes > Pezizales > Tuberaceae > Tuber > Tuber magnatum. The sequence goes on along the minus strand of PYWC01000020.1, from coordinate 959,329 downwards.
GGGGGAAAGTAACGGAGAAGGTACGTTTACAACAAATGTAGAAGAGTTCTAGGCTTTAAGCACTACTACGCACTCTTCCACACATTACCCTGATGATTACGTGTTAATCAATATGCTAAACAATCATGTGAACAGGAATGTCAAGCACGATGCAACGAACATGCTGGGTTCCTTGCTCAAAAAAATCATTAACGGAATGGAAATGATTCCAGAGGAGATACCACTGGTATTTCAAGACAACGAAAAGGCTATTCGGGACTGAGGCTTCAACTTCCTGATATTATGAAGATGCCACAGACTATCACAATCCCATAATGCATATCTATAGAGGCCAATACGCTAGACAAATGTGTCCCAGTGCGAGATCCTCGATTCGGTAAAACAAATCCTTGACAGGTCCCCTACCACTCAGATATTTGTGACCGGGGGCCTTAAATCCAGGCCGATATTGTAAAGCGCCTTTCAGGAAAACTGATTAAGGTATCTGTAGATCCCATGAAAGGCGACATTATTAGATACCTGTGTGCCAAACTAGGAGACCACAAAATGCCAGATGCTAGGGACGAGAGCCTAGGGGCAGATATTCTGGAGAAGATTCCGCAAAATATATTGGAAGTGTACACAGCAGCAATGGAAGAAAGAATCTTGCCCCACATTTTCCGCTAATCAATATATCTAGGTGCCTACTAGTTTCTTTAAACATTGACATAATCTCTTACCGGAATCAACAACCCATCAAACGCGAGAAGGGATCAGCAAAATGACAGAAGAATCAGGGTTGAGAGATGCTTATTATACAACAATAGAGTGGATTAGGCCAATTTCATACGGGAAACCCTTTTAAAGCTTGCGTTCCCATGAGCCGAAGACGAGATGAGTGATGTTTCATGATTTCACCCCTGCCCGATTTCACCCTTTATTGAGTGATATCACGAGTAGTGAAGAAGAGAACGGTCACAAGGCAAGAGAGCAGCTTGGATTGCTTTATAGAAAGGAAAAAGAGAGAAGACGAAAAGAAGAGTGGAGACATGGGATGACGCAAGCAGTCATGAGGTGTCGCTCATGCCCGCCAGAACACAGAATATCAGAGCACGGCAGTGACTGCAGTACGAGTACATTTCCCGACACCCTTGGCCCTGCCCGTTCTTCCCCGAATCGGACCCTGGTCGCGAGCCCGTGAGCACGCGAGGGCCCTAGCCACGACCTTGGCACGAGTAAGAGGTCATGACACCATCTGGCCCGCTCTCAAGAGATTTGATCGGATTTACCCCTTCCAGCCGTTTAACTCTTTCTAAGGCACTTTCTCTGTGGCCCTTTTTCCCCCGGTATTCCTTCCATATGGAAATTATAGAAACTTTCCTTTCCATCCCCTTTATCCTCTAAACATTTCATTGAGCTCACCGCTTGATTGACTTGGAATTATCTTGGGCAGAAAAAGGCAGAAAAGGATTCCCCAAAAATATCGTCATGTCCGCTTCCTCCTATAACATTGAATCCCAGTATCTTTGGATCTACTCAATCGGAACACAAATGGCTTTGCGTGGGAAAAAACACTAGTCTGCAATCTCCTACGGACTCTAATCCCGGATCAATCCTTCTGTGAGAACTTCGATTCCGCAATCTCCTACTGTTGCTTCACCGCGAGCAGATTTCTGTCGGCTGGGTTCAATGCAACTGTTGGATATCTTGCTGCCACTGTCAAGGCATATAAGGTTCAGGGAATATTTTGACAGTCCCGCGAGTACCGATCATAGGGGTTTAGCTTATGGGTCTTTCTGCTCCCTGGATAATCCGTATTGGTATGTAATCTAGTGCATCGCAATCTATATTTCTTGCTGAGCGATTACCCAGGGAAGCTCATTAGTGAGCGCAACTGGATAATTAGCCCTCATAGTTCCTTTATTAACCTCGACCCCATAGCAATACTACTGGTGATTTGGAATAGTATATCCAGATGCTATCACTACCGAAGATGGATATCTCGGGATCGAATTCACCGCCCTTAGGAATCATGATTTGGATTTTTGCTTGAGGATGCTGCAGAGTTGGAATAAGATGTTTGTCAAGAGTGAGATTACCGAAGGTGTTTTTCCCAGTTCCTTTTCTACCGAATTCGTTCTATCTTGGAGCACAGCAGACTTTCCCCTTCCTGAGCATGACGATGTTTCTTGTTTCTGGCCGGGCTTCTGGACTATGGGTAACCTGGGTCATCAGGAATACCTTGCTACGACTGAAGGAGTGTGGCCTTACACTTATCATGACAAATGAGATATCAGTATCACAGCAAATCAGGAGAGTCCTAATGGTATAAGTTTCCTTCTAGGGTGAAAATTCCTGCATTTACAGTGCCTGCGCCGGCGAGGATATCCGAGCCCTGGAAAATCTAAATCTGCCCCAGAACTTGATGCTATCGAAGCTAGTGTTAGAGCTATCGGCAAGATCATTGACTCGGCATCTGTTCAGGTCTCACCCTTCTATCTGTGCTATCAACCGGACTATGACTATGTTGCCGTCTATTACCTTGAGATTACTGCCATGAATGCATATCGTGGTGGGTTCTTCAAGGAAACTATTTCTACTATTTCTGTTGTGAATAGCGACTGGTACAATAGGAAGCAGTATAAAACTTATGGGTTTGAGTATGAGCCAGGCAGCGAGGGGATGATTGAATGGAATATCGGAGCTTTGGAGATATGGAGTCTCAATGCCACCGCAACTGGGCCCAACGGCAATATCGGGCGGCAGCCGAACCCAAATGGACCCATGGATGTTGTTGCCAACGTGAGAATGGAATCTTCGTTGGTACACATTGACTTTCCCGAGATCAGCGTGGTGCTTCTGAAAGACAAAAGCGGGGAAGGTAACTCTCTCTCATTCAACAACTCTCACGCACACGACTAACTAACTAACGGAAATGATAGGAGTAATATATCAACCACGATAGAGCACCTTTCCTCCTTCCAGCCATCGCCACACATGTCCGCTCACTTCTAGGCACGTCTCCCTTTCCTCTGCAAACCATTCCCATGCTAACAAAGGAAAGATAAAAGAACACCACAAAGACTCCTGCGGCTGTATTGCTCCCACTGCTCCCATCACTTCCTCCCATAGCCAGACTGCTTTCGGCAACTTCTGCGCATGCATGCGATCGTGCGGAGAAGGAACGGAACGAACGGACAATAAGCCGCAAACCGCGAACGGAAACGAACCGCGAATGGACGGACCGACGAGCGAATGAACGGACCGACGAGCGAATGAACGGACGGACGGTGGACATGAGCACACCGAGCAGCATCATGGTTTCCTACAACGCCGGGCGCCCCGATGGTGAAGGATAAGGCTCAGCCGAGAAAACTGTACGATCTGATCATTGCTACAAACAGAATCCTCCTGAGGGAGAAGTCGTTTTTCCGCCGCCAAATGATTGAACAATTCTGGCCGCACCTAAATCCGAATGGCCGCGTCCTTTCGATCATCGAAATAGGCATGCCAATGGGCTTCGAGGCTGTCTCCTACGCCCGCTCCACTATCCTAGAGGACTGCATCCAGGACAGTGGCAAAGCTTTCTAATCCCCCCAACCAAGAATGCCGGTGGCTTCGCCAACTCCCCTATCGGAAAGGAGCCCGGCACTGCAATCGCCCCGTGCACGAACCAAGAACAATGCCCTTGTTTCCCTCTAGCCCTACAGACCACACCAACCGCAAAGACTACTACCGCTTCTCGTAGCGCTATGAGCGCCCCGGCTATCTCCAGAGACTCATGGATGAGTCATCCAAAAAAAAGGGACCATAAAGATCCCGAGTACTCATATGTCGCCTTCCGTTGTGATATCGACCGCCGCGCTGGCACGAAGAACCCGGATTAATCCAAAGATAGACGGCTTTGGCATAACCCCCTTCGACGACGAGCCCGATATGCCAATTCGGAGCCCGTACACAATGCAACAACTCTGCAATTATAGTTAGACCCTTCCGCGCGTCATACTCCCACCTATCAAATGCGACTCGCACATTATACTCGACTTATGCACTGCGACGGGCTCCATCGAACGCTGGGTTGTTCCCCAGAACCTCAGAAAATTGGATTACAGAGACGTGAGGAAAAGCCGGTGGGGTGATCTCTGGGCGCTTGAAGCGAAAGCTCGCACAAGCCTAAACATAAAGATTGGTGGCGGCAGCAGGAAGACAATGTCAAAGTTTATCACAATCAAGGACCCCCACCATGACGGTGATGGGGTGAGGGCTATTGTCAAGGATAAGACGACCACCACCTTCCTGAAGGTGAAGAAGCAGGTGAAGGAGGCAAAGAAGGCCGCAGGGCTTCAGAGGAAGCGGGATGCTAGGGAGTCGACTCGAAATGGTTAGGGTGCACAAGGAGAGAAGGGAAAGGGGGATGCAGGTGAAGGCAATGGCGGGGAAGGGGACCGGGGAGATGCTCGAAGAAACGATTAAGATGCGTAGAGAGAGGAGGGGAATGATGCAGCCGGGGGTGCAAACACGGAAAATTGAGTAGGAGGCGACGAGGGGGGGGATTGCATTTGCAGCTTTGCGGTCGCAATATAACCATATTTTCATATCTGGAGTGTAGGCCGCCAGTGGGTGGGTATATATGGGGCTTCTCAATTTTTGTAAATCACTTACCTGGCTCTAAAAAGTGGTAACCGTAGTAGCTCAGCTATTGGTAGTATCTGTTGCAATATTATCAATTGATTTGTTCCACTATTGGGGAGAAGCCCCGCTACTTATAGAGAACAAATGCGCTTCTGACCTAACTTCTAATGACCTCCGATATACGTACTGCATTACGCAATACTTTGTCACTATGATTCTCCTGTTACCGCTTGTCCTCCCCAATATGGAAGACTCATCCAACAGTATCATTCGAAAAAGTCGAGTGATTATCGGTGAAAAGGTACCACCAACCCCACCACTCCTGAATCCACTAACCTCTTCCATTACTCGCCCAGCAGTTGTGAGAACGGGGGGGACGTATACGGTGCGTTGGTGCTCTGGAGGAGTGCGCGGGCAAGCGCTGTTGACGATGGGGCCAGCTGGAGAGATGTTAGCTTTGCCAATCATTCGCTACGGGATGGAATGTTGTCGTTGGGTTCTCTCCTCTGGAGCACCCTATAATATTAAATTTGATGAGTTCTCCATATATTCCTGTGTTCGGCCGACGTGAGCCCGCTGCCATCCACCCGGCCAGAGCCGGCGCAGTGTCTTCGCGATGCGTGGCTTGGGATATAGGGGTTTATCGAGTGATATTTTGTGATCTTGATGAACATAGTTATCAACGCAAGGAAGGGGTGGGGCCGGTAATAGATACTGCGCCCCCCAGAGAGCATCCAAATCCATTGCTAAATGAACCCGATGAGTGGAGGGCTATCCGCCAGCTTCCAAACACTTTCCCCGGTCTTAAATGTTATTCTAGGCGGTAGGAATGGTCTCCCGTAATTTTTGTCAACATGCTCTAGGGCCTCTAACACCAAGGTTTGGGATCTCATCTATACTTTCTGTTGGCCTCTAACTTGCGGGGCTGCCTTTGGGCTCTGGGGGAATATATATATCATACTGGGTTTTCGGGGTGAGCAAAAGTAGAGCAGCAGTTCTGGGAGAGGGTGTGCAGCTCGGCCCCCACGAATAGTGGTTAAGTCGGGTTTAGTGGGTGGAAAGTCAGTGTTTTTCACCCGCAACCTGGTGCAGAACCAACTACACCACGAAACCGCCTAAAGGTTGGTCAATTTCCCCCCCCTAAACCCAAACTAGCCACTACACGTGGGGGCCGAGCTACACAACGCACCTCCCTGGACTGCTGCTCTACTTTTGCCCCCCCTGGAAACCTGGTACGTTCTCCCAGAGCCGGAAGGCAATCCCGTAAGTTAGAGCTGAACAGAAGTTATAGACAAGATCCGAACCTTGGGATTAGAGGCACGAGAACATGGCATTGTTCTTGGTTCGTGCACGGGGCGATTACAGTGCCGGGCTCCTTTTCGATAGGGGGTTGGCGAAGCCACTGGCATTCTTGATCTGGGGGGATTGAAAAGCTTCGCCAACGTCCTTGATGCAGTCCTCTAGGATGGTGGGGCGGGCGTAGGCGACGGCTCCGAAGCCCATCGGAGTGCCAACTTCGCTGATCGAAAGGACGCCGCCGTTCGGACTTAGATGCGGCCAGAGTTGTTCAACGGTTTGGCGGCGGAAAAACGACTTCCCAATCGGAGGGATTCTGTTTGCGGCATTGGTTAGATCCTGGGGTTTTCACGGCTAGGCCTTATCCTTCTTCACCGGGGCGCCCGGCATGTAGTGTAGGTTTTCGAAATAGATATCCGGCGTTCGAGGAATAAACAGAGTATCGTCCAAGAGCCTCGATAACAACTGCCCGCAACACTCCTCTCCCTCGCCACCATCATACTATACTTCCAGCTATCAACGATGGACCAGCCATGCTCAATGTCTTCTATTGGGCAGCCAATTTTCGTGTCCATGCCTTTTGCCAGTTCGGCATCTTTACTCCTCTCAGCCTCCGCCTCAGCCATATTATCGCTCCATCCTCTGACTAACCCTCAAACTTCCTCCCGCTCCTCCGTCCATCCCAGTTCCTTCACCAGCTTTTTGAACCCGTTATCACTGGCCCAGCAAGGGCATATCATCTGCCCACCGACCACTTTCCCCTGCTCCCTCATTGTAAATTAAAACCTTAACATCCCTTCCTCCGCCTGTTTCAGAAGCGCAAAGGGAAAAGCTTTTAACCAACCCTGCACAGCAACTACCAAGTCCACCTTCTTGGCCATTCTAAGTCCCATTGGAAGCTCCCGCCACAAGCTCTTCCCAAAGAATACTGTTTCTAGTGCATCAAGCCGGCACAAATTTCATATCCGAGAACGCTTGCAATAAGAACGTGCTCCTTCATCTCATCAGCCGGGTACACGGCCTGATAATCGATGCACGACTACCCCATGAATAAGCCAGGGGCCTGGGGCTTTGGTGGGCCTCTCCAGCAGATCCTCTGTGGATTGTTCAAGCGTGTCTATCTCCCGGCAGTAAGTTCTCCATGGCTTTTAGTGATATGAAAGCATGCGCGACCATTGTGGTGAATTGGCAAGGCTGCAGGAATTTATCCAGGGTGTAGAAAGGCTGTAGGTTGGCACGGAAGAACCTTATGTTGAAGGCGATCTCAGGGTATGGGAGCTTTATAGCTCGAGGTTGGAATAAAGGCCGATACTGGGTTTGCAGAAGTCCGGTTGCTTCACATTATAAGGTACTGGCAGACAGATTGGATGGAACGAGTATTCTCGTATTTGGGTCTGGAGAGAGGTGCTGTCCAAAAGGCCGTCTGGAAACGGAAGGGTCAGGGAATAGGGTAGGACTGTCCTTTTTAAGTTTTCAGAGGTGGAGTTGTGCTTGGAAGAGGATGCTTCTTTCTAATGACGATAATGGGGGTCACTGTTTATTGATGTGGTTCTGTTGCTAGGACTACGTGTTCGGATACTTTTTTTTTTTTTTTTTTTAAAACTTTTTATTCAAACTATTGTGGATGTCTTTACCTATATAAGCATAGTTACCTTCCGGTAACCAGACAGCACCCCAATAGTTCTACCTCTTCCACTACTCCTCACCATGGGCACCACCCAAAGGCCCCCCAAATGGGCCTAAATCCCGGCAAACCTCCCTAAAATACAATTTACTAGCCAACCAACAAACTATTCTCCCCCCATCCCATGTCCACCACCCTTTCTTCCGCGCAACCCACCACACACAAACATACTCCCCGATCCAGTACCACTTCCCCCCTCTCCCTGTCTCCTCCCTTCTCTCAGTCCTGTTGGTGCCCCTACTGGGGCACCCCTACCCCTTAGCCACTAAGGCGACACAGACTCATCTCCCTTATCCAAACTCCTCCCCCTTACCTTCCTCTTCTTCCTTCCCTCTACCGTCACCCACCCCGCTCGAGGCCCAATTGGTGGTCTGCTCCCTATCCATCTATCCACCTCCTCCATTCCCTCATCTCTTTTCCCCTCCTCCTCTCCTACTTCCACTTCTGGTACCGCCACCTCCCCCTCTCCACCCTCAGCCACCTCCTCAACCCCACCCATTGCCTCCATCGCCACACCTTCCTCAGCCACCTCCTGTGTCTACGCCACCTCAACAGCCACCTCCTCTTTTCCCTTCTCCTCCTCTTCTTTACCCCTCTCCCTCTCCTCTCTCTCCTCTGGTCCTGGATCTCCCTTTCTCCTTTCACTCTGCTTCCCCTGTATCTTTCTTGACAAGATAGCCACATGATGTCTCAGTCATGCAACTTCCTTTTCCAACAGAAAGTTCTTTTCCACTGACTGAGCCAGCAACAATGCCATCTGCATGGTCTTGTTCTTCAAAAAATTCTGTGTTCATTTCACCATGATATAGTACAATTCATATGGATGGATTAATAACCTATTAATCCTCCTCATATGATGAAGTCAGACCCTGTAAGCCTGAATAAAAAGACTTGAAGCTATTGTGAGATGGAATCAAGGAGGATGGTTGGTTGAATCGCTAAATGTGACGTGTCACAAGGCGTAGCAAGTTGGTTGTAATGAAGACAGTCCTGTGTTCGGATACTTTTAAAATCAGCGTGTATTAAGAGCGAAAATAAAAAAAAACAGGCCCAAACACTTCAATAAAGAATTAATTTTTTTCTTTTGTACCTCCCCGCTGGCGAATGCCCGCCCCCTTCCCCCTCTTGCCTTTTCATTCATTCATTCCATTTTGGTGGCGATGTATCTCTTGGCCTAAAGGAGTAATGACTCAGCATCATGTTATTAAGCAGTCATTCAACGGATCTTACCACAGCACGCAACGCCTCCATGGTATCACCCAAGGCGATATCCCAAACAAGTTTCCCTAGGTATACCGCTCCCTATAACCCATTGTGTTAGAACTGAGTATCTAACCCCAAGGATAACTCACCCCAGCCAACCCCGTCGCCATGATAAATGCCAGGTTAGCCTGCCATTGCATAATCGCTATCTTCTTATCCACACCAGCGAAGCTCGTTGAAAGGACACCAAGATCCTGTCACTAGAGTAAGCCAACTGTAAACTAGACTGAAAAAGAGTGGGAAAGTAACCTTCCGCAAGTCGGCAACCTGCAGAGCCAACTCCTATTACTGGAGTAAGCACAGTGTAAAATAGTCTAAACATATATCGGAAACAAACATTTCTCAAACACCCAATCGTTTTATCCAGTCCGGTCATCCGGTACCACTATCAGAGCAATTGTCAGTAAATTAAGAGTATTGGGCGTGGTTGCATACCAAGATACCCTTAGTATTTCGACCACCGGAGCTCGTAACGGACCTCTGAGGGTGTTGGTTGGGGAATCGACGGACTAAGGCACGCTTGCGTAGTGCACCGCGGAGAATTAGGGAAACCCGAGGCATGTTAAAAGGAAGGGTTAAATCAGAGAATAGGGGATTGGAGGTGAGAATAAGAAAACTGAGTTACTGAGTTGAAAAGGAGAGGTGGATGCGGTGGTAAGAAGGGAAAGAGGAGAGGAGAATAGGATGTCCTATATATACTCGTGCCCCGAAAATCAAATCGTCACCTAGCTCCGCTTAGATCGTTCTAGCAGGAAATATTTCTTATCAGACCCAAGCGACGCCCTTATTTTTCAGCCGCACTATTCTAAAAACGCTTTGGATTTGCTCTCTCTGTCTGCCCTGGATAGTTTTAGTTTGACAAGCTAATAGAATTACGTATGTCGGTTAATGAGATCCAACACGCCCTGTGACTGCTGCTCTACTTTTGCTCCCCTCCCGGAAACCTGGTACGTTCTCCCAGAGCCGAAAGGCAATCCTGTAAGTTAGAGCCCGATAGAAAGTATAGACAAGATCTAAACCTTGGTATTCGAGGCCCTAGAGCATGTTGACAACAATTACAGTGGACCATCCCTGCCGACTAGAATAACATTTGAGGCCGGGGAAAGGGTTCGGAAGCTGACGGATAGTCCTCCACTCATCGGGTTCATTCAGTAATTGATTCGGAAGCCCTATGGGAGGGCACAGTATCTATTACTAGCGCCACCCCTTCCTTGTATTGATAACTATATTCATCAAGATCACAAAACATCACTTGACAAACACCTATATTCCAATCCACACATCGCGAAGACACTGCGCCGGCTCCGGCTGGGCGTGACCTTAGAGGGCTCCTGTCAGCCGAATACAGGAATATATGGAAAACCCGTCAAATTTAATAATAATTATTATGGAATACTCCAAAGGAGAGAACCCAACGATAACATTCCACCCCCTAACGGGTGATTACAAAAGCTACCATCTCCAGCCGGTCCCACAGTCGACAGCACTTGCCCGTGCACTCACCCGGAGCACAAACTCACCGGTATACATCCCCCCGTTCTCACAACTGCTGGGCGGGTGGTGGAAGAGGTGAGTGGATTTGGGAGTGGTGGGGTTAGTAGTAACCTTTCACCAATAATCACTCGACTTTTTCGGGTGATACCACCAATACCCGCTGCGGTTAACACATTTTGGAGCTATCATAGGTAAATAATTTACAAAAATCGAGAAGCCCCATATATACACCCCACCCACTAGAGGCCGACACTCCAGATATGAAAATCCGGTTCCATTGCGAGCGCAAAACTGCGATTGCACCCCCCCTTTCGTTGCCTCCAACCCCTTTCTCCGTGTTTGCACCCGCATCATTCCCCTCATATCTCTACGCATCCTAATCGTTTCCTCGAGCATCTCCCGGGTCCCCTTCCCCGCTATTGCCCTCTCCCGTAGCCCTCTTTTCTTCTTCTCCTTGTACGCCCTAACCATTTCGAGATGACTCTCCCCAGCATCCCGCTTCCTCTGAAGCCCTGCAGCTTTCTTTGCCTCCTTCACCTGCTTCTTCATCGCCTTCAGGAAGGTGGCCGCCTTATCCTCAACAATAGCCCTCACCCCATCACCGTGGGAGTCCTGGATTGTGACAAACGTTGACATTGTGTTCCTTCTGTCGCCACCAATCTTTATGTTTCGGCTTGTGTGGGCTTTCGCTCCAAGCGCCCAGAGATCACCCTGCCCGCTCTTCCTCGCTCTGTACTCCAATTTTCCGAGGCCCCGGGGAACAACCCAGCGTTCGATGGAGCCCGTCGTAGTGCATAAGTCGAGTATAATATGCGAGTCGCGTTTGATAGGTGGGAGTATGACGCATGGAAGGGTCTAACGTAATTGCAGAGTTGTTGCATTGTGTACATACTAATGAAGGCCAACCTTCGAAGAATTTTTTTTTTACCAAGTCTGCTCCACCGACATATACCAAGCGACACACGGCTGATGCCGGAGGACCAGATCATGGTACTTTAACATCGCCCCCCCGCTTTTATCTGTACAGACCCTCACTCAAGAAAACAAGAAACCATGCGGAAACAAAAACCTTTATTGGCGAAAGCGCTATACAGGGCCGCGGCCAGCCTACGTTTCCTGGCGGAGGACGTGCGCACCGTGCCACTAATTTGCCCGTTGTTGCCGCACGTGGACGAGATTATCCGGGGTATAGACGATGTCGGGACTCGGGAGGGTGTTGGATAGGGTTCTGAGGGGGCTTTTGGATGGGAATGGGAAAGAGGGTGTTGAGAGGGAGGTTGTCGAGAGGTGTGGGAGGACTTTGGATGCGGTTGTTGTTGTTGTGGATATGTTTCTTGGGGAGGAGGGGGGTATTAGGGGGGGCTGAGGGGAGAGGGTGTGGTACGGTCGAGGAAGGGGTTTGGTGGGATATGGGCGCAGGACTTGGAAACCGGTTTCGTGGTGTAGATACCAACTACACCACGAAACCACATGACGCCTTTTAACCCTAACCCCAAATGATGCCTCCAATTTTGCTGTCCTCCCTTCGGTTTCCCCATCCGCCACGAAGCAAGCCACGCAAGTTTCTTAGAATGACCCTGCCCAGCCCTCTTTGTATCATGGCGGCGTCGGGCCCCCAGGGAGGCGGCCGCTTCCACCAATATCAAATGCCGCGTTGCATCACATGCAGGGATCTGCATCCTCGTGACCTTCTGGATGACTGGCCTCTCCTCCCCCCGGTTGCTCGCAACCAGATCCTAACCAAATAACCAACGATGCCGGTGTCCTACTTCATCTAGAACATGCCTTTACCAAGCTCTCAGATGGCGCACCTGAGGGATCAGGGGGTGTTTTGTGGGTGTTGCCGGAGCACGGGCCAATTACCACTTTTGAGGGGGGCATGTCAGGGCTGGCACTGGAGAGCTATTGACGCGCAGAGGGTGTGTGAGATTTCAGGGGGACTAGGGTGATGTCGATGAACGTGCGGTGGTTGATTCCTCTGATGAAGGCGAGACCAGTAGTGTCAAGGAAAGCGTTGGATCAAATTCTCCTGTGAGTGAGGAAGAGAAGAGGCGAGGGCGGGCCGCTGCGCTCAGAAATGGACCGGCCCCAGCCATAAAAGTAGCACCGCGAGAACGGAGGAGACAGTAGATGAAGCTCCAGGTATGATCAAATTGTGATTAGGATTCTGTGTGATTCCGGTCGGGGCTGAAGTAAGGGAAAGAAGAAATGAGGTGGAATAGACGCCAGGAAGGTGGCTATTGGTATGTGGAGGACAAGCACGAGTTTACTGGCTGCTGCGGAGGAAGAACGTATGTACTCCTGCCTACATTCTAGGGGTGGTTCTGACTTTTCTGATAGGGAAGGCTGAGTGTTAGGTATAGGTATTCGCTCCCTCCTGCCCTCGATATTGATTACCCTGTCTGTTAGCATTCCTGGAGCAAATCGCCTACAAAGAATAGATGATCGGGTGTGCGTCATTCTACAGATTTCGACATACCGTCACATAACTCAACGCCAATGTCCTAGGATACAGAAGCGGACGCCCGCGATCTGCATCGTACCCAGAGGGTGGAGATGATCTTCTCTCCTATCACTTCTACACCGGAGACTCAACGTGTCGTTAGGACAATTCTGCGTGGGTAATATGAGTCGATAGTCAAGGAGGCAGCGGAAGGTAATAAGCGGGTGCAAAAGTATCTTGTTGCTACGGATTTGAGTGGGGAGGCCCAGCATGCCCTGGAGTGGACAACCGGGACGGTTCTGGGAGATGGCGATACTCTGATGGCAATATATGCCATCGATCAGGATACGGTGAAAGACAGCGGCAAGATTGTTCCGGATGACAAGATAGAGGGAGAATTGAGTAGCTGAGCTGCCGCCATGGGGACCAGCCTTGCAGCTATGAACATTCCTCATACACCCGGAACACCGTCTCCGTTATCCAACATTGGTGATATTTCAGAGAGGAGTAGGGGGCGCCCGGAGGCAGAGCGGAAGAGGCTCATTGCGGCAGAGGCAATCGCTAGGCTGGTGGGAAAGCTTTTGGGGGAGACGAGGCTGTAGGTCAGGGTCGCTGTAGGGGTGATTCACTGCGGGAGCCCAAAGCGTCTTCTCACTGAAATCCAAAGTTTGTAATTCATTTCTCGATATACGATTGTCTGACTAATATGATTTAGATCGACTCTATGGACCCTACACTTTTGGTTCTTGGTTCCTATGGTAGAAGTGCACTAGAGGGGTGGACGCCCTGAATTACTCTCTGTTAGTATTACGTCATAAACTAACTCATCACCTAGAATATTTCTGGGATCCTTCTCGAATTACCTTGTAACTAAATCCTCTATCCTTGTCATGGCTTCCTAGAAAAAACTCAAGCATGCTAAAAGGTTTGCTAAAACCAACGTCCGGCAGCTCAATAACCTCATGGCAAGCGCTCAGGCCACCTCGCCGGTGCAAAGGTGGACTAACTACTATGCCAACTGGTCAGAGGGTGAGTGGTGGGAGGTCCGAGATTGGGAAAATGGAGCTTTCTCGATGGATTTCATTTTTTTCTCTTTCTCTTCCTTTTCTCCACGTCTGGTATCATCGTCATCATAATAGAGGATGACTAGTCACAAGCTCTCACTCGTGTAAATAAATTATGCTATTAATTGTATTAATGACCAGTCTCACTCTCTCGTGCTGTTCCTTCATCTGGTTAAAGGGTTCCCCAGCCGTATAAATTGACGAGCAGCCGATTGGAGCCAATGACATAGATGGCATTGTGAATGAAGAAGGAAAAAAAGTGTTAAAAGTGAGAAAAAGAGAGTGAGTTCGGCCGGGCTCGAACCGGAGACCACCAGTGTATTAGACTGACGTAATAACCAACTACACCGCGAAACCGCATCCTTCTATTCTGCTCATATCGATGAAAAAATGGCCTCCGCTCGGCATCGGTTCTGATGACCAATAATGTATGGGAGGGACCAGTAAGGGCCAGAAACCTTGTTCTGCCAATTCCATATATCTATGATACGGAGACAAGGATTATGATTTGCGATTTTTGATTACTCCCGTGTACCCCTTCTCTGTTAAACTGTTTTCAGAAACGGGTTTTGTCCCACCCCTGAGCCGAGTAGGAGTAACCGTGCCAAGGTTCACACCGATTATGTAACTGCACACAGTTCCAAAATCGTGGGGCACGTCTACGACGTGCCTATCAGCTCAACGTAACATCTCAGCTCAATGCAACAATCACCACTATTGTGATTCCTACTCCCGATTAGCCATACCACAACGCTGTATTAATGTCAGAAAATTATCACGATGTGGAATACGGAATTGGAGAAGCCTGTCAGAAGTTACTCGAAACCGATAAGCCAAATATTGCTGCGATGGCACAGGAGTTTGATCTACCTGCCAGTCGTTTAGAAGCAAGATGGAATGAATGGCAATGGAAATCCCAACGGTTACCATATAATAAATGACTCTCAGAGGCTGAGGAGCTTTCAGTTTGCATGTATTTAGAAGGATTAGATGGTATTGGTACCTTGGCACACATTTCCATGGTTACCAGTTGTGCGAATTCGATTCTCAAGCACAATTATATGTAACGGAGGCACCGCTAGGAAGATGGATCCCAAGGTTGCGACCGTACTGAACAAGTTCAAACTTATCGCCAAAAGTTCACACCAATGTAAGAGTAAAGTAAACGGTAAAACTTAATATCGTTAAGCCTGACGCTTCACTCAATTAAGGTCTCAAGAGGATTGATTGTTGGAGTTAAAGAGTTCTTACATAGACTTTCAGGTAGTTTTATCACATGTCAGAAACTCCCCTATCAGTTTACTTCAACCATTCGAGTACACCCTTCCCCGCTAAGGGCGGTCCGACACGTCTCCTCGCACACCCTTTGGGCATGCATGTGTTGATACACTCTAGTCGGCGTTCACCTTATGCGGTTATCGTTTCTGCGATGCATTTCCATTTTGCCCACCGGAGTGAAAGCTTCTGCGCATCGGCATCTTGCCAGTGGCTAACAGTCAAGACGCTGCATGAACTAGACTATCTGTGACACCTTTCCCATTTACATTAATCTCTACTTGGCCCCGGAAGCTACCGTGAGCGTTTTATCCATCTACTATTTACGGTTCTCAGGCTTCTGGTGTCTTCCGCAAGGGACGGTAATCCGGAAGGGGTCGAATAGGCGCTACCCATGACCACTACCTCGGACCCACCTTACCTGTGGTAGGAATCATGCTTATAGTGTCTCTGCACGTCCCTTTCAGAGCCTATGACATTGGGGAGACTTGCAGGCTTGATAGGTGTAAAACTCTCCCGGCCACCCCGGCACTACCCGGGACTACCTTTGGGACCTCTATGGTTAACTCCCGTTAACCCTGCCAGTTTTGGTCCGTTTTACTCCGAACAACTTGGAGGAGGTACTCCACATTCCGCCCTATGCCCCCTTGTATATCCTACGAACAGCTTACGGTCGCCCGGACGGCAGCGACATATACCGTGTTGCCAGCAGGTCTTCAGACCTTCCACGTTGCTAGACTGCACACAACCATGCAACCATTTGCCTATGACGTCCGGGCCTTAAGGCGGGGCCGGAGGGGTATGATAGGAATAATGTCTCTAATTTACAGCTTCTTCGGAGCTGCCTAGCTCACCCAATAGCATCCCCTGGAACCCCAGATTCCAGTATTATACATGGCTTCGTGTGACAAACATTCCAGTCATTTTTCCCGAACTCCCCAAGGGACTTCGTATTGAAAGGTAGGGTAACTCAGGACTTTGGGCAGGGTAACCCAAGCTCCATGGCAGGGTAACCTGGCCCTAAGGGTAGGGTAACCTTGTCCGGTGGGCAAGATGACTTTTCCCTGTTACCCTGTCTAGTCCCCCGCCGGAAATAGACTCTTCTGACCTTTCTCCAGTTACCCTGCCTAGCTGAGTAACCACCCCTTCAGAGGTCCCTAAGTGTGCTGACACCGCTCCTGGGTGTATCCAGGTACCTAAGTCCCTGACCAGCCAATTCTGTTCATTCTCGGAGCCCGGGCCATTGGGTCTCCGTAGGTCAAGTACTTACTTGCCTGCCGGTTCCTACCAGTTTGCCTCCTGGCTATCTGTATGGGTATAGGTTCCATCTGCCATAGCTCATGTATGCTGGGTCGTTACATCATGATAGCAACGATCCTGAGATTATGCCTCTGACGATTGGATCTATGTGGACAGTGAGGTTTCTAGAAAGGCACCCGGAATTCCATATTCGCAAACAGAAGACTCTTGACCAAGACAGGAAGCAGGCACATGATCCAGATGATCTGTTGAACTAGTATCGACGTTATAAATCATTGTGCGATGAAAAAGGTATTCAAGATTGTGATCAGTACAATTTTGACGAGACAGGATTCCAGATAGAAATTGGGAAGGACCAAGGGATAGTCACCTTAGATCCAGACTGCCAATCATACCTTGCAAGTTCCAGTACTTGAGAACTTGTTACCTCATACGAAGTTATCACCGCTGACGGTTATATTTTACCCCCAATGCTTATTTTGCCTGGCGCTCTTCATATGGAGGACTGTTCTACCAAAACAGACCTGGAGGATAATGTTCTTCTCTCAGTCTTGGAAACTGGATACTCACATGATGTTTTCGGCCTTGACTGGCTTCATCACTTTGAAAGATTTTCTTCCTACTGGCAAGTTGGTATTTGCTGTTTACTTCTCTTTGATGGACATGGATTGCACTATACGCCGAACTTCGTAGAGTTTTGCGAGGAGTATAATATCCTACCATTCTGTCTCCCTCTGCATACAACACACCTCTTACACCCTCTTGATGTGGTGGTCTTTCAACCACTAAAGCACTATCATGCCAAGGCCATTGACCAAGCGACACGAACGGGTTACTCAGATTTCAATAAAATCGAACTTCTTTTTGCGCTTATATCAATTCGGCAGCAGGCATTCAAGAAATCAAGAATACTCTCAGTCTTTCGGAAGACTGGGCTTGTTCTGTTCAATTCCGATGTAGTTTTCAGTCACCTACAGGAATACTCTGGATACTCTCAGCCATCTTGTCCAACCACTCCACCTCGGTCCATACAGCAACTCTCAACAACCCCAAGGACAGTTCAGTCTTTGAAGTGTCATGCCAACTTCCTTTGGAATGCCGATCCCTCCTTACCCAGCTTCAAACACTCTCTTAGCATCTTTATAAAAGGAAGTGTTGCCCAAGCACATGTGGCAGCACAGACTCTGGATGCCCTGCAAAGAACCCAAGCAGCAGAGCTTGCACAATCCAATCGACAGAATAGGTCACGAAGGTTGGTTTAGAAGGGAGGGGTATTATATGCAGGCGAGGCAAGAGCCATGGTGTGTAAGAAAGAGGAGGAGACTCTAGCTAAAAAGGTGCAACAGGCACAGCGACAACTAGAAAGGCTGGAAAAAGAGGCATTTCACGACTGGAAAAGGCAATTGAAACTAGTTCATAAGAAACTCAAGCAGTTTGTTAGGAAGCAAAATCCACAACTTAAACAATCAACAAGGCGTGGGGTGGTGTAAATATAGTTTTTAGTTAGTTGTATTTTGAAATGTTACGTTGAGCTGATATGTTATGTTGAGCTGATAGGCACGTCGTAGACGTGCCGCAAGATTTTGGAACTGTGTGCAGTTACATAATCGGCGGGAACCTTGGCACGGTTACTCGTACAGTCGCCAACTGGTGCGGGACGAAAACTGGCGGATGACGAACAGAGATTAACTTCTTAGCGAGTATTTTTTGGTTACCCTACCCTGACGAATTCCATGTTTTGCCTGCCAAATACTCCTGTTTGTCACCCTCCGGTTTTCGTCGTGCCCCCGTTGGCAACTGTAGGTGTCAAAGTTCTCTTTTCTCTAGCCATTGTACCCGCATAACCCCAAATAATCGCACTGCGTGCTACGTAGTCGAGAATTGCCTACTTTAGAAGAGGGGGTGGAATCGCCTCAAAAAACAAGTTGCTCAGACCCCCGAGACAGAAAAACCAAAAACACAAAACCTTACTACCGGTGGGGGGGGCGGCTCCGACGGCACGGCACGCGGTCGGGTTATTTGGGAATATAGCATATGCATCAACCTACCCACTGGCTATGGGTGGCTGTTGCCTCGCTACAGCTTGTTGACCACTACACCTCCTCCCTCACTTCATTCCAGGGGTCGCCCCACATTCAACAGTAGAAGAGGAATCAATTGACAACTAATTACATCTCAGGACCACAATCCCCCCCTTCCCTCAAAACGTCCCCTGTTGAACATTGTGATATTCCCTAATAATTAGCTACCGCAAACAAATCCTCGTGAGAAAAACTCCACCAGCGAGAGAACAGACTCTTGGACGGGGGTGTACCTGATTCGGCAGTGCAACCTTCAATTATGTGACCACAAATCCTCCACATCTCAATGCCGCGTGAACACAGTCCACAATGATTGAGGCCTCCTTAATCCATCTCTCTTTCTCTTGTCCCATATCTTGAAACAGCGGAGGGGGTAGGGTATGTGTCTGAGTAAAGACAATGCCATCATATCGCAACATTTGCCACTGTTCCCCCGTCGTAACGAAACCATACACCACACCTCCGCCATTACGGTCTCCCATATCTTTCATTGCCAGTAGGCACTGCCTCTTCGCCTCTCCAAGAGAGGACTTCTTTGCCTCCACCACAAACACAAACTTCTGGTTTCCTACCCCGATCAAGTCCACTAAAACAAATTCCTGGTAGCCATAAGTCACGGAGTCTGGAGCGATAATCTGTTTCTCCCTTAGTAGAGAAATGTTGCGTCCCGTCCTTTTCCGGAAATCCGACACAATAGGAGCGAGTATAGCAAAGACCAAGTCGTTGATATTGGCTTCTTTAAAATCTTCATCCAACTCGGTGGGATATCCTTCGCATTCGACAAAGTCGGTAATATTGTTGTAAACCCTTTCCTTGGTTTCCTGGACCTGATCTTTCCCAAGACCTTCAATCTCAGGCTTGGATTCTGCCAACATCTGGCTGACGGAAATGCCATGACGTTCAAAATTCTTGAAACTAAAGCCTAGTCTCTTCTCGGCCTCTGCTAAGGTGACCTTCGAATAGGCAGTCTTGGATGTAGTATCAGTAGACCGATTCTTGTGCTGAGCGTTGTCGTCTGATTAGAACAGTGTTTGGGCCAATAAAACTTCAAACTTACGAGAATAGTGCTCATCGCCCTAGATGCATAGCAGACTTGAGCGCGGTAACGGTAAATGCCTGCGGGCATGCGTGCTAGCTTGGTGGAAAATCTGAACATGGTCGGCTATGGTTCATGACTCATGAATTTAGTAAAACAGTCTTCAATAAATAATAATACTATAACATTAAACGGACTCACCTTGTTGTTCGTGCGGTTGTGGTGGTGGTGGTGTGTTTGCTTGCTGGTTCTCGAACGGTGGGTTGAACGAACATGGTTTGCTATCATACTTCTCAACCAAGTGCGCAGGATACTGCAAAATTTTGTATATGGTGTCCTGATTACTAATCTCACCCCAAGTGTAAGTAGGGCAAAGATTTAGAGCGAAGCAACGCAGCAACACCAAATGTTTTTCAGTAATGTACCCTACGGTGAGCCGAAACACACGGTGACACGAATCGGGTGGCAAATACGCTAGCTTTTGCTTACTAAGAGTACTTTTTGCTTAGGCTGTTTCGCGTCACGGTGTGTTTCGACCCGCCGTGGCCTATGTTATATGTGCTAACCTCTGAAGAAGCTAGAATGCTAGTTACTCGTGCCCTGGTTGTGGTGTGGATTCCAGCTGAACATTCGTCATTTCCTTACCCCTCATTCCCAGCTTTCCTTTCCCCGCTTGGTGAAACTTCAACCCTGCTTCTCGCATCTTTCACCAAGTACCAGACCCTATAGGGTTTCTTCCAACATAATTCTAGCATATTCTAATACAGAGTGAGCGCCGGTGAATAACAATACTTACCATCTTCATGAACTATTATTGTACCATGCAGCTCCGCCGCTTTCGAGGTTAGCTAAATCTAAATTGAGTTTAGGGGGGGAGCGAGGGTATTAATTTCAGCGGTAGACAAGTGTTTAACCAACTGCGCCACCGAACTGCATCGTGCAGGTTTGTTGCTTATCATTCGAGTATGTGCAAGTGGAGGTGAGCCAATTGCGTAAGCTATTAGGGGTTGCGCTGGGGGACATCGTAAGCTAGCCAATGGTAGTATGTCTAGGCTTCTACTATTACAGTAGAAGCAAGAATTACTCTGTCCTAGTCGAGGCTTGTTTGTGTTTGCTTTTTTCTGCTGGCTCCGTCCATCTTATCCACCAGATCCACAACTCTTGCGACTGTGCGAACGTTCCATTCTTCACCTGTGGCCTAAAGACTCCGGCTTTTCCCATCAGAGCATGTCCTCCTTTATTCCCCATTTCCAGTTAGAATGACAACATTGACAGCCTAAGATAGGAAATCAAGCATGCCGCACCTGGATCACTCACAGTGGCATGATACTTTCATATACGCTTCCGACAATCGTGCTGAGAGACTCGGAGGCTTGTGGGCCGGAGAAAGCTTTACAAACGCCAATCTCTATTCCATGCTGGAGATTTTGTGTTTCTTTAGCGATGTACACAACGACAGCGAACACTTAGTGGATAGGAACGAGGATCAACTTCAACCGGGAAATTACTATATTGTCACCCGTGGTGGGTTCTCCTGTTCTTCCATCATTGGCCACTACTGACTCCGAATAGGTTCCATCACAGTCAACAACGAAGTCCCACTGATCCGTACGTATTCTTTGGGGACCGGACCCCGTGTTGAAGCGTTCCGTGTAGCTGTGCGAGAGTGAGATGGTGGTTGTGTTACAACTGGCTTGCGAGCACGGTTAGCTCAGTCTGGCAACTGGAGGGGCTTCGAAGCCGCTCATATCTCTCCTTTGGCATATGAGCAGCACTGGAATCAGTGGAACCACGGTCGTTGGATTACCATTCCGCCTGCCATGGAGTCCCACGGATTGATCAACTCTGTGCAGAATGGAATCATGCTCACAAGCGATCTACATAGGTTCTTTGATGCCTATGAGTGGGCAATTAAACCCAATGTATGAATGGCTAGATGTTCAAGTCGACGGAGCTAATAAATGTGTAGGATAACTACAAGATTGTATGCTTTACACCAGGTACCCTTGACTACCACATTGCTGGTTATTCTCTTGATCGGACGTTCGTCGATAATCCCCTTCGACCTGTTGATGAGCTGCTACTCTGGCACTTTCGCCAGGCAGTGATCATCAATATGAAGGGGGCTGGAGGGCCTTCTTTTAAAACTGATTTCCCGCCTGGCTCAGACATGATGGGCAGGATCGCGAGCGGTGAAAAAGCTGGAGCGAGGAAGGAGCTTGAGTTCTTTAGCGGTTTTGATGCAATGGGGGGTCACGCCTAAGGCGAATGAATGCTAATAAGTGATATGTACCTACGACACGACCACATTTTATATAGTAATGGGGTTTTTGCACAGATAATCAATAGCAAAAAACCACGCGAGAGCTGAGGCTTTATGCTAAACAGTACCAGAAATTGAAAACTTTCTAATTATTTCATGGCTTCTGTCTCCTGTGAATGAGATGGATTGTGGAATGGGTTTTGTCTGAAGACTTTGAATCTGAAGAACAGACTTATTGGAGGGGTAACTCACAAGATCTGATATCGTAATGCACAAACAAGATTCTTGGCCTAATACGGTAACTCATATTTTCCTGGAGGCTACCTGCTGGTGCTGCAGCCATTTTTTCTCCTCCTTCAGCGGGAAGTGTGCGCTTCTGAGTCAGCGACGTATTGCATATACAATGTCCCTTTGTCGGCTGAGACACTGGCGAAATCTCTCTCATGCATTAGCGCCCAAGCTAGGAGCCTGGCATCCGAGTGATATCAAATGAATCAATGCTCAAATCTACTATACAATTCTCATATCTACACATCAGATGTCTTTTTTCTTTTCAAAATAAAAAAAGATAACTACCGCTGTAGAACAGTGGCTAAACTGTGCCAGTGAGCAAAACATGGCCAATTGCTTCCACAAAGTGCACTTGGAGGGGAGCATGACCGATACTCAAACTGAGTAAGTTTAGGCCAGAAGCGGCCTTCCTTCTTACCAGTGCGAAAGTTGTAGCTGCATATACAACACTCACCGCACTTTTCCATTTTTTCAAGATGGTAAGAGGAAGAGACTTCCACTTTGGGTTTTCGTAAGGTTTGGTGTTTTGTATAATAAGTACATGAGGTTTTACAGCAGTACTATGTACTTAGTCAATAACGGATTTGTCTAGGTCTTCCTCCCCTTTGCTTGGTAATTGGAGCCTGATCACCTAACTGCTTAAATAGCATGTGCCAAAACTCAACTGCCGGTATAGAATGCGCCAATGGATGAGAGAGTATATGATGCTCAGCAAAATGGTCTGAATCAAGTAGTCGGTTAAGCTCACTCGTTTGGGTATGATTGAGCAAAACATGAGCATTTGTAGTTGATAAATTCAAGAAAAAATAGAAAAATGCGAGCCAGTTCCGATGGACATGCTAGTGGGTAGTATAGCCTGTATTCTTTTAGTTAGCAAAAGTTATAGTAGTATTGTAAATTCTATGTAGCATACTTGCATGCCTTTGATCAACTATATTGACCCCACCCATATACTGGTTATAATCATTAATTGCGGTAGGAATAAAAAATGAAGCTCGGTCACGATCATCAAATGTCTTCTGTACAATAGCCTGAGTGGTATTGGTACTTGTATTGCATGGACTCAGACAAGGAATACATGTAACCTCATTTTACGGATAGATAGTAGTAAGCATTCTAATTATATTATTGTCCATCTACCGAAAATATAAAACCCTATCATCTGAGTAGCGATTAATTGTATTCCACTCTATAAACACCTTTTCCTCTAGGGCAGCTGGGTATCCAATTCTATTAACCCTTGTAGTACCATAGGCACCAATATTGCGTTCTCACAATTTCTGAAAGAGTGAAATTGTTGAGAACCCATTATCCATATATATGATAAAGTGGTATCTGTAGGAATCAAGAGATCGACAGAGTTACAAGATAGCAGAACTGGTTGGTGAAAGATAGGGGAGCTTCATAAGCTCAGCACAGAACTCAGTATGTGAAGTGAGTATCCAGTCAATCGTATATCCCATACTGCATAGGGTGATCACTTTGTAACCTCTGGGAATAGGTTTGTGTAGTATACAAACGGTATGAAAGCTGCAGCCAGTAAATGATATCATCATTTCATCTGTTGGTAAATGCGCGCTTGGTAGTAGTGATAGCTGGCTTTGCTTGGGCAAATGACTGCAAAGCGGCTCAAGCTCACTCCACTGGTCCTTTCATAGGAGTAAAGCCCTATCATCTGGTATTGAAATATGTAAGAAGCGTTTAACTTGACAGTAGCGGTAGCAGCTCATAAAACTACAGGCCAAAACATGACGTTCAGTCCTGTACTGACTGACAGGACCTAATCACATAATTCCCACAAGAATCATGATTTCTAACAATGCGTGAAACTCTGCAACCCTGATTGGGTGTCTCCATTGCTGCTTCCTGGTACCTTTTCATCTTGCATATGCATTCATTGCCTGAATGAGCAGCTGAATTACACTCTCCTTGCAGAATAAGCTGAAAAAAGCAACCGGTATCAAGCTGGTTTCTTCAGGTACTCTTGACTCCATTGCGTGTGCTGCTCTACTCAATGGACTAAAAGCTGCAGCATCCTCTAGTATTTGTTTGGTTGCTCTACTTTTTATCCATTTGGCTCACTATAATGACCGAGCATACTTGGCAGATTCAAAAGTATCCGGAAATCTTGGCGCCAAGACATCTCAAGTAAATCAAAGAAAATCCAATATTAAATGAAGAGAAAATAGTTAAATCTATATAATATCATAATATTATGAATTAAATAAAGATAGATATAAAAGATAAGCAACATATATAATCCATGCCTGAAACTTATTTCCCCCATTTATTGCCATACACCTTACCATAATATCTGGTAGCTTTACAATTTCATGATTGATCTCCTCAATCATAATCTTCTCCCATTCCTCTTTAAGAACCTTCTCCATTGCACCAGGTGAAGTTATACATTTAGTACTGTGGCAGCAAAGTATTCTTGACTTTATTAGGCTCCAAATATGCTCTATTGGGTTAAAGCCAGGTGAGTTTGGTGGCCAATCCACCTTAGCTATTCCCTCTCTTAGCCATTCTTGATTTGTAAAATTGGAATTATGAGAAGGTGCATTATTCTCCATTAGATGAAAGTGGGGGTTGAGGCTGGTGTGCGCATGGCATGTTGGCCAAAGCAGGTGTCGGCATAACAAAGTTACATATCTCCAAGAGTCAATACCCTTCACATCCTTCCGAATAGCTTGTGCTACCTTAAACCTTTCAGCCCTCCAGGACTGTTCTACTCTGAGGAGAAGTGTTTCTCCCCAGTCTCTAGCAGCCTTTCTCAATGTACTTGCTGCTCGTAATGCTTCTAGCTCTACTGCTCTTAGTTTCTGCCACTCCTCTGTACTCCTCCAGGCTGAATTTAGCTCATTTTCCCTCTGCTCTGCCTCCTTGTTCCATTCCTTGATCTCCTCCACAGCCTTTTCTTTCTCCTCCTTAGATTCCTTTGACCAAATATAGAAAGTCCCCTTCCAATTCCACCCAATTACCCCTCAACATATTATCGACACAGTATGCCTCTTTTTTATCCCCACACAATCCTTGTCCCACCTTTCAACCTTCTCCCTCCACACACACTGAACCCAAGGCTAGCCCCCACTTCTATTGCCATCTTATCAGTAAACCTATAGTTTGCCCATTCTACTGCTGGACGCCAAAGCTCGCACTCCTGACTGTGCTTCTAATTGTAAAAGTATATCTATTAGTGACAACAAAATCTTTCAAGGCCAATCTAGGTTCCTCTTACCAAACGTTTTTCCTTATTCTCCAGAGTGAGAATTGGGTTATATTCTTCTTTATAAGAGCCGATTCCTCTTTCAGCTAAGCTACGAAGTAATGTTGTTATACTAACATGAGCAAAGCCTGCTTCATGCTGGATATCGACCATCTTCATTCACCGTGTATTAACATCTTGTTTGACAAAGACTATCAAGTGATCCTTATCCTCCTGGGTTAATGCAGTAGGCCTTCCAGAATGTGCATTTGGATCCAAGACTGAAGAGGTTATTGGTTCGAGGAGTGAGAGCAGAACATCATTGGGGCCAGGCCATCCAGCATCATGACATGACTTGAAAGCATTTATCTTTGCATGTTACCAAATATCATGGACTGTAGAAACAGGTATGCCAGTAAGTTCCTTGATTTCTTCGAAAGGAATTGGCTTGTCAAGGCTGCGGAAAGCAATTATTGCCACCTGGCGGTGGGGGGTTATCTCCTTTCCTATAAATATCTGGTCAGTAATAAATCCTACATAACCTCTTGCTTAATAGAACATACCTTTTTTCATTGAAGTCAATAGAGTAAACAACCTAGGTGGAGTTGAAACTTGAGAGGTATGTGCACATAAGCAGATAAAGCATATAGTAAATATTTGGCAGGAAGGCTTGGCGCCAAGATTTCCGGATACTTTTGAATCTACTTGAGCTATGGCAGCTGGAACCTACACCCATGCAGACAGCCATGAGGCAGACTGGTAGGAACCGGTGATCAAGTGAGTACTTGACCTACGGAGACCTGATAGCCCAGGTCCCAACATGAACAGAAATGGCTGACAAGGTACTTGGGTATTTGGGTACATCCAGGAGTGATGTCAGCATGTGTAGGGACCCCTGAAGGTGCAGTTACTCTGCTAGGTGGGGTAACTGAAGAAAGGTTACAAGTATCTACCTCCGGCAAGGGGGTAGACAGGGTAACAGAGTACCAGGGTAAAGTGATCTTGTCCATCGGA
Source organism: Tuber magnatum (assembly GCA_003182015.1). Taxonomy (NCBI): domain Eukaryota; kingdom Fungi; phylum Ascomycota; class Pezizomycetes; order Pezizales; family Tuberaceae; genus Tuber; species Tuber magnatum. The sequence goes on along the minus strand of PYWC01000020.1, from coordinate 933,046 downwards.
CAAGATTACCCTACTCTCAGGATCAGGTTACCCTACTATGGGGCTTGGGTTACCCTGCCAAAAGTCCTGAGTTACCCTACTATTCAATATGAGGTACCTCAGGGAGTCCAGGAAAAATGACCAGAACATTTGTCATGCAAAGCCACACATAATACTAGAATCTGGGGTTCCGGGAGATGCTATTGGGTGAGCTATAGAGCTCCAAAAAAGCTGTAAATTGGAGACATTATTCCTATCATACCCCTCCGGCCCCGCCTTGAGGCCTGGACGTCATAGGCAAGCGGTTGTGTAGTGGTGTGCAGTCTAGCAAAGTGGAGTCTTGGGAAACCTGCCTGCAACACTGTATGTGTTGCTGCCGTCCGGTTGAATGTACGCTATTCACAGGATAAATATGCGAGGTATAGGGTGGAAGGTGGAGTACCTCCTCCAAGTTGTTCAGAGTAAAAGGGACCAGAACAGGTGGAGATAATGGGAGTTAACCGTGGGGGTCACAAAGGTAGTCCTGGGTGGTGCTGGGGCGACTGGGGGAGTTTTATGTGTACCATGCCGGAACGTGTCCCCAATGCCATAGGCTTTGTAAGGGAAGTGTAAAGACACTGAAATCATGATTCCTACTAGAGGTAAGGTCGATCCGAGGTGGTGGTTATGGGTTGGGCTCAATGGATCACGCCTGGACCACTAGATCCTGTGGAAGACACCGGAAGCCCGAGAATTGTAAATGGTAGATAGATAAACCACTCGCAGTAGCTTCTAGAGTCATGTAGAGATCAATGCATATAGGAAGGGTGTTATAGATGGTTCAGTTCATCAGATGTCTTGACTCTTAGCCACTGGCAAGACACTGATGCGAAGGAGCTTTCACTGCAGCAGGCAAAATAGAAATGTGCTGCAGAAATGATGCATGCATAAGGTGAATGCCAACTAGAGAGTGTCGACACATGGATGCCTAAAGGGTGTACCAAGAGACATGTCGGACCACCCTTACCCGAGAAGGGTCTGCTTGAATAGTTGGACTAACATGATGAGGGAGTTTCTGGCATAACATAAAACTACTTGAAAGTCTATATGAGAACTCTCCAACTCCAACAACCAATCCTCTTGAGACCTTAATTGAGTGAAGCATCAGACTTAACGATATTAAGTTTTACCATTTACTTTACTATTATATCTGTGTGAACTTTTGGCGATTAGTTTCAAGTTGGTCAGTGTGGTCATAATTTTGGGATACATCTTCCGAGCGGTACTCCTGTTACACTGACCGGGAAATATTTGAATCACATGAAGAAAGTAGTTTGCGGGCTTGGTTGGTTGACAAAATTGATGCTCGCTAGGAGGTCGACTCAGATAGGTAGTTTGCGAAGACTCAGTTTGAAGTTTATCAGAATGTGATATAGTTTTATTGTCAGGTGGTAGCCGACTCTAAAGGCAAGCAAGTCCAGGCCAAGGCCCGATACTTGATAAAGTGATTCTAGGAAGGCTCACTTGTAGTTTCAAAACAAAAGTAGAACAAGAAGTGTATAGTATAACAAATATATTGATAAGATCCCTTCTCTGTCGCTGAGGTTCTTTGTAAAGTGTGGGTGGCACCTCAATATTTATATTCCACGTCTAGGTGTTCGCGCACTATCTATTCGCCCTACATTTCCCTGTGCAAACTTCATAGACACTGAAAACCTTTACCCTGCTTGACTCTGATTCCTTCGAACAGCAGGGAAGGTGTCCCACCCCTCTCTGCGCAGTGTTCCTTCTAATCATAGTCACCCGAACTCTTTCACTATGGCAAGTGGCTACTGGTTCTATCTCTGCATACGCAGTGATCAGCTCCGATGGCAGACTTATCAATGCAGGCAGATTTCTTATCCATCTGTGTCCACCCACAGGTGACATGCTTCTATCTTATTGCACCTGTGGCATTTAGGCCACGTTATATTTATGGTTAACCTTTCACATGGTAGGCCATCATTGGGCTCTGCCTTGTTATGCCTCTGGGCATGGGCGAACAATAGTCTCTTGGGCGTCATGCTCCCATCAGGATTTACCTCCCCATTCCTCCACCAAGGACTTGAAATTCAGTCTAACTGCCCGCATGGCAGCCAGTGACTCCTATCGGAGTAGCTGACAACCCCCCAGTTGGCATCTATCTGCTGGCACAGTAGAGTGGTCTTTGCATGCATTTATCTTCACAATCAACCCTCCGATTTAGTTAGTTTGACCTTGTCTGAATAGCTGTGAGTCCTCCTTTGAAGACTCAGCGCAAACCCCTCCATTGGTGACCTTCAGTGATGGCATAATGAGGGTTTTGTGCTGGCATCGTATTCATAGAAATTAACCCATTCTCGAAATACTCTGACAGAGCCTGGGATCGAACACCTGACCTTTTGCCAATAATCACATGACATGCCCATTTCGCTATGCCAGTTCCTCTTATGTGTAATATTCATATCACGTGATCATCTACCTATATCTAGTTAACCTGCTCACAGTAATATATGAGAGAGATTGTGCCAGTGTCCCAGCAGACAAAAGGATACCTCATGGCTCGCGCAAGTAAGATAGAGAATGTCAGAGACTGGTACTACAAGTTACATGCCAGAAGTATCCGAACATAAAGAGAACAAGTTGGAAGGGGAAAGGTGGGAGGTAGAAAGTGAAAGGATGGGAAATATAAGATGGAAGGTGAACATAAGGGGGAAAAGGGGAGGGAATAGAAAGATGGGAGGAGGAAAGGGAAGAAAGAGAAAGAAATTGGATAGTGGGAGTGAGTGATACGAGTGGATATGGAGGAAGGATGAGAGTAGGAGGGGGAGTATGGATAGAAGGGAGGTGCAGAGAAAAATAGCGTGAAAATTTGGGACACGGGTGGACAGTACAGGAGGGGGAAATGGAAGGAGAGAGGAAGAATTTGCAAGTAATTAAGGAGATGGAAGGAAGAAAGGAGAAAAAGATGATACTAGCATTAGACAACATGGGAGTATTGAAGAATTTGAAAAAAGGAAGTGGGTTTTGGGGAAGAATAGAAGGAGAAATTAGATGTATGGGGAAAGAGGTGATAGAAAAGGGGTGGGAAATCAGATTGGAATGGATACCAGGGCATGTGGGTTTGGAGGAGAATGAGGAGGTGGATGAGTGGGCGCAAGAGAGATGTTTCGAGGAAGAAGAAGAAGAGAGGGGGAATGTATTAAGTTGGGGGAAGTGGGAACAAAGGAGAAAGGAAAGGGAGAGGAGAACGTGGAAAGAATATTGGGTATGTGAAAGGAAGTGAGAAGAATATTGGGGAACAGGAGAAAAAGGAGAAAGAGGACATTGGGAGAGGAGATGGGAGAGCAGGTTTTTATTTTGGATGAGAACGGGTCATGGGGGGATAAAGGGAGCAAGGCATATAGAAGGAAGAGGGAAATGTGAATGCGGGGCAGAGGAAACGAGGGATCATATTTTGTTGTACTACGGGCAGTGGAAGGAACAGAGGAAGGAGATATGGAAGGGATGGTGGCGAGGATTGTTACAGGAGGAGGGGTGGATAGAAATGGATCGGATGCTGTTTAGTGAGGAAGAGATGGAGAAGGTGAAGGAATTTGGAAGGAAGACCAAATGGATGGAGAGAAGATGGGAATGGGAGAGGATGAAGAAAGGAGAGGAAAGAAAGGGGGAACAGTATAGACCCAGGATTGAAGGAGGAGGGGGAAGGTTGATAGGAAGCAGTAGGGAGAGATTGGAGGAGGAAAGAAAAAAGGCGAGGGAAAGGATGAGAAGGAAAAGGGAGAAGGAAAAGGAGATAAGAAAACTGGTAGCATCCGGGATGGGACCCATTGCAAGTCGCATAATGGATGGAGACCGGAGGGAGAGGAGAGGGAATGGGGGGGGAGGAGAGAAAGGAGAGTGGAGGAGGGATAAAGTGGATGAAAGGGAAGGTGTTTGGTTTTGTTTTTCTTTAGTTAGTAGAATTATTGGGGCGCTGTCTGACTACTGGAAGGTAGTTATGCTTATATAGGCGAAGACATCCTGAATAGTTTGAATAAAAAGTTTTAAAAATAAAAATAAAAATAAAAATAAAATAAAAAAGTATCCGAACATTGGGGCACTTTCTGATTACTGGGAGGTAATTATGCTTATCTAGGCGAAGACATCACTAGTAATTTGAATAAAAGGTTGTAAAAAAAGAAGCAAAAAGTATCCGAACATGAGACATTTCTAATATAAAGTGCACAGACGAATAACCATTGTCTCATGTTTGGATACTTCTTGCCTGTAATCTGTAGAGTTGTTGACGGAAGTCAGGTACATATCTGACAGGAGACATTACACCAGAAGAGCAGAGAGATTTCTGAGCAACATGTTAGCTTAATTCTAGCTTGTTGCAATAGCAAGCAGTCACAGTTTAGGGTTCTGGTCCCACTTAAAAGATGCCAGACACTTAGTTCTAGCTTAGCTAAGTGTAGAGATCATGAATTTGCTAATGACCAACAACAAACTTACATCTACCTCTTCCTTTCTCCAAACACCCCCCCCGTTGACCCAAAACTTCTCTTCTGACTCCAATTTCCTTATTGGTTACACATTTTTCTTGATTCGCTGCAGTTACTAGTTCGGATATTTTCCTATTTACTGTAACTCTAGTCCGGAAAATAGCCTCACCTCAAGGCCCCGGCCCAAATTGAAATGTTTACAGCAAATCGAAAGAGCTTCTTACACATGGCTTATCAATCTCTGCCTACTCTCCTTCTTACTGTAGGCACTGATGGATAGTATAGAGCTCCCATCATAAGGCTTATCAACCTATGTGTGCTCTGCTTACCATAAGTTCTAGGTTGTGGAAAAAATACTACGAAAGTATGTATTCCTTATAACCCTTTTTTATTTGAACAAAATACTGACTTGGACTCGCAGGTTTGCAGCAAATTGGACAACCTTCTTTATACAGCCTAGCAATCTGTACCTGTAACCGGTATGGGTACTGGGTTATATTTTATGTTTGGTTTCACAGTATCGTTTGATACTTGTATTGTTTTGTGTGCTATCAGTTGATAAACACAATGTTTTATGTTTGGTTTCACAGTATCGTTTGATACTTGTATTGTTTCGTGTGCTATTAGTTGATACACAGAAGGTTTTGAAATATCGCTCACACTGAAGATAAGCTATATGCTGTATTTAAAGACCACTGATTTCCATCATGGAAACAGCAGACTTCGACTGACAGTATTCTAAATACAGTTGGTTGAACGGTTACTTCTTGGATCTCCTATTACACTCTTTCGAAGTCTCCTTTAGTAAGCAGTGCTTCCTTCTTGTTGATCAAGAAGCTATCTGCTCCTATTGTACTGCTACGTGATTAGGGCCCACCCTGAACATGTTACAGTACATCTTCTACTTTTAGACTTGCTCTATACTGGAACAATCTTCAAACCACTTGTGGAGTATTTTTAAACTACTTTTGATCCTCTCTTGAACCATCCTTGGACTGTCCTCAGTCCAACCTCCTGCTCGGACTACATTCAGTCTATCCTTGGACTACCTTCAGTCTACCCTTGAAGTGCCTCTGCTCTACCCTTGGACTACCCTTCAAGTTTGCCTACCGTTAGACTACCTTTGATCCATCCTGGGACTACCTTTGATCCATCCTTGGACTACCTTTGATCCATTCTTGGACTATCATTGGTCCATCCTGGAACTACCTTCAGTCTATTTGTAACAGGGGGCACCCTTAGGAAGATGGATCACAAGGTTGCGACTGTACCGAACAACTTCAAACTTATCCCCAAAAGTTCACACAAAGGTAAGAGTAAAGTAAAGGGCAAAACTTAACATTGTCAAGCCTGACGCTTCACGGAATTAAGATCTTGAGAGGATTGATTGTTGCAGTCGGAGGGTTCTCACATAGACATTCAAGTAGTTTTATCTTATGCCAGAAACTTCCCCATCAGTTTAGTTCAACTATTCAAGCACCCTCCTTCCCTAAGAGTGGTCTGACACATCTCCCGGCACCCCCTTCAGGCATCCATATCGACACACTCTAGTTGGTATGCACAGTATGCCATTATCATCTCCGCAGCACATTTCTGTTTTGCCCACCGGAGTGGAAACCTCTTTGCAGCAGTGTCTTGCAAGTGGCTAACAGTCAAGACACCTGATGAACTGGACTATCTAGGACACCCTAACCATATGCATTGATCTCTACATAATCCAGGAAGCTACCGTAGGTGGTTTGTCTATCTACTATTTGTGATTCTTGGTCTTCCTGTGTCTTCTGCAGGATACGGTAGTCCAGGAGTGATCCAATAGGCGCTACCCATGACCACAACCTCGGATCCAACTTAACTATGGTAGGAATCATGCTGTTAGTGTCTCTGCACTTCCCTTACAGAGCCTATGGTGTTGGGGACATGTTTGGGCTTGATAGGTGTAGAAGTCTCCTAGTCGTCCTAGCACAACCCTACCTTTGGGACCCCCACTGGTAACTCCTGTTAACTCTATCGGTTTTGGTCTGTTTTACTCCGAACAACTGGGAGGAGGCACTCCACCTTCCCCCCTATGCCGCCGCGTATATGCTGTAAACAGCTCATGGTCGACCGGACAGCAGCGACATGTATGCTGTTGCAAAGAGGTCTCCCAAGATTCTTCTTTGCTAGACTGTACAGAACTACACAACCGTTTGCCCATGACATCCGGGCCTCAAGGTGGGGCCGGAGGGGCATGTCAGGAAAAACGCCTCCCATTTATAGCTTCTTCGGAGCTGTGTAGCTTGCCCAATACCGTCTCCTGGAACCCCAGATTCCAGTATATGCGCGGCTTCACATGACAAACATGCTAGTCATTTATCCTGAACTCTCTGAGGGACTTCGTATTGAAAGGTAGGGTAACTCAGGACTATAGGCAGGGTAACCTGAGTCCGATAGCAGTGTAACCTGATCCTGAGGGTAGGGTAACCTTGTCTGATGAACAAGATAACTTTACTGTGTTACACTGTCTATTCCATCGCTGGAGATAGACACTTCCGACCTTTCCCCAGTTATCTGGCTTAGTGGAGTAACTGCCCCTTCAGAGGTCTCTAAGTACGCTGACATGGCTCGTGGGTGTAGCCAAGTACCTAAGTACCTTGCTGGCTTTCTCTGTTCATCTTGGAGCTCAGGCTATCGGGTCTCCATTGGTCAAGTACTTACTTGCCTTCCAGTTC
>PYWC01000020.1:820189-908062 GCA_003182015.1 Tuber magnatum | reverse complement strand
TATCGCTTATCTCCAGTATGAGCGATATTGCAAAACACTGTGTGTATCAACTGATAGCACACGAAACATTACAAGTATCAAACGATACTGTAAAATCAATCATAAAACAATGTATGTATCAATCGATAGCACACGAAACACTACAAGTATCAAACGATACTGTGAAACCAAATATAAAACAATGTGTGTATCAACCGATAGCACACGAAACACTACAAGTATCAAACGATACTGTGAAACCAAACATAAAACAATGTGTGTATCGGGCGATAGCACAGGAAACACTACAAGCATCAAACGATACTGTGAAACCAAACATAAAATCCTAGTAACCCGTACCGGTTACAACCCACCTGATGTTGGACCCCGTAGTGGCCAAATATCCGGTGGTCTAGCTTTTTGATTGGATACCTGGTATGGATATTCTTTCTGTTCCACATCATGGGTGCCACCCTCTTAGCCCCTCCAGAGGCCACATCCCCCTAAGTAACATGGTCCGGTGATAGCAATCTTTTCTAGTCATGACATTTCTGTTGCCTTTCCTATGTCGATTAAATCTTTTCCTGAATCTTGTCCTAGGTTCCTTTCTATTGCTTAACCAAGGGCTCACTGCTAGGGTGTATTCCTTGATTATCAGACACTACACCTGACCAGCTGGTCCATAGATTAAACCCTTAATTGATCTCAAATAGTGACAACCTGGCGGATTTCGTTGTTGAGGTATTTTATACATACTCTACAAGGGGTAGTAGCAAAACCCAATCATCCTGTTGGTAGGAGCAGTAACTCTGCAAGTACTGCTCCAGTGTCTAATTAACCCTCTCAGTTTGCCCATCAGGTTTGGAGTGGAAAGCAGTCAAAACATTTAGTTTCGGTTGCAACAAGTGCATCAGACTCATCCAGAACTTGGATGTGAATCCGCCACCTCGGTTGGAGAAGATTGTCTTTGGGAGTGCAGGAAGGATCTAAACTTCTTTCAGGAATATCAAGGCAAGCTCCGTGATTAGTACCTCAGCAGTCAGGAATACGAAGTGTGCCGTCTTCGAAAATCTGTTTACAATGACCCGGATCTTGGTACACCGTTCTGACCCTGCCAGTGCCACAATGAAGTCCATTATAATCGTTGTCTAAGGCCGCATAGGAACATCAATAGGTTCCAGCAGACCAAACTTCTTGTACCTGATGGACTCATTCCTTTGGCCTACAGGACATATTCGCATATAGTCCATGATCTACTTATCCATCTTAGGCTAATAGAAGTTAGCCCTAACACTGCCAATAGTTTTGTAAGTCCTGAAGTGTCCCATGGCTCGGGAGTCATGTTCAGTCTCCATGATTGTCGGCTTCAAATTCTGACCCTTGGGGAGATACCACCTGTTCTTGTACTGGAGTAAGCCCTTTTCCGTCATAAACTGTTGGTCAACCTCTTTGTCACAGGCAGTTATTGCGTTCAGGATCTTTAAGTATTCCTGGTCCTGTTTGATCACTACCCACAGTTGATCCAAAAAGGAAGACTGGAGGCAAAATCCTGGGTACACTTGCAATACCTGTAGTGGCAAGATGTCCTGTTCCTGGCTCCCTACCCACTCTCTAGGATGAAAAATGACTGTGGCAGAAAATCACTCCCCACTTCCGGGCAGTAGTTCCTATGCCACAACAAAGCATTGACCTTCACATTCAACCGCCCTTCTTGGCAAACCACCTGGAAGTTAAATGGTTGCAGGAACTCAGCACCGCGGTGCTGCAAATGGTTAAGGACCTTAGAGCTATTAATCTACTCTGAATCCTTATGATCCGTATAGAGCACCAATTGGTACATTACCGGGCATAGCAGATGATCCCATTCCTTGAATGCCACTATGATGGCAGTCATTTCCTTGTCATGGACATGATAATTAATCTCTGCTCTGTGAAACTTCCAACTATAATAGGCTGCTAGATACTATATCTTATCTTCACAGAACTGGGAGAGGACGGCTCCTAATACAAACTCACTAGCATCGGTTTCCAGCCAGGCTAGCCATTCAGGGTCGAAATGTACCAGGATAGGTTTGGACATAAATGCTTCCTTCAAATGGTTGAAGGCCTGCTCACAAACAGGTGTCCATTCCCATCGAACATCCTTCTTTGTCAAGTCCATCAGAGGTTTCGCCATCTTGCTGAAACCCTCCATGAACTGCCAATAGAAGTTAGCAAACTCCATAAATCTTTGAATGTCGATGACGACACATGTCGCAGGTGCCCAATCCCCGATTGTTTGCACCTTCTCTGACAACATAGAGATCTGCATATCGGAGATCTTATATCCACAGAATTCCACTCCCTGTTGGTGGAAACTGGACTTCTTCATGCTTATACATAGTCTTTCCGCAATTTCTCTATCTCGTGCCTAACCAGTGCTACATGTGCTTCTATGGTTTTGGAGTAGATCAGGATGTCATCCATGTATGCAATGACTCCTTCATCCAAGAGGTAACAGAAGACCTCATTCATCAGGCTCTGCAAAGTTGCTGGATCATTACATAACCCAAACCACATAACTGTGTATTCATACAGTCTATAACTACACCGGAAGGCTGTCTTCCATTCCTCACCTTCTGCCCTCCTCAGAAGGTATTAACTGTTCTTCATGTCCAACTATGTGAACGCAACAGCGTCTTCTAAACTATCACGTAGTTCGTTCATCAGCAGTAGAGGATACTTACTCTTAACTGTGATTTTGTGCAGCCCCGGGTAATTTATTACCAGTCTTCATGTAACATCCAGTTTTGGCATGAAGAGGATAGGGGCTGCTGCCGAGAAACTGGATTGCCATAGCTTTCCAGTTCATAGCATCTCATTGAGATATTCCTGGACTGCCTCAAGCTCAACTTCCGATAACTGATGGTTAGGCCCAAATGGAGGTTGAGTTTCAGGTTGCAGCTCGATCGTATGATCGTACTTTAAGTGCTCTGGCAACGCCTCAATCTGTTCTTGACTGAAGATATCCCTGTAGTCCATATACTCAGGGAGTAGCTGGACTGTAATTTTGGCACCTTCCTCATTGGTGAATTGCACGATTCCCAACAGGTATACATTACTGAGGTCTTCGGCTATTAACTCTTCATCAGTCATGAACACTAGCTGCCCCTGCTCGGCTAGGCAGTTAGCCTTGCAGAAATCTGAGCACCATGTCAGTGATTCTGTCTTGCAATCTATGTCAAGGTTATGGTCCTTCAACCAAGATATAGGTAGGTACCCATCCATCTTGGTGTTCAGCATATACGCAACTTCAAAGCACATCATATCATGGTAGTACTCTATTCTCTTCTGCAATGACTTTGTATAATGGAGACCTGACTCAGGAATGTGATTACCGCTTGCATCGCTTATCAGCATGTGTACCTTTCACTGTACACAAGGTGCCTGAGTCTGCTTAACCCATCGGCTGCTAAGCATCAGCCCAGCAGCTCCACTATCAAGTAGCAGCAGCCCTTACACACCCACCTGTCCAGCTCCAATCTTACAGGCTAACCTCACTCATAGGTAGATAGACTTGGTATGATGAGGCAAGTTGTCACATTTCTGCCTCTTCGCTTGTCTTAAGGACTTAGTCATCCCCACTTAACTATTTTGGTCTCTGGCCTTTCAACACAAGAGTGGCCACAACGGGTCGGTAAATGTTAAGGGATTGGGATTCGTTCTATCAAATGGCTAGGGTGTTTACTATCATGCTAGTATGACTTTGGGTACTAAACCATGCTGAGGTAAACTTGGAAATAATACAGTTATTTGATCAAGTCCTGCCTGAACCAATTCTGCTTGTACTAAAGCTAACAATTTTCCTAAGGTGGATAGAGGTCCACTGTTGGACTGGTTCCAAGCGAAGCTTCATTGCTTCCCCAATGTAATATATTTGGACTGGGTCCTAGTTACGTAGCGGTGCAATAGAAGCAGATAGCTTCTTGATCAAGAAGAGGTAAGTGCTGCTCCCTAAAGGAGGCTTCGAGGGGTGTAATAGGAAATCAAAGAAGTAACTGTTCAACCAAGTATATTTAGAATACTGTGAGTCCAAGTGTGCTGTTTCCATTGGGGAATTTAGTGGTGTTTAAATAAAGTATATCGCTTATCTCCAGTATGAGTGAAATCGCAAAGTATTGCGTGTATAAACTAATAGCACACAAAACAGTACAAGTATCAAATGATACTGTGAAACCAAACATAAATGATTGTGTGTATGAACTGATAGCACACAAAATAATACAAGTATCGAACAATACTGTGAAACCAAACATAAAACATTATGTATATCAACTGATAGTACACGAAACATTACAAGTATCAACCGATATGGTGAAACCAAACATAAAACACTATGTGTATCAACTGATAGTACACAAAATAATATAAGTATCAAGCGATACTGTAAAACCAAACATAAAACCTTATATGTATCAACTGATAGCAGACAAAATAATACAAGTATTAAACGATACTGTGAAACTAAACATAAAACACTTTGTGTATCAACTGATAGCACGCGAAATAATACAAGTATCAAACAATACTGTGAAACCAAACATAAAACATTGTGTGTATCAACTGATAGCACACGAAAGAATACAAGTATCAAACGATACTGTGACACCAAACATAAAATATTGTGTGTATCAACTGATAGCGCATGAAACAATACAAGTATCAAACAATACTGTGAAACTAAACATGAAACATACCTTAGTTCCTATACTGGTTATACTCCCAAAACAAAATAACAATTTCACAAAACAAAACAACATAATGAAATCCTAATAGTCGGTAAAAATCCGCTATTTTCCACGATGTCCCACTAGAACCTATCCTCATTATCATCGCTATCCTGTAATAGTCTCATGTCGTCCTGCAACATCCATTCCGCACTCTCCAACTATCTTTCCAAACATGCTGCACATGGCGCTTCGCACACAAAACATCCTGATGCCCAGTAGTGTGGTAAATCAATCCAGTATCAGACCCTCCAGTCCTTCCAGTCCTCAGTTTCGACGTTGATATCTCCGCACTTAGCGCAGTAGTCCAGGTAGAACCTCTGCCAGTATGCGCTCAGTGGGATAGTTCCCAAATATAGTAGGTATCCTACCATCTTGTGGCAGTCTCGCACATTGAGTTCTTTGTAGATTGACCTTCTTGGTTTTCGCTATATAAGAGTAGAGAATTTTATAAGATGTTGTTTTTGGTCTCAGGTATCGTAGTGGGTCTGAGGTGTTTGAGGGAAGGGGGGTGGTTTTTAAGCTTCAGGGTCGTACTTGCTAGGTGTTCGCCTCGCTTAGGTGTCGGCCTCACTTAGGTGTTCAGGGGAAGGTAGGTGGTACTTGGTCTCGGTTTCTTCCGTCTCCACACACATACCATATTTTTCCGTGCCTAGGTAGCAACCACTCCCAAAGCACAATGCGTCCACTAGGGTTTCTCCCCATATCTGTACTATTGATTCAGTTATCATCTCCAGGCATTAGTCGCAAATATGTATCAATAATCGCTGTGTAAGGTATCGTCTAGGGATAATATCACGGTTTACCAACAGTCCTATTAGCTGATAGCGCAGTCTCCCAGGCACCTGCTCATAGTTTGACATCGTAAGGCTATTGGATGGTATGCATTTCTTCCTCTATTACTCCCAGTACTCAGCTTCTGCCAGCCGTGCCAAGTAAGCAGCTTTATCTTCCATTATCCGATTTTTATCTTCACTTCTTTCAAAATCGCTTTTAAAATGGGCTCACCAGAAGCCCTCTTATATCCCTTCATTTGTGTTAGGGTGGAGGTGTTTGATTTCTGGCAAGGTTGGGCTCTGCGCCACTGTCATATGGTTTATTGTAGGGGGTAGTTTATTCTCTCTTTTGTTATTGGCCCACCAATGGTTTACTAATTCTATCGCATTTTCCAATACTTTGAGGTGTTCCCAGCGGCTGTTTTCCATTTCCTGATATACCATGCATTTTACTGGGAACTGGTCATGGTCATACTGCCTTCTATAGTTTCGTATCGCGTCCACTTCTGACTCTGGTTTTGTATTAACAACGATCGCAGGTGGCTTTGCATGACTTCTTCCTGGCAATATGCTATCATTGTTAGCGAGGTATCTTTTCACATGGGATGTGTGGAATATCGCTTCCCAGTTCCTGTACATCCTACTATCTATTTCTACCCTGTAACTTTCTATATGATCATTACATCCAATTATCTTGAATGGTCCCTACCAAGATGGTTGCAATATCTTGTTTTGTCCAGACCCGGTTGCGAACAGGTCTCCATAAACCAGTAACCAGTTCCCTATCCCTATTGGTCTGTGGTGTCTGTATCGTCTTGCTGCCATTCTCGTACTCCTACAACATGCCAGCTTGATAGCATTGAATACAGTGTTCTGGATCACTTGGTGTCTGTTTAACAATTCATCGGCTGCTGGTACTATAGAGTTTTTGAAATTCACCAGGCGGAGTAGGGGGTAGTTTTTCCCAGAAACGGCTCTGTACGGTGACATACCAAGGCTTTTGGACCATTATGCATTCAGGTAGGCTGCTGTCTCAGGTATGGCCTCGAACCAATTGTTTTGACTTCCCTTGACCAGATTCCAAAGAGCCGTCTTCAACTTCCATATTTTTCTTTCCGCTTGTCCATTTGTCTCCTGGTGTCCTGGTGCCACTTTGATGTATTCAATCCGTAGCGATCAACACTGTTGTCTCGACACATATGACTCAAATCATAGGTCTGCATTAGTTACTATTGTTGTTGGATAACCGTAGAGTGTAAATATTTTGTCGCGTAGCAGTTCCAAGGTTGTTATTGCCAAAACTTCCTTATTTGTTGGTATGAGCCATCCGAATCTCGAACACCTATCCAAGGCTACTAGGATTGTATCGTATTCCCATGAATTGTGGAAGGGTCCCGCAAAGTTGTGTAACGGGGGCACCGCTAGGAAGATGGATCCCAAGGTTGCGACCGCACCAAACAACTTCAAACTTATCGCCAAAAGTTCACACAGATGTAAGAGTAAAGTAGACGGTAAAACTTAATATCGTTAAGCCTGACGCTTCACTCAATTAAGGTCTCGAGAGGATTGATTGTTGGAGTAGGAGAGTTCTCGCATAGACTTTCAGGTAGTTTTATCTTATGCCAGAAACTCCCCCATCAGTTTACTCCAACTATTCGAGCACACCCTTCTCCGCTAAGGGCGGTCCGACACGTCTCCTGACACCCCCTTCGGGCATGTATGTGTCGACCCGCTCTAGTCGGCGTTCACCATATGTGCATATCGTTTCTGCGGCGCATTTCCATTCTGCCCGCCGGAGTGAAAACCTCTGCGCATCGGGGACTTGCCAGTGGCTAACTGTCAAGACCCCTTGCTGAACTAGACTATCTATGACACCCTTCCCATGCGCGTTGATTTCTTCTTGACGCCGGAAGCTACCGTGAGCGGTTTATCTATCTACTATTTACGAGTCTCGGGCTTCCGGTGTCTTCCGCAGGGTACGGTGGTCCAGGAGTGATCCAATGGGCGCTACCCATGACCACTACCTCGGATACACCTTACCTGCGGTAGGAATCATGCTTTTAGTGTCTCTGCACTTCCCTCTCAGAGCCTATGGCGTTGGGGACATCCTTGGGCGTGGTAGGTGCAAAACGTTCCCAGTCGTCCCGGCACCACCCGGGACTACCTTCGGGACCCCCACGGTTAACTCCCGTTAACTCCGTCAGTTTTGGTCCGTTTTACTCCGAACAACTTGGAGGAGGTACTCCACCTTCCACCCTATGCCCCCTTATATATCCTGCGAACAGCTTACGGTCGACCGGACGGCAGCAACGTATACGGTGTTGCAAGCGGGTCTGCAAAGATCCTCCTTTGCTAGACTGCACACAACTACGCAACCGTTTGCCCATGACGTCCGGGCCTCAAGGCGGGGCCGGAGGGGCATGATAGGAATAATGTCTTCAATTTACAGCTTCTTCGTAGCTGCGTAGCTCGCCCAATAGCATCTCCCGGAACCCCAGATTCCAGTATTATGCATGGTTTCGTGTGACAAACATTCCAGTCATTTTTCCCAAACTCCCCGAGGGACTTCGTATTGGCAGGTAGGGTAACTCAGGCCCTTGAACAGGGTAATCCAAGCCTCAAGGCAGGGTAACCCTGTTCTGAGGGTAGGGTAATCTTGTCCGGTGGACAAGTGGATTTTCTCCTGTTACCCTATCTATCCCACTTCCGGGGATAGACACACTCGGCCTTTCTCTAGTTACCCAGCCTAGCTGTGTATTGGCCCTTCATAGGTCCCTAAGTACGCTGACACCAACCTTGGGCGTAGCCATGTACCTAAATACTTGTGTCCACTAAGTCTGCTCATCTCGGAGCCCGGGCCATCGGGTCTCCGTAGGTCCAGTACTCACTTGCCTGCCGGTTCCTACCAGTTCGCCTCCGAGCTACCTGTATGGGTGTAGGTTCCGGCTGCCATAGCTCACGTATGCTGGGTCGTTACAAGTTGATAGCTATCGATTTGAAAATTTCAGACAGCAGCACAATCTTTTGGGCCTTTCCTTCTGGGAACTTTGTAGGTTCTTTGTTCGTCCGACAGGTGTAGCATCGGGCCACATATGCTCTAAAGTCCTTCCATATTGCACGCCAGAACAGATACTCAGTGGCATAATATAGGTTCTATTCAGCATTGTGATGACCTTTATTGTGTATTTCAGCTATAACATACTCCCTTCTCATAGTATTTCCAAATGCGGGCCTTTCAGAATATACAGTCGCTCTTCTCCATATTGCCTTTTTGCATATAGCATCCTATTTGCGGCCATGTAGGAGAACAAATCTTCTTCAGAGTCTATGTTTTCATTAACCTTTTTCTATATCGGTTCTCGCCGGTATGCTGTAACCATATGTGCTCACAATGTTCCGATCATTTCATTGACTGTTCGTCTGATGTCCCATTCATCTTGTATCTCGCTACCTTTAGTGGCTTCGATTTGGTTATCCTCCTTGTCGTCCTCCAGAACATCGTATAGCCCATGCTGATATTCATCGATTGTTGGGGGTATCACTGAGACTGTTGTCCTATTGGTAAAGTTTTCCATTCGCTGTGCTCGTTTAATCAGTGGTGGGCTGTCTGGCCCTGGTATTCAGAATACTGGGGCTTCTGGGTTCATTGTTGCATGCATCGTGAGGGATCTGGGTGTCGGTTGGATAAGGGTAGATGGCTCTTCTCCCCCACCATGCGGTCTTCCATCAATTGTTTGCTGTCATTTGCAGTCGTTGACCCTGGGGGATTTCGGAGGACTGGGGTCAAATATTGTGCTCGGTAGACTCAGTGCTTTACTAGGAGGTCAAGGGGTTGGCTTGCTTCGCCACCTATGGTGGTTATTCGTAAACTTAATCTCAGTCTGGTGATATGGGCAATGGTCCATGTAACAATATCAATAGTGGAGTTTGCTATGTTAGAGTTCTTCAGACGGTGTGCTCCATGAGGCGCACTTGTCTCCCCAATCATTTCCCAGAATGATTGAGCAGGGGCCCCCAGGGGGCACTGGGGCCTCATTGGGGTACTCAGAATAGTAGTAAGGAGGGGAAGTAGGGGTAAGTGATTTCTCAGGTTCCGTCATGTTTGATTCTTGTTGGTAGGCTGTGTTGTCCGAGATGTTATCGATATCCTTAGTATGATCGTTGGTATAGAGAGAATCAAGTCTGAGTTTCCTTCGTTTATCCAGAAAAGAGCATTAGCTAAATAGTTCATGCTTTCTGGAACGTAGACTATCTTTGCATCATATTTTCCTATGGCACTGAGCCATCTAACTTGCTTTCTGCTTGGGTTCTTTGCAGTACATGGGAGTGTCAGGGGTCGGTGTTCTGTAACTATTGTGAATGCATTTCCTATCAGTACATTGTGGAACCAGTTAAGCACCTCAACTATCGAAAGGCCCTCTTAATCGGTAGTTCCATAATTTGTCCGTGCATTGGTGAACTTTCTCCTGTGCAATACGGCTGGTTGAGCTATCTCATGTGTGGGTCCTTGTCCTACCCACGCTCCTATTCCTAAATCTGAGGGATCTGTGGCTAACCACATTAGTTCCTGGCTTCATATGTTTATTGGTCGCATGACTTGGTGGTCAACAATCAGCTTTTTGATTATTTCAAATGCAGTCTAATGTGTGGTTGTCTATACGAATTCAGCATTCCCCGTTAAGTCTGTTAGTGGTGCTGTTAGGGTAGCACGGTGTGGGAGTAACTGGGCCGCACAATTAACTATTCCTGGGAACTATTGCAATTACTTTTTCTGCGGAGGCTTCTTCCAACATGCCAGAGATGATATCTTCTGGAGGGAGGCATAGATTCCTTCTTTATCTACTATGTGTCCTAGTACTTCTAGTTCATCCGCAAACAGTAGTGACTTTTTCTTGCTTACGTAGAATTTGGCTTCTCTTAGCCAGTCACATACATGGCGTATGTGCCTTTTGTGTTCTTCCAATGTCTGAAAATATGAAAATATTATCAATGTATACCGATACAAAGTGATATAGGGATTCGCTCAGGAGGTCTTCCATTGTCCACATAAAGGTTGCTAGTGCATTCATATCTCCTTGCAGCATTACCTTGGTAACAAATCCTGCAAACGGGGTTTTGAATGAGTTGAATTTGGCACTGTCTTGGTCCACCCGTATTTGGAAGTATACGTCGCTCAGGTCAATCTTACTTCTAAATTTCGCTCCCCTGATATGGTTCAGGATCTGCTGTTGGTTAGGAATGGATGGACTATCTGTAACGACCCAGCATACAGGAGCTATGGTAGCCGGAACCTACACCCATACAGGTAGCCCAGAGGCGAACTGGTAGGAACAGGCAGGCAAGTG
This sequence comes from Tuber magnatum, assembly GCA_003182015.1. Classification (NCBI taxonomy): domain Eukaryota; kingdom Fungi; phylum Ascomycota; class Pezizomycetes; order Pezizales; family Tuberaceae; genus Tuber; species Tuber magnatum. Next base: position 897,196 of record PYWC01000020.1, on the reverse strand, counting down.
AGTACATGACCTACGGAGACCCGATGGCCCGGGTTCCGAGATGAACAGACTTAGTGGGCACAAGTATTTAGGTACGTGTCTACGCCCAAGATTGGTGTCAGCGTACTTAGGGACCTATGAAGGGCCAATACACAGCTAGGCTGGGTAACTAGAGAAAGGCCGAGTGTGTCTATCCCCGGAAGAGGGATAGATAGGGTAACAGGAGAAAATCCACTTGTCCACCGGACAAGATTACCCTACCCACAGAACAGGGTTACCCTGCCTTGAGGCTTGGATTACCCTGTTCAAGGACCTGAGTTACCCTACCTGCCAATACGAAGTCCCTCGGGGAGTTTGGGAAAAATGACTGGAATGTTTGTCACACGAAGCCATGCATAATACTGGAATCTGGGGTTCCGGGAGATGCTATTGGGCGAGCTACGCAGCTACGGAGAAGCTGTAAATTGAAGACATTATTCCTATCATGCCCCTCCGGCCCCGCCTTGAGGCCCGGACGTCATGGGCAAACGGTTGTGTAGTTGTGTGCAGTCTAGCAAAGGAGGATCTTTGGAGACCCGCTTGCAACACCGTATACGTTGCTGCCGTCCGGTCGACCGTAAGCTGTTCGCAGGATATATAAGGGGGCATAGGGTGGAAGGTGGAGTACCTCCTCCAAGTTGTTCGGAGTAAAACGGACCAAAACTGACGGAGTTAACGGGAGTTAACCGTGGGGGTCCCGAAGGTAGTCCCGGGTGGTGCCGGGACGACTGGGAACGTTTTGCACCTACCACGCCCAAGGATGTCCCCAACGCCATAGGCTCTGAGAGGGAAGTGCAGAGACACTAAAAGCATGATTCCTACCGCAGGTAAGGTGTATCCGAGGTAGTGGTCGTGGGTAGCGCCCATTGGATCACTCCTGGACCACCGTACCCTGCGGAAGACACCGGAAGCCCGAGACTCGTAAATAGTAGATAGATAAACCGCTCACGGTAGCTTCCGGCGTCAAGAAGAAATCAACGCGCATGGGAAGGGTGTCATAGATAGTCTAGTTCAGCAAGGGGTCTTGACAGTTAGCCACTGGCAAGTCCCCGATGCGCAGAGGTTTTCACTCCGGCGGGCAGAATGGAAATGCGCCGCAGAAACGATATGCACATATGGTGAACGCCGACTAGAGCGGGTCGACACATACATGCCCGAAAGGGGTGTCAGGAGACGTGTCGGACCGCCCTTAGCGGAGAAGGGTGTGCTCGAACAGTTGGAGTAAACTGATGGGGGAGTTTCTGGCATAAGATAAAACTACCTGAAAGTCTATGCGAGAACTCTCCTACTCCAACAATCAATCCTCTCGAGACCTTAATTGAGTGAAGCGTCAGGCTTAACGATATTAAGTTTTACCGTCTACTTTACTCTTACATTTGTGTGAACTTTTGGCGATAAGTTTGAAGTTGTTTGGTGCGGTCGCAACCTTGGGATCCATCTTCCTAGGGGTGCCCCCGTTACAGTATATCGTTAAGCGAGCTCCTCGCTTAACTCCTCTCCTGATTAATTGTTTTTCGACCTTCGGCACTGACCTTGCGTGAATACTGGTAACCTTGTCTCGAACAAGTAGCCCAGGGTGGAAAGCGCAATGGCTAGTATCGAACGTCGACCCAGAATGGAATCCAACTCGGATTCAGACCTTGACCTTGACGAGAACTCCGCCAACACATTTCGTGCTTCGGTGTTCGCGGACGTCCGCGGTATTGAATGGGACGGTCACCAATTGCTCCTGGAGGCCGCCCCTATTCAACTACCTGATGAATGTGTTGATCTTATGATTACAGACCCTCGCGCTGCGGCGCTTTCGTTCTTCCAAGACGCCGCCCTCGTCCACAACATGCTCCCTCCTCCACCGCAAGGAGTACCCTTTAGCGAGTTCTCCCGCGAGTTCGTCGAACCTTACATCGTCCGGGAGGTATCCAAGTCGATTGAGGATGCGAAGCGGGAACTGAAGAACTGGAATGCCCAGCAGCAGCAGGTGTTCCGTAAACAGATTACTACGGCAGCGGTGGAATGGATGAAGGTACAGCAGGAGGCATACCTGCGAATGTTAAGAGACCAGAAGGCATTGAAGGATCGTATGGCAGCGCTGGAAAGGGCCTTCGCGGGAGGTTATAGTATTGATGCTGAGAATGACGTACTGATGATAGAGGCGGCGCCCCCACTCCCACTTGTCCACACGAAGCTGGAGAACTTCGGGATGGAACTGGCTATGAGAGCCCGGGATGAACAGTGGAGGGCGTACCTAAGCCCCGTGGGCATACGGATGTTGGAAAGCCTCAAGGGGGAAGGATACAGTTATACCTCGTCCTTCACAAGAGCATCAACAGGCTCGCTGTCTGTCCCCTCCTCGATCGCCCGCAGTCGTTCAGGAAGTCCGGCGATTGGACCAACCGATGGGCGTCGGGTTAAGAAAAGGACGTCCAAGCCAAAGGGTATCACAGCACCAGATACACCTGACCCTACTCCTCGGCCGACCCCTGCTCCCATTAACCCCCCTGCAACACCGTCGGTTGCAACTCCCGTACCTCCTATTGCTGCCCCAAGACCCACACCTTTACCAGTTTCATTGCCCCCTCCTGATACCTTCCCTGTCGCAGCTTTCCCGCCAACAGTATCGGTTACCCCAGGGTACCGACCGCTGCGTGCGGCTTCACCTGGATTCTTTGAACAGGTCAGGCGCCAGGAAGAGCGAGCACCCATGGCTCCATCACGAGGGACTCCGATCCCCGGACCTGGGACACCCGCTCGTTCCGTTCCTTGGGCACCCGTGATTCCCTCTGCCCCCTCAAAACCAACTCTTCCCTCCATCCTCCCCACGATCACTAGTGGTGAGTCGGACAGCCAAGACGAGTACTGTCTGTCGGGCTGCAAATCGGAAGAAACCCGTATGGGGTGGATTCATTACCACACGTACGGGTGCAGGAAGGGACCACGGACCCCGGTAAGGCACCGAAGAAGACAGAAGGAGGGAGACGGACGACCAACATGTGGGTACTGTGGGTCATGGAGACACGCGGGGCCCCCAATGCAACCTTTGAGTTGTCCAGAGCTTCAGTCGTTTCTGGCGATAACTCAGGCGGCTCCGAACCCAACTCCTGAGAGTGGGCAACGACCTGTTCCACCACCGGCATCAGTACCATCAGGGGCTAACCCCCCCGAGGATGGGAATCAGGATGGCCAGGAGGAAAGGTTTGATGGGTATGATAGACCCCGCGAGACCCCAGGTGGAAATACCGGGGGTAGTGGAGGTGGAAATGGACCACCTGTCGGTGGTACTACGGGAGCAGGTGGAGATCCTGGGGACTCTGACCATGATAGCTCGGATGATGATGATGCCGATTCTCTCCCCGACTTGACCCCTTTTCTCGGCGCTCGCAAGGATGACTGGAGCGACGAGAAGAAACGACGGTGGGACCGCCGTGCTAAGAAGCTGTCAAGGGAACTACGGAGTAGGGCGGCTGCACGACCATCATCTAGACAACGGCAGAAGAAGCCGGAAAAGCTGAGCGGCATTCCGGCGTTTAAGGGAAAGGTCACCGAACTCGCCAGCTTCTTGACGCTGGTAGAGGTTAAGTTCGAGTACTTTGCTGGGTGCAGGTTGACCGATATGGACAAGGTAAACCTGGTGATCCCCCTTCTAGAAGATACTGCCCGAACATGGTATCTTGGGCTGCACTCCCACATCAATAAGGAGGCAGCCAAGCGTACCGGAGTTCCAGTTAATAACAGTAACCCGTTAAGAACGTGGAAAGGATTCCGGGAACGGCTTGAACGGAGTTTCGGCGGTGACCAAGCGGAACGAGACCGATCCCTCCTTGAGTGGCGAGACCTAGTGATGAAGCCACATCACATCGATGAGTACCTGGACAAGATAATTGACTATATGTATAAGCTTAGCTATACAGACCCTGTGCAGGTACGAGATAAGGTACGGTCGGGCATTACTCAAGAAGTGAGGAACGCGTGGGCACTGAAGGAGCCCCATCCTACCGACTTGAACGACTACCTTGATCTTCTTCGGAAGGTTGGACACACACTGGAAGACAACACCCGGTTCAGCAACCGAGTTATCCACCCTGTCCAACGGTCTCAACCAACGGACAAGAAGGAGGATAGGTCCTCAACTTCCGGAAGGTTTAAAAAGAAGGATAAAGGTTCGGGCAGACAGAACCAGTGGTCTGCCAAACCTACTAATTTCAATGCGGGGAAACAGGCAAAGCCGGGGACTTCTGAGTATGCCCTGGCGCATAAGGAAATCCCGTCGACTTTGACCGAACGTCGGAGAAAGCACAACCAGTGCACCAAGTGTGGACAAACGGGTCACTTTTGGAGAAAGTGCACCGCGACGTCCCCAGTCGTTAGTTCGTCCAAACAGGCTCGTGGGTTGAAACGGTCAGCCCCGGTAAGCGAGCCCTCAGGTATGGACAAGCGACTAAAGCGCATCGAAGCGCCACCTCCGGCTACCTCGTCAAAGATACTTGAAGTCCGACAGGCATCACCTCAGATTATGGAGGTTGATACTGACGGCTCAGAATAGGTAAGACCCCATTCTGTGAAAGGTATAACCTTAATAACCTGTATCCATAGACCCCTGCGGGATGGATGAAAAGGAGCCCCGGAAGTGGCTTCTGGGATGGGTAAGTACCCCTCTACTGCATGAACGACCCTGATGCTGACTACACCCAGGTGGTGTGGGCAGATAGATGTTGAAGGCCGTGTGCGGTGGACAGGGTGATCTCTCCTTTGTGGGTTTTCAGGTTATTTCCTTTGTTCTAGTTATTTGTATTTCTTTCAGGATTTCTTTACTGGGACGGACAAGTCATAGGACATTATTTTCGGTTGAGGCTGGGAGAGATCTCGCTCGCGGAGACGCTCGACATTGGGGAAGCAAGGTTGCTTCACTTGGAACCGGTCCAACAGCGGACTTCTACCCACCTCGGGAAAATTTGTTATGGTTAGTACAAGCGGGATTAGTTCAGGCTGGACTTGATTGAATAAATGATACTATGATCAAGTTTACCTGAGGAGGGTTTAGTACCCGAAATCATGCTGGCGTGATAGTAAACACCCTAGCTATTGATAACACGATTCCCAATCCCTTAACGTTTGCCGACCCGTTGTGGCCGCTCTTGTGTCGAAAGGCAAGAGATCAGAATTAGTAAGCCAAGATGACTAAGTCCCTAAGACAAGTGAAGAGGCAGAAGCGTGATAACTTGCCTCGCCATACCAAGTCTATCCACCTGAGGGTAAGGCTAGACTGGAAGATTGGAGCTAGACAGGTAAGCGCTGAGGCGCTCCTGCTACTCGACAGTGGAGCTACTGGGCCAGTGCTTAGTAGCCGATGGGTTAAACAAACGCAGGCACCATGTGTCCGACGAAAGGTACATGTGCCGATAAGCGACGCAAGCGGTAATCACATTCCGGGGTCAGGTCTGCACTATACCAAATCATTGGACATGAGAATAGGCGACCACCATAACGAAATGCGGTTTGAAGTCGCGGACATGCCCGACACCAAGGTGGACGGGTACCTACCTATGTCTTGGTTGAAGGACCATAATCCCGACATAGATTGGAAAACAGGATCACTAACCTGGCGCTCAGATTTCTGCAAGGCTAATTGCCTGGCAGAGCAGGGGCGGTTAGTGTTCATGACCGATGAAGAGTTGCTAGCTGAAGACCCTAGTAATGTGTACCTGTTGGGAATTGTACAATTCTCCGATGAGGAAGGTGCTGACATTACTGTCAAGCTACTCCCTGAGTATAAGGACTACGGGGACATCTTCAGTCAAGAACGGATTGAGGCCTTGCCGGAGCACTCAAAGTATGACCACACGATCGAGTTGCTACCCGGGACTCAACCTCCGTTTGGGCCTATCTATCCGTTATCGGAAAAGGAGCTTAAGGCACTCCGGGAATATCTCAATGACATGCTGCGAACGGGGAAGCTACGGCGATCCAGTTCCTCAGCAGCAGCCCCTATCCTCTTTGTGCCAAAACCAGATGGTACATTAAGACTGGTAATAGATTACCGAGGGCTGAACAAAATCACGGTGAAGAGCAAGTACCCTCTACCGCTGATGAATGAACTGCGAGATAGGTTAGGAAAAGCCGTTGTGTTCACTAAGTTGGACTTGAAAAACGGCTACTATCTTCTGAGGATGGCAGAAGGTGAGGAATGGAAGACGGCCTTCCGGTGCAGATATGGACTGTATGAATACACGGTCATGCCGTTTGGGTTATGTAATGCCCCGGCAACTTTCCAGAGCATGATAAATGAGGTCTTTCGAGATCTCATGGATGAAGGAGTCATCGCGTATATGGATGACATCCTGATCTACTCCGAAACTATGGAAGAGCACGTCGCGATGGTAAGGCGTGTAATGGAGAAATTGCGGAAAGCTAGACTATGTGTAAGTATGAAGAAGTCCAGTTTCCACCAACGGGAGGTTGAATTCCTCGGATATAGGATCTCCGATATGGGGATCTCTATGTTGTCGGAAAAGGTGCAGACAATCAAAGACTGGGCACCTCCGACATGCGTCGTCGACGTTCAAAGCTTTATGGGCTTTGCCAACTTCTATCGTCGGTTCATAGAAGGGTTCAGCAAGATAGCGAAACCCCTCACGGACTTGACAAAGAAGGATGTCCGATGGGAATGGACACCTGCATGTGAGCAGGCCTTCAATCATTTAAAGGAAGCGTTCACGTCCAAACCTATCCTAGCACATTTTGACCCTGAACGGCCAACACGGCTAGAAACCGACGCTAGTGACTTTGCATTAGGAGCCGTTCTCTCCCAGTTATGTGAGGATGAGAGATGGCATCCGGTGGCCTACCATAGTAGGAAGTTCCACCCAGCGGAGATTAATTATGATGTCCATGACAAGGAAATGACAGCCATCGTGGCGGCGTTCAAGGAATGGGATCATTTGCTACGCTCGGTAACGGACCAGTTGGTGATCTATACGGATCATAAGAACTTGGAGTACTTCAATAGTACCAAGGTCCTTAACCGAAGGCAGCACCGCTGGGCTGAATTCCTGCAACCATTTAACTTCAAGGTGGTTTACCGAGAAGGACGGTTGAATGAGAAGGCGGATGCTTTGTCGCGGCGTAGGGACTACCGCCCTGAAGGGGGGAGTGATTTTCCGCCACAGTCGTTTTTTCGCCCCGGACAGTGGGTTGGGAGCCAGGAACGGGACATCTTGCGACCACAGGTGTTGCAAGTGTGCCAGGGATTTCGGCTCAAGTCTTCCTTTTTGGATCAGTTGCGGGTAGCGATAACCGAAGACCAGGAGTACTTAAGGATCCTGAAGGCAACAGCTGCAGGTGACAAAGAGGTCGACCGACATTTCACGACGGAAAAGGGCTTACTCCTGTACAAGAACAGGTGGTATGTTCCCAAGGGTCAGAATCTGAAGCAGACAATCATGAAGGCAGAACATGACTCCCGAATCGCGGGACACTTCGGGACTTACAAGACCATTGGCAGGGTTAGGGCTAACTTCTATTGGCCTAAGATGGATGAGCACATCACTGACTATGTGCGGACATGTGATGCATGCCAAAGAAATAAATCCATCAGGCACAAGAAGTTCGGGCTGCTGGAACCTATCGATGTTCCTATGCGGCCTTGGACAGCAATTTCAATGGATTTCATTGTAGCGCTGCCAGAGTCCGAAGAGTATACCAAGATCTGGGTCATAGTAGACAGATTTTCGAAAATGGCCCATTTCATACCCCTGACCACTGAGGTACCTATCAAGGAGCTTGCCTTGATATTCCTGAAGGAGGTTTGGCGCCTTCATGGACTGCCAGAGTCAATCATCTCCGACCGAGATAGCCGATTCACATCCAAGTTCTGGATGAGTCTGATGCACTTGCTGCAAGTGAAACTAAACGTTTCGACTGCATTCCACCCAGAGACTGATGGGCAAACCGAGAGGGTTAATCAGACACTGGAGCAGTACTTGCGTAGTTACTGTTCCTATCAACAGGATGACTGGGTTTCGCTGCTACCCCTTGCGGAGTATGCGTATAACACCTCAACATCAGAATCCACCAGGTTGTCACCATTTGAGATCAATTATGGGTTCAACCCACGGACAAACTGGTCGGGTGTTGTGTCTGACAACCAAGGGATACACCCAAGTAGTGAACTCTTGGTTAAGGAATGGGAAGGAACCTGGCAACAGATTCGAGAAACGATTCAACGGGCACAGGAAAGGCAGCGGAAATGGCATGACCAGAAATGGCTGCCATCCCCGGACTATGTTACCTTGGAAGATGTGGCTGCTGGGCGGGCTAAGAAAGCGGACCGCGTGATGTTGAACCGGAAGAACATCCGCACCAAGCATCCCATGGAGAAGCTGGACCACCGGATGTTTGGCCCTTTCGTGGTCAAACGTCGGGTGGGTACCCGAGCATACGAACTCCAATTGCCCACCCGATGGAGCATCCACCCGGTTTTCAATGTCACGCTGCTGGAACCCTATCGCGAGGATCCGGAATCGGGTAGGATCAAGGAGATCCCTACCCCCGAGCTCGTGGACAATGAGCCCAGTTACGTCATCGAAGCTGTTGTGGACAGTCGCTGGTATGGTGGAACAAAGGCGAAGTTTCCGTCGCGCTTTGTCCAGTACCTGGTTTCATGGGAAGGCTATGGAGCTGAGGAGAACTCGTGGGAGCCCTATGAGATGCTAGAAGGGACAGGCTTACAGGCCATGCTAGATTTCCACCAAAGATATCCGTCCAAGCCCAGGGACCATCGGGTCTTGGGGGAATCGAGTCGTGGAAACAAAAGACGACGCTAAACGGTCCGGGACGGACCGTAGAGAAGAGGGGAGTGGTGTAACGACCCAGCATACGTGAGCTATGGCAGCCGGAACCTACACCCATACAGGTAGCTCGGAGGCGAACTGGTAGGAACCGGCAGGCAAGTGAGTACTTGACCTACGGAGACCCGATGGCCCGGGCTCCGAGATGAGCAGACTTAGTGGACACAAGTATTTAGGTACATGGCTACGCCCAAGATTGGTGTCAGCGTACTTAGGGACCTATGAAGGGCCAATACACAGCTAGGCTGGGTAACTAGAGAAAGGCCGAGTGTGTCTATCCCCGGAAGTGGGATAGATAGGGTAACAGGAGAAAATCCACTTGTCCACCGGACAAGATTACCCTACCCTCAGAACAGGGTTACCCTGCCTTGAGGCTTGGATTACCCTGTTCAAGGACCTGAGTTACCCTACCTGCCAATACGAAGTCCCTCGGGGAGTTTGGGAAAAATGACTGGAATGTTTGTCACACGAAGCCATGCATAATACTGGAATCTGGGGTTCCGGGAGATGCTATTGGGCGAGCTACGCAGCTACGAAGAAGCTGTAAATTGAAGACATTATTCCTATCATGCCCCTCCGGCCCCGCCTTGAGGCCCGGACGTCATGGGCAAACGGTTGTGTAGTTGTGTGCAGTCTAGCAAAGGAGGATCTTTGGAGACCCGCTTGCAACACCGTATACGTTGCTGCCGTCCGGTCGACCGTAAGCTGTTCGCAGGATATATAAGGGGGCATAGGGTGGAAGGTGGAGTACCTCCTCCAAGTTGTTCGGAGTAAAACGGACCAAAACTGACGGAGTTAACGGGAGTTAACCGTGGGGGTCCCGAAGGTAGTCCCGGGTGGTGCCGGGACGACTGGGAACGTTTTGCACCTACCACGCCCAAGGATGTCCCCAACGCCATAGGCTCTGAGAGGGAAGTGCAGAGACACTAAAAGCATGATTCCTACCGCAGGTAAGGTGTATCCGAGGTAGTGGTCGTGGGTAGCGCCCATTGGATCACTCCTGGACCACCGTACCCTGCGGAAGACACCGGAAGCCCGAGACTCGTAAATAGTAGATAGATAAACCGCTCACGGTAGCTTCCGGCGTCAAGAAGAAATCAACGCGCATGGGAAGGGTGTCATAGATAGTCTAGTTCAGCAAGGGGTCTTGACAGTTAGCCACTGGCAAGTCCCCGATGCGCAGAGGTTTTCACTCCGGCGGGCAGAATGGAAATGCGCCGCAGAAACGATATGCACATATGGTGAACGCCGACTAGAGCGGGTCGACACATACATGCCCCAAGGGGGTGTCAGGAGACGTGTCGGACCGCCCTTAGCGGAGAAGGGTGTGCTCGAACAGTTGGAGTAAACTGATGGGGGAGTTTCTGGCATAAGATAAAACTACCTGAAAGTCTATGCGAGAACTCTCCTACTCCAACAATCAATCCTCTCGAGACCTTAATTGAGTGAAGCGTCAGGCTTAACGATATTAAGTTTTACCGTCTACTTTACTCTTACATTTGTGTGAACTTTTGGCGATAAGTTTGAAGTTGTTTGGTGCGGTCGCAACCTTGGGATCCATCTTCCTAGGGGTGCCCCCGTTACAGATTGGACTCCGCGCTTCCGGAGTTGTCGTCTGATGAGTCATCTGATGAATTATCTGATAGATCATCTGATGAATGATTTGGTAAGTCATCCCCTTAGTTCGCCAATTTCGTATAGTCCGATCCTTCCATCACACTGTCACATTCCTTTGGGGATTGGGTAGTGGGGCTTTCTTTCTTTGGTGGTTGTGCAGATGCTTTTCCTTTACTAGGGCTCGTGGGCAAAAGCCCCAGGAAGGGTGCTGTTGCCTTTACTAACTCATCTGTTGATTCGCTAAAGGTCGGGGAGGCCAGGTCTCATGCTATTTGTCTTGCTGCCTCGTCAATTGCAAAGTTACTCTTAGGTCCTTTCAGTTTCTTGGGTTGCCTTCTTTTTGTACGGCCTTCTCGTAGGGCTTGCCTCCCACTACGAGTCTGCCATGATGCAATGGTGTCATGTTGGTGCCACTGAACCTTTCTCAGTTCTACTACTCCCCAGTGCTAGCTTGCGGTAGGGTGCTTCGTAGGTTGATCATACCTGGTCTGGACGGGTTTCGAACCACTTGCTAAGCTTAAAAAAATTGTAACCTGTTTGGACAGGGTCCTGGTCACGCAGCGGTATGATTGGAGCAGATGGCTTCTTGATTAACAAGAGGTGAGCGCTGCTTACTAAAGGAGGCTTTGAGGGATGTAATAGGACATCAAAGAACTAATCGTTCAACCCAGTATATTTAGAATGCTGTCAGGCGAAGTCTGCTATTTCCATCATGGAATTTAGCAGTGTTTAAATACAGTATATCACTTATCTCCAGTATGAGCCATATCCCAAAACATTGCGTCTATCAACCGATAGCACATGAAACAATACAAGTATCAAGCAATACTGTGTAACTAAATATAAAACATTGTGTGTATCAACTGATACTACACGAAACAATACAAGTATCTAACGATATTGTAAAACCAGACATAAAATATAACCTAGGCCCTGTTTGGCATGCCGAAAATATGATAGTATTTCCACTTTTACGGAGTATTTTTCACAGTATTTTTATTTTAGTTTGGCCTAGTATTTGGTAACAAAAAATACTATAGTATTTTTTTACTATAGTATTTTTCTTACAAATACAATAGACAAATAAACTCAGACCTATATCAAGTAATGTTATGTGACATTATTAATTGTAAACCTGTCCTCTACTATAAATATCTTCTTATATCTTTATATCCACATTCTTGAACCTAGAATTACAAGTCATTCCTCTCTGACAATCATTCCAATATATATCCTCCAATACAACAATATGCCCTTCTCCAAAATCATGGATGCCCATTCGAATATTACCGGTAGCAACGCAAGCAATATTCCTTTCAGGCTCAATACCCACTTTCAGTTGAATGCTGCAATCGCTGTCACAGATGTCTTAAGTACAAGATATGTAGTCGAGCCATGTCACACTTCAGCACTTACAGGAAAAGGTTACGTTAAGGAACTTCTTGCTCCTTCCACCGATTCTCGACAAGTGGTTGGGGTATTGAGAATGCTTCATGAAGTATTTCTTGCACTATGTCAATGGTTTACCGAGAGAGGTCTTCTTGCCTTAAGAAGATTTGCGGATATAGACGAACAGGTAGCTATGTTCATTTGCACTGTTGGTCGGAATGCTTCAAATTGAGAAGTACAAGAAAGGTGTCACCATAGTTGTCATACAGTAAGCCTGTAAGTTCAAATAGCCTCTATCGCTTCAATAGTTTTATACGAAAACTAATTCAGCATGAAAATAATAGATACTCCAATCTTGTTTTGAATACTTTTATAAAGCTTCATACAAGTTTCGTAACTCTTCCATGGAATAAGTGCCTATATGAAGTTGAGAGAAGCCAGAAATTTTACCCTTACTTCAAGGATATACGGGAAGAGATTCATGAAACCCATATTCTAACACATGTAACTGCATAGAATCTTAGACCATTTTAGAACTATAAGGACCAGATCATGCAAATTGTGATAGCAGCTTGTACTTTTAACCTTCAATTCTGCTTTGTGTTGGCAGGATAGAAGGGGTCAGCTCATGATGGAAGAGTGTTGAGTGATGCATTGGAAAAGGGGTTTGTAATACCCCAAGAGAAGTACTACCTTGGTGATGCTGGATATGGTTTAAGAGAAGGATGCTTGACACTATACCGTGGAGTTCGATATCATTTGTGTGAGCAGTACCAATCTCGCAACAGGTATGTAATCCTCAGAGTTTCTCTATAAGCTTGTGTATAAGTGCAGTATAATCACAGGGTTATGGTCTAAAATCATGTTCAAATACTAACTTAATATTGAAACAAGGCCACAGAACAAGGAGGGGTTGTTCAATTTACGACATTCTCAGTTGAGAAACTCCATTGAGTGCATATTTGGTGTACTGAAGTGAAGATTTTCCATCTTGAAATCAGCTACAGAGTATCCATTCCCAAGTCAGGTTAAACTTGTTTTAGCTTTGCCAGGGTTACATAACTTTATCAAATGCCATCAATGTCTATTCGAAATCAACTCCATTGACAATGAATTGGAAATGCAGAATGACAATCATTCCTCAAGTGGTAAGGCTCAGTCTAATCAGACTAATACCCAAGTAGAAGGGCTGGAAGTGAATGAAGACGAGGGAAATATGGTTGATGGGGAACCAGAAATGGTGAGATTGAGTGATGAGATTGCATCAGAAATGTGGAGAGATGACCAGTTGTACTTAAATGGCGATAGAGTCTAGCTATTTAAAATGAATTGAATACCACTTGTATTCAACTAATGATATGCTACTTTACACATAGGAGTAAAGCTATCTAGTATACATTTTCAGAGGCAAGTTGTGCTGCAATCCAATTGCTTCTAATCTCAGGAAATTTAGCAATTGCTAGAAATCCAATTGCATTTTTTCTCTCCTAAAGAGCAAGTACCAACTTTGTAATCTCAGACTCCGTATACTCCCCAGACTCAGCATACAGCTCCAGGAACTTATTGATTACCCCCTTCTTCTTGCTAGTTTGACTTTGGAATCTCTGTTCGACAGCCTCATTGGGGAGAGCAACAAGAGTACTTGCGAGTACGTATTGTGGGGTTCTAGACGTACGAGCACGTTTGTTTCAGTGGCAGATATCACTTGGCTCTTCTAACTCTCCAATACTAGCATTGGACAAACCCCTCTGACTGTGGACAAGTGAGTTGGAACCTTGGCGACAAGGGCTAGCAGAAATTCTATCCTTGGGCTGGTTAGTCCAGGCAAACAAGGAATTACTAGGTACTCCACTTCCAATAACTATCAAGTCCTGTTCTGACTGGCCACTGAACTCCTCACTATTATGTTCAAACCCACTGGTCTCGTCTGCATCCAACCCTGCTCCAAAAGCTACTTTGTCTCACTTGACCTCAGACTCAATTTCCCCTGTTCTTCCAAATCTGCCCGATGCCCAAACACCAGCAAAGAGCTCTTCAAGAAGATCATAGTAGAGCAATGCCTTGTGGCGATACTTTCCTGCATCTTTATAAACCTATTTATCTATTTAATACATCTCTGATTAGCTCAATTTACCACAAATTATATCTCTTCAAATTTGTCCTTCTGGATAGTCAATATAAACTTACCGCTGTATACTCTTTCTAGACCACTGCTGGCGCAGTGGGAATACCCTTAAAACTGTCCCAACCAAATCCCGAGTTTGCTCTTATCTTACAAACAATTTCAAACACACGCTTAAGCAAAATCAGAATACAATCAAAGTAAACTACTACACTTTAGACCTTCTCAAATATTTTGTCATAGCCTGATTCTACTAGGGTCAATACACTTACAATAGCTTCTTTATTCTTTGCTTGAAGAGGAGTAATAGGCTTGCTGAGCTTGTCCTCATACTTAGTATTAAGCTCTGCAACAATTTGAGGCCAAACTGTTTTTTTAAAGCCAGTCTCGGTTCAATTGCCTTGGCGAACATGCTTGAGGAGTGAGTCAATAAGAAACCACTCAGTTGAAGATATCCAAATACTGTTTCCCATCGAATATTAATAGCTATATTTGTACATTAGGTTAGTAAAAAATGAAACAATCATACTCTAGGTGTTCAATTATACAACTTACAATCCAATTGAAGGAATAGTGCTATAGGAATCCTGTAGAAAAGATGTTGACTTGTGCAGAGAAAAAGAACTGTAATTTGCATTTGTATTATGACTCTGAAATTCAATAAAAATTCCCTATATATACTAGCAATTTTACAAACATCTAATAAGATTTTGCATATTAAGAAAAATGCTATAGTAAAAGAAGGGTTGCCAAACAGGATTATTTATGAAAGTACTATTGTATTTTTGTTTCAATTAATAAGCTATTTTCATGAAATACAACAGTGTTTTTTTACGGTGAGTTGCCAAACAGGGCCCTAGTACCTGTACTGGGTACACCTAATATCCAGTGTCTCCTCTAGCAAGACCTCACCCAGCCTCAACTGAAACAATGTCCTGAGACTTGCCTATCCAGCTAAGGAAATCCTGAAAGAAATACGTATAACTAGAACAAAGGAAATAACCAGAAACCCAACAATAGAAAGATTGTGATAGGGGCTCCTCTAGGAAGATCGATCCCATGAGTGCGACCACACTGAACAACTTCAAACTTATCGCGCAATGTTCGCTCAATGTAAGAGTAAAGTAAATGGTAAAACTTAATATTGTTAAGCGTGACGCTTCATTCAATCAAGGTCTCGAGAGGATTGATTGTTGGAGTAGGAGAGTTCTCGCATAGACGTTCAAGTAGTTTTATCTTATACCAGAAACCCCCCACCAGTTTACTGCAACTATTCGAGCACAGCCTTCTCCGCTAAGGGTGGTCCGACACATCTCCTGGCACACCCTCTGGGCATGCAAGTATTGACACACTCTAGGCGGCATTCACCTTATGCAAGTATCATTTCTCCGGTGTATTCTCAATTTGGACACCGGAGTGAAAACCTCTTTGTATCAGTACCTTGCCAGTGGCTAACAGTCAAGACAACTGGTGAACTGGACTCATCAGTGAAAATAGAGGCTTGTGCCCTGAGAGTCCTGTCCGTCTGGTACGCAGAATGCTCAAAACGCTAATCACGATTAAGGACGCGACGTCAGGTCTCGCTTGTGTCAGGATGTAACAAGGTTGACTGGGAATTCTCAGGGCGCAATCAGGCGCAACACTATGTCTTCCCAATGCAGCTCTATCATGCCCTCCAAGATTAGAAGATTCTGAAGGGTCCCCCCTTTCACACTTTGTAACTTAGGTCACAATTAACTTAAAGTTTATGTAGCAGTAGATAGGATAATTTATTAAAACACTAATATACACAATAACCACTCCCTTAAACCCCCTCCGCTAGTTGCGGCACCAGAAAGCTGTTACAAAGGCTGAACACTCGGAGTCTGAGAAAAGACCCCTTCTTTAACAGGCTGTAGCTCCCCCAATATTGCCGGTGAGTAGACGTTCTTTACACTATTGCAAAGCTGGCATCGAGCAGATCTATTCTGCAAGGTATGGAGTACTGCGGCCAAAGGGCGCCCAAGGAATCTGGCGTCAAGGTCAGCGCAATCCAGAACCTTGCCAGAAAAGACCCCTTTTAATAAGAGGCTGTGGCTCCCTCAATACTGCCGGCGAGTAGACGTTCTTTACACCGTTGCAAGGCTGGCGTCGAGTAGATCTATGCTGCAAAGCATGGAGTACAGCGGCCAAAGGGCGCCCAAGGATTGTGGCATCAAGGTCAGCGCATTTCAGAACCTCGCCTGAACCTTACCAGAATCTTGCTAGAAAACACTTTCACAACAGGCTGTAGCTCCCTCAATACTGCCGGCGAGTAGATGTTCTTTACACCGTTGGAAAGCTGGCGTCGAGTGGATCTAGGCTGCAAAGTATGGAGTGTGGCGGCCAAAGGGCGCCCCAGGAATCTGGTATCAAGGTCAGTATATTTCAAAACCTTGCCAGAAAAGACCCCTTTCATAACAGGCTGTAGCTCACTCAATATTGCCGGCAGGTGGACGTTCGTTATAACGTTGGAAGGCTGGTGTCGGGTAGATCTATGCTGCAAGGTATGG
The DNA here is from genome assembly GCA_003182015.1 of Tuber magnatum. Lineage (NCBI taxonomy): Eukaryota > Fungi > Ascomycota > Pezizomycetes > Pezizales > Tuberaceae > Tuber > Tuber magnatum. The sequence continues at coordinate 880,676 of PYWC01000020.1, read as the reverse complement.
AGTATGGTGGCCAAAGGGTGCCCCAGGAATCTGGCACCAAACTCAGCGCTTTCCAGACACCTAAAAAAACCCGGCATAATGACATACCCTTCAGAGTACTCTGTAGCGCCATGAATAATGGTCGTATGGTGACGCCCTTTCCGCGGTAGACAGAGGAGATGGCGTAGAATGACGCCGTAAAAGGGCTTTGTGATCACATGCCTAACGTCCCCGAAATCTGGCTTTGAAGTCAGCACTTTCCAGATAGCTAAAAAGATCTGGTATCATGAGCCACCCTCCAGAGATCTCTCTCGCGCCATGGGAAATAGGCTTATGAGGACCTCCCTTTGGCGGTGGACAGGTGGGATGGCGTAGAACGACGTCGTAAAAGGGCTTCGTGATCGCATACACAAAGCCCCGGGAATCTGGCTTCAAAGTCAGCACTTTCCAGACACCTAAAAAAGTCCGGCATAATGACACCCCCTTCAGAGATCTCTCTAGTGCCATGGAAGATAGGCGTATGAGGACGTCCCTTTGGTGGTGGATAGATGGGATAGCATAAGACGACATCGTAAAAGGGCTTCATGATCACTTGCCTAACACCCCCAGAATCTGGCTTTAAAGTTAGCGCTTTCTAGACAGCTAAAAAGACCCAGTATCATGACCCCCCCCCGGCAGAGTACTCTGTAGCACTATGGGAAATGGTCGTATGGTGATGCCCTTTCGGTGGTGGCCAGGTGGGATGGCGTAGGATGAGGTTGTAAAAGGGCTTCGCAATCACATGCCTAACCCCCCCGGAATCCGGCTTTGAGGTCAGCACGTTCCGGACGCCTAAAGAAACTCAGCATATGGTAACTCCATGAATAATAGTCAGGCAGGGATGAATCCTAGACTGGTGTGTAGCTGCCATCAGGCCCGGTATGATGCAGATAGAAGATCTAGAGTCTCGTATGTCGTGGTGGTGAAGACTTTAGGGTAGGCCAGTGTTGAGAGTATTGAGTGGGGGATCAAAAGTGCGGAGTCGCGTCGCGTCAAAGGCTAAGTGCTGAGAAACCACAACACCAGAGAGTGTCCTAGCTATCACTTGCTTTCACACTAGAGTGAACTGGCATTTTCGCTCTCTGAAAGATTGAGTTCTGAAAATAGAATACCCTGGTATCTTTAGCATAAAATTAAGATTAAGAGTACGGTGGCTTTCGCACTTAGCCCCCACACCAACCTATTTGTTTTTGCCAAGAGTAGCCCCTATCTTGGTATAAGAGAAGGCTGGAATAGCGGTCAGAAGGCGGATATTGACTAGGGGGTACTCAGGAAGCAGAGTGGTTGAGTGGTCAATCCAGATGTACGATGGTGTTGTGAAGTGTGTCAAGAAGGTTGGAGGGTAATTTAGTATGGCAACGTGCCTGAGGAGAAACAGAGCATTGCAACACCCATCAGGGTGCACCAGGCGCTGAGGGCGCAAGACTGCGGTCGCTTGCGTCAGGGTGCAACACCAGCACTCCTGATGCAGGCTATATTTTTGCTGATGCTATCTATGACACCCTTCCAATATACAGTGATCTCTACTTGACCCTGGAAGCTACCATGAGCAGCTTATCTATCTACAGTGTACGTGTCGCGGGCTTCCGGTCCTTTCTGCAGTATCTGGTAGTCGGGGAGTGATCCAATGGGCGCTACCCATAACCACCACCTCAGATCCACCTTGCCTGTGGTAGAAATCATGCATTTAGTGTCTTTGCACTTCTCTTTCAGAGGCTATAGCGTTGGGAGCACATTAGGGCTTGGTAGGTGTAAAACTTTCCTGGTCACCCCAGGACCACCCGGGACTATCTTCGGGACCCCCAGGGTTAATTCCCGTTCACTCCGTCCACTTTGGTCCGTTTTACTCTGAACAACTTTGAGGAGGTGCTCCACCTTCCACTCTATGCCCCGTTGTATATCCTGCGAACAGCTTACAGTTGACTGGACAGCAGCAACATATACAGTGTTGCCAGCAGGTCGGCAAAGATCCCTCTTTGCCAGACTGCGCACAACTACACAACCATTTGCCCATGACGTCCAGTTCTCAAGGTGGGGCCGGAGGGGCATGATAGGAATTATGTCTCCAATTTACAGCTTCTTTAGAGCTATATAGCTCGCCCAATAGCATCTCCTGGAACCCCAGATTCTAGTATTATGTGTGGCTTCGTGTGACAAACATTCCGGTCATTTGGGCCAAACTCCCCAAGGGACTTCATCTTGAAAGGTAGGGTAACTCAGGACTTTAGGTAGGGTAACCTGCTCCTAAGAGTAGGGTAATGTTGTCCGGTAGACAGGATGGATTTACCCTGTTATCGAGTCCATGCCGTCTCCGGCGACAGACACTTCTAACCTTTCTCCAATTACCCGGCCTAGCCAAGTCCTGCCCCTTCAGAGATCCCTAAGTATGCAGATATCCCTCAGGGATGTAACTAGGTACCTAAGTACCTTAACTACCGTCTGTTGTAACCGGTATGGGTACTCTGTTGTTTTATGTTTGGTTTCACAGTATCGCTTGATACTGGTGTTGTTTCGTGTGCTATCGGTTGATACACACATGGTTGTATATTTGGTTTCACAGTATTATTTGATACTTGTATTGTTTCATGTGCTATCGGTTGATACACATCTTGTTTTATGTTTGGGTTCACAGTATCGTTTGATACTTGTATTGTTTCATGTGCTATCGGTTGATACACACATTGTTTTATGTTTGGTTCCATGGTATCGTTTGATACATGAATTGTTTCCTGTGCTAATGGTTGATACACACAATGTTTTGCAATAGCGCTCATACTGGAGATAAGCGATATGCTGTTCTTAAAAGACCGCTGATTTCCACAATGGAAACGGCAGACTTCGACAGACAGTATTCTTTAAATATACTTGGTTGAACGGTTACTTCTTTGATCTCCTATTACACCCCATTCGAAGCCTCCTTTAGCAAGCAGCGCTGGTTTCGTGTTGATCACAAAGCCATCTGCTCCAATCGTACCGCTACGTGACTAGGGCCTGGCCCAAACACGTTACATTTTTTTAACCTCCGCAAGTGGTTAAGAAACCTGCAGGGACCTGGTCTGATCAACCTACGAAAAGTCCAATGACGAAGCTAGCATCGGGGAGTGGCAAACCCACGAAGGGTTCGGCTCCGCCAACATGACACTATTGAGTCACTGGAGACTCGAATTGGGAGGCAGGTCCCCCAAGAAGGGCTTCACAAGAAAAGGCCACCCAAGAAACCACAAGGGTCAAAGAGCAAATTCTTGATCGACAAAGCAGAACAACAACTAGCGTGAGACTTGGCCAATCAGACCTTTAGCGAAGCGACTGACAAATTAGCAAAGGTAGCAACTGGACTCCCTGTGCTATTTCCCCTTAGCTACAGCAAAGGAAACGCACTGGCGCAACCAGTGAAGAAAGATAGCATACCTGTGGGGACACCTAAGAAGGAAGATGACGACGAAGAAGTATCAGATCACATGGTAGGAAGGCAGCCACCAGACGAATCCCCCAGGGATTCTCCAGAAAGCTCCTGAGACAACAACCCGGTGACGAGGAGTCCGCACACAATATGTCCGCAGGTGAATCTGCCGGACTACAGGGCCCAGAAGCTGAGCCAACAGGACCTAAAATCGAACTTCCGCTGCCACCCTCATTCTGGTGCGAAAAGGGCAGCCTAAAGCCTGCAGTATTTGACCAGTGGGTTATAACAACCTCTCAATACCTGGCCCTACACGGAGTGGACAAAACTAAGAAAGAAAGCGGAGCATACGTTGGAAGTTTCTGTACCACGAAGGCAGAGGAAGGCTACCACCAAGCAATGAACCACTATGAGAGTGGGGAAAAGATCCGATGAACAAGCCTGATAAAATATTTGAGAGAAAGATTCCAGTCCTTGCGAAACACCGAAGAACTATACGAAAGGTTCAAGGATATCCAGCAAGTACGAAATGGCAAAACCGCAAGAGTAATCTGGGTCGCGACAGATCTCTTAATGTATTATGGACGATTGCCTACTGGGGCGGTGTCTCAGTATATGCTATGACAAAGATTGTATGAAGCAAGGCATCTCAGACTACGCCAGGGGGTAGAACCCATGGAGGAGGAGGGTGATTCCTTTGACAAAATAGTCAAGCGGGCCGAAGAGAAGGATGCTACGCTGTATGAAACCGGAGTTTACCGAACCCACGTACCACAACAAAGGAATAACAAAGGATCATCATCGCGGGACAATACGAGGAAGGATAAACCATACTGCAAGGATTCAATGGACAAGAAGAACAAGAAACAGAAACGACACACGGAAGGCATGTGTTTCGAATGTGGGAAAAAGGGGCACCATGCAAAGGACTGCTACTGCAAAGCAGGAAAAGGAAAGGCCGCTAAGCAGGAGGCTAGCGCAAACCACATGGAAGCAACCGAATATGACGATGTGGAAATCAACTCAGCAGAAATGGAAAGCCTCCGAACGCAACCAAGGTTGGCAATCAAGCCCCATGACACTCTTGAGCGCACAATCCACATAGAAGGACACCCAGCAAAGGTACTATTCGACACGGGAACAATCGGCTGTGACATAATAAGTGCCACCTTTATCTATACCCATGGCATCCCTACGGAGCCTCCACCCCAACCAAAAACAGTCAATATGGCAATGAAAGGATCCCGCTCTTCAAGCCAGAAGAAATGTCGACTGACAGTAGGAATCGGGAAAAGGAAATAGACAAATCAGGACATGTTAGTAGGGAACTTGGCAAAATATGACACCCTGATTGGAATGCCATTCCTGAAAAGTCATAATGCTCTTATCAGGTCTGGGGATACAGCAGTGGAATTTCCGGATGACAAACTACATGTGCTACGCAAACCAACAAGCGGGGAATTCCGAGCCGCGGTATCAGACATCAGCTCAACAACATTGTTGGAAGAATACAAGAATGTATTCCCGGACAAGGTCCCTGAAACGCCAGCCCCTGTACGAAAAATTAACCACCACATTCAGTTAAAGGATCCAACCGCCCTACGAAACCAACCAACATACTCAATCCCGGAAGCCTATAAGAAAAAACTTATGAACTGGATAAACGAGATATTACGAGGTGGAATAATTGTACGACAGGAGGTTCCCGGAGCGGCACCTATGTTTGTACAACCCAAATCAGACACAAGGATCCGCCCCCTGGCGGACGAGAAGGTAAGGAACCATAACACGGTTATGGCTAGTCCATCATTTCCAAACCAACAGCAGATCCTTAATCGAATAGGACAAGCGAAAATCAGGAGTAAGATCGACCTAAGCGATACATACTTCCAAACACGAGTCGACAAGGAAAGTGTTAAGTTCAACTCCTTCAAAACCCCGTTCGGAGGGTTTGTGAGCAAGGTAATGCTACAAGAAGACATGAATGCACCAGCAACATTTATGCGAATAATGGAGGACCTCCCAAGCGAATATTTACATCATTTTGTATGGGTATACATGGATGATATTCTCACATTTTCAGACACATTAGAGGAATACGAAAAACACATACGGCAAGTATGTGATCGAGTCAGAAAAGAAAAATTCTATTCCAGCAAAAAGAAGTTAGTACTTTTTGCAGACAAACTGGAAGTACTGGGACACATAGTGGACAACAAGGGGATCCATGCCTCCCCCCAGAAAAAATCATCCATTGCAGAATGGGAGACACCAAAAAACAAGAAGGAATTGCAACGATTCCTAGGAATAGTGAATTATGTGGCCCAGAGTCTCCCGCACCATGCAACGTTGACCGCACCGCTAACCGACTTAACGGGAAAAGCCGAATTCGTCTGGACAACAACCTACCAAACCGTATTCGATATGGTCCGAAAGCGAATCATCGACCACCAAGTCATGCGACCAATAGACATACGAGACATGGAACAAATTTGGTTGGTTACGGATGGCTCAGATTTAGGAGTTGGAGTATGGGTGGGACAGGAACCCACTGATGAGATGGCATGACCAGCCATGTTACATAGCTGAAAGTTCACCAACGCCCAGATGAACTACAGGACCACCGATAAAGAGGCCTTAGCGATAGTGGAAGCGCTTAATCGGTTCCACAATGCACTAATGGGATATTGCTTCACAATGGTTACCGACCACCAACCCTGGACAAACTTACAAATGGCAAAAAACCCATGCAGAAAGCAACTGAGACGGCTAAGTGCCTTGGGAAAATATGACGCGAAAATAGTCTACGCACCAGGAAGCACGAACTATTTAGCTAATGCCCTTTGCCAGATATATGAAGGAGAAACAGACTTGAATCCACTCTAGGTCAATGATTATATGAAGGAATCAGATGACATCTCAGATAACACGGTATACAAGCAAGAATCAAACAAAATGGAGCCCATGCATGAGTTCTCCCCTACTTCCCCTCCTTTCTCCTATACTGAGTACCCCAACAAGGCCCCTCTACCCCCCGAAAACCCCTGAGCATTCGGTGCAGGAAACGATTGGGGTGACCAGTGTACCCTGCGAAGTACGCCACCGGAAGAACTCCAACATAGCGCCTTACACAACTCACACTGTTACGTGGATCATTGCCCATATCATCAAACCAAGATCAAATTCACGAACAACCATGCTCGACAATGGGGAAAATCAACACCTTATCCACTTAGTGAAGGACCAAGCCCCCCAAGTACAGAAATCGACCCGAGCCCTGCGGAGTCCCCCAAAATAAAGGACTGGGAATTGCAACAAACAACCAGCGAAAGAGCAATTGGTGTCGGAGAAGGGCCGTCCAACCTCGCCCCGCCGACCCCCCGATCTTATGCAATTCCAGCACTGCTAAACCCGGAAGCCCTGGCATTCCAAATGCCGGAGCCAGAACCAATAGAGAACCTTACGACAGAGACTATAGTGGCCTTCTGGATGCCAGGAACTGACAGCCCACCACCGATTAGACAAGCGGAATGGCTAGAAAGCCTTACCAAGGAGACAATAGTCTCAGTAATGCCCGCAACAATGACAGAATAGCGGCACGGGCTATACGATGTCTTGGAAGACAGCGAGGAGGAAGACCTGGTTGAGACAACCAGAGGAAGCGAGATAAAAGACCAGCGCGATACCGTACAAACAGTCTGTGAAATGATCAGAACATTCTGAGCACATATGGTGGCAGCATAGCGGAAAGAACCAATTTGGAAGAAGGTAAATGAGAATATGGACTCCACCGGAGATTTGTCCTCTTACAAGGTTGCAAACGGAATGCTATACGCAAAAACCAGATGCGGGGAAGACAGCCTCTATATCCCGAAAGGCCCCGCATACAGAAATACGATGTTAAGAGAATGTCATTAGCGAAATTCACAACAAAGGCCACCACAGTGTTGAATGAAACTTAAGGTACGCAACGGAGTAGCTATTTTGGCCTGAAAGGCGGAAAGACTTTAGAGCATATGTAACCCAGTGCCACACATGCCAGGTAAATAAGGAGCCTACAAAATTGCCAGAAGGAAAGGCTCAGACAATTACCCTGCCACCAGAAATCTTCGAATCAATAGCCATTGACTTTGCGGGACCCTGGCACAATTGATCGGGATACAACGCGATTCTGGTTGCGATGAATAGGTTTTTAGGATTCACAGTGCTTATACCTGCAACGAAGCAGGTAACAGCAATATCATCCTGGGAACTTCTATGCAACAAAATATTTACACCCCATGGCTACCCAACATCTCTAGTAATCGATACGGACCCATGATTTGAGTCACATGTGTCGAGACAACAGTGTCGATCGTTAGGCATTGAGCACATCAAGGCGGCACCAGGCCACCATGCAACGACTGGACAGGTCGAAAGAAAAATTCGCGAATTGAAGACAGCTGTCGGAAACCTAGTTAACGCCAGACAAAACAACTGGTTCGATGCCATACCGGAGACAGCAGCATACCTGAATGCCGGATCGTTGGAAACTCTCGGCATGTCACCATATAAAGCTATTTTTGGAAAGAATTACCCACTACTTCCCCTAGCGAACATCAAGAACTCCGTAGTACCGGATGTGGACGAATTATTAAACAGGTACCAAGCAATCCGGAATGCGGCATTCAATGCCATTAAAATGGCGCGATTTACAAGCACGAGAATGGTAGCAAAACGACGCAGACACCATAAACCAAGAGAAAAGGGTAATCTGTTACCGGTATATGGAAGTTTATTCGCAACAGAATCGGGATATAGTAAGAAATTGCCACCGCGCTGGCGTGGACCATTCAAGATAATCAACTACGATGAGCATACACAAAATTACAAGGTAGAAATAGAGGGCAGAATGTACAGAAACCGCGAAGCGACATTCCTTGCATCCAGCGTGAAAAGATACCGCCCTTACGAGGACGTCTTCTTCCCAGCCAGGAGCCACGCAAAACTAGCCCCGACCGTGGTTAATGAGAAACCAGAACGGGAAGTGAAAACCATACAAGGCCACAGAAGACGGTATGACTGCGACCAATTCCTAGCGAAATGGCTGCGGTACCTGGAAACAGAGAATGGCTGGGAACTCCGGGAAGGACTGGAAAATGCGCTGGAATTGGTGAATCAATGGTGGGAAGACAACAAACTGGAGGATGAGCTACCCCCTACGATAAACCATGTGATGGTGGTGTGGAGCCCAACCCTACCAGAAATACAACACTTGCGCCCGGACACGGACCAAGGGATACAGGACAGATTTTGGTCAGCCCACTTCGTGAGCGATTTCGAAAGCAGCGAAGATGAGAATTAGGTAATGGAGGATGATGTAGCATACCTAGCCTGGCTGGCCGAGGCGGAGTAGTGGGAGTAGCAAAAGGAAAAAACACTCCATCCAACACCCTTACGATATCAAACTATGGGCAAGTGCCGCGGAGACTGCGCCATCAGCTAAGGGGACTGTTGGTGAACTGTGATATTATCCCTAGACTATACCTTACACACCGACTATTCATACACATCTGCAACGAATACTTAGGAATAACAACAGAATCCACAGGACGAAGGTGGGGAGGATCAGTGTCAGGTGTTTTCCGTTTTGGCAGCGCGTACTACCTGAGCAGAGAAAAATGTGATGGTTCCATGGTGACGGAAGAAACCGAAATTAAGCAGCACCCCCCTTCCCCAGAATACCAAAGCGAGGCCGACACCTAAGCGAGGCCAATACCTAAGCGAGGTCACCAGCGAAACATAAATACCACCCACCATCCTCCTAATACACTGAAGAAAACAGACCAAGCTACCATACCTCCAAACCTTTTACCACTTACAAAAACTTACCCGCAAACGAAAGAAACAACAGGTCGACCTACGAAGAAGTCAGCATTAAGGGACGAGACCTCATTTTGGGGTACCTGCTGTACCGAGAAACAATTCCAGAAAGCGCATACTGGCAGATATTCTACATTGATTACTGCGAGGATTGCGAACAAATCGATGTCGAGACGGAGGAATGGGAGGACCGGATAGTACGGATGTTCGTGGACCTGCCACAATACTGGAGTTCAGGTTGTTTTGTGCATGGAGCACCATGTGGGGAATGTTGGGAAAGATGGTTGGAAGGGGGGGAAGGGATATTGCAGGACGACCTGAGATTGTTGCAGGATAGCGACGACGATGAGGATGGGTCCTAAGCGGACTTTCAGGAGAATAGCGGACTTACCGGCTATTAGGATTTCATTAGGTTATTTTATTTTGTGAAATTGCTATTTTATTTTGGGAGTGTAACCGGCACGGGTACTAGGTTGTTTTATGTTTGGTTTCATAGTATCGTTTGATACTGGTATTGTTTCGTGTGCTATCGGTTGATACACCCAATGTTTTACAATATCGCTCATACTAGAGATAACTGATATGCTGTATTTAAAAGACCGCTGATTTCCACGATGGAAACAGCAGACTTCGACAGACAGTATTCTTTAAATATAGTTGGTTGAACGGTTACTTCTTTGATCTCCTATTACACCCCGTTCAAGGCCTCCTTTAGCAAGCAGCGCCCACTTCGTGTTGATCACGAAGCCATCTGCTGCTATCATACTGCTACGTGACTAGGGCCTGGCCCGAACACATTACATCTGTGTTCATCTTAGAGCCTGGGCCATCGGGTCTCCACGGGTCAAGTTCTTACTTGCCTGCCGGTTCCTACCAGTTCATCTCCTGGCTGCCTGCCTGAGTATAGGTTCCAGTTGCCATAGCTCATGTATGCTAGGTCATTACAAAGATAACCCAATGCACTGCACACAGCCCGCAACATCTATCTGCCCACACCCCTTTGGTGTAGTCAGTACCATATGCCTTCCTGGAGTAAAGGGGTACTTACCCATCCCAGAACCCCTTTCTGGCTCCTCTTCATCCATCCCTCGTGGGTCTATGGATACAGGTCAGTAGGGTTATACCTGCGACCAGAATAGGTTCTTACCTGTTCCAAGCCGCCAGTATCAACCTCCATGATCTGATGTGATGCCTATCAGACTTCAAGTATCTTTGACGAGGAAGCCAGAGGTCGTGCGTTAATACACTTTAGCTGCCTGTCCGTACCCAAAGACTCGCTTATCGGGGCTGACCCTTTCAGGCTACAACCCTCTTTGGAGAAACTAAGGACCCAGAACGCCGTGGTACACTTTCTCCCGAAGTGTTCCCTTTGTTCGCACTTGGTGCACTGCTTGTTCTTTCTCCAACGTTCAGCCAAAGTCAATAGGATTTCCCTATTTCTTATTGCATACTCAGAAGTCGCCAGCTTCGCCTGTTTCTCTATGTTGAAGTTAGTAGGTTTGGCAGACCTTTAGTTCTCTCTGCCCAAACCATTTTCCTTATTTTCAAATCTTCCAGAAGTGGATGACCTATCATCCTTCTTGTCAGTTGGCTGAGACTATTGGAAATGATGCATGACAGGGTTACTAAACCAGTTGTTGTCTTCTAGCATATGTCTGACTTTCTGAAGAAGATCAAGGTGCTTGTTCAAGTCAGTACGATGGGGCCCCTTGAGTGTCCACAGATTCTGAACCTCTTGCGTAATCCCTGATCGTACCTTATCTCGTACCTGCACTGCGTCTGTATAGCTAAGCTTATACATGTAGTTGATTGTCTTGTCCAGGTACTCATCAATATGATGTGCCTTCATCACCAGGTCTCGCCACTCGAGAAGGGATCAGTCTCGTTCTGCTTGCTCACCACTGAAACTTCGTTCAAGCCGTTCTCAGAATCCTTGCTATGTTCCCAACAGGCTACTGTTATTAACAGAATCTCCGGTTTGTTTCACTGAGTTTTTCTTGATGTGGGAGTGCAGCCCTAAATACTATGCCTGAGCAGAGTGTTCCAAATGGGGTGTCCCCAGGTTTGCCTTATCCATGTCAGTCAACCTATACCCAAAAAAGTACTCAAACTTGACCTCCACCAGCATCAAGAAGCCAGCGAATTCGGTAACCTTTCCCTTAAATGCTGGAATGCTACTCAGCTGTTCTGGCTCGTTCTGCAGCTGTCTGGAGGATAGCCTTGAGGTCGATCTGCTCTGAAGTACGCGGGATAGCTTCTTAGCTCAGCAGTCCTACCGTCATTTCTTATCGTTGGTCCATTCCTCCTTGGAAGCACTGCGGAAGGGAGTCAAATCAGGGAGAGAATCGGAACCATCATCATCTGAACTGTCATGGTTGAAGTCCCCTGGATCTCCTCCCACCCCTGCCACACAACCTCCAGGGGGCAAGGTTCTATCTGGACTACCCCCAGCATTTCCACCTTCAGTTTTCCGCGGTCCGTCGTATCCATTAAACCATTCCTCCAGGCCATCCTAATTTCCATCATCGGGGGGGTTAGCCCTTGATAGTACTAATGCCTGTGGTGGAATGGGATATCGCCCACTCTCCGAGGTTTGGGTTAAGAGCCGCCCGTGTTATCCGCAGAAATACCTAAACCTCTGGACAACTCTGGGGTTGTATTAGAGGGCCAGCGTGCCTCTATGACCCACAACACACATATGTTGGTCTTCCATCCCCTTTCTTCTGCCTTCTTCTATGCTTCACCAGGGTCTATGGTCTCCTCCTGCACCCATATGAGTGGTAATGAATCCATCCCACGTGGGTTACTTCTGATTTGCAGCCCCACAGATGGCACTCATCTTGGCTGTCCAACTCGCCACTTGTGATCATCGGGAGCACAGATGGAAGGGTTGGTTTTGAGTAGGTAGAGGGAATCACCAGTGCCCAAGGAACAGAGTGGGCAGGTGTCCTGGGTCCAGGGATTGGAGTTCCCCATGATGAAGGCTGGGGTGCTCGCTCTTACTAGCGCTATACCTGTTCAAAAAACCTCGGGGACACCACCCACAGTGGTTGGAACTCAGGGGTGACTGCTACTGCTGGCGGGAAGATTACAGTAAGGGAGGGGTCAGGGATGGGCAACAGAACTGGTAGAGGTATAGGTCTTGAAGCAGCGATGGGAGGTATGGGAGTGGCGACTGAAGGTGTTGTGGGAGAAATGATAGGAGCAGGAGTCGGATGAGGCATAGGGTCAGGTGTATCGGTGCAACAATACCCTTCAGCTTTGATGCTCGTTTCTTGCCACAACATCCATCAGTTGGTCCAATCACTGGACTACCCAAACGACTGCAGGCGATTGAGGAGGGGATGGATAGAGAGCCCGTCGATGGTCTTGTAAAGGAAGAGGTGTAGCTGTAGCCTTCACCCTTAAGGCTTTCCAGCATTTGTATACCCACTGGGTTTAGATACGCACTCCATTGTTCATCTCTGGCTCTTATGGCCAATTCCATCCCGAAATTCTCACGTTGGGTGTGGATGAGTTGAAGTGGGGGCGCAGCCTCCATCATCAGTACATCATTCTCTGTATCAATACTATACCCACCTTCAAAAGCCTTTTCCAACACTGACATCTGGTTCTTTCGTGCTTGCTGATCCCTCAACATGCACAGGTATGCCTTCTGCTGCACTTTCATCCATTCTACCACTACCGTAGTAGTCTGTTTCTGGAACACCTCCTGCTACTGGTAGTTCCAAATTCTCATTGTCCGCTTTGCTGGGTCAATCGACTAAGCTACCTTGCAGACATTGCAACATTCGACGAACTCATGGGAGAACTCACCGAAGGGGACACCTCCCAGCACGGGAGGGCCCATATTATGGATGTGGGTAAAATCTTGGAAAAATAAGAGTGTTGCAGCGTGAGGGTCTGTAATCATAAGATCGACATAGTCATCCAGTAACTGAATGGGGGTGGCCTCTAAGAGTAACTGGTGGCTGTCCCCTACAATATCGCAAATATCAGCAAAAACCAGGGCACGAAATATGTTGGCTGTGTTCTCGTCAAGGTCGAGGTGAGAATCCGAGTTCGATTCCATTCGGGTTCCAAGTTCGGTACTAGCCATTGCACTTTCCACACTGATCTACTTGTTTTAGACAAGGTTACTAGTATTCACGCAAGACAAGTGCCAAAGGTCGATAAACCATTAATCAGGAGAGGAGTTAAGCAAGAAGGTCACTTAACAATCTACTGTAAAGGGACACCCCTAGGAAGATGGATCCGAAGGTTGCGACCGCACCAAACAACTTCAAACTTGTTGCCCAAGGTTCACACAAATGTAAGTGTAAAGTAAATGGTAAAACTTAATATCGTTGAGCTAAACTCTTCACTCAATTAAGGTCTCAAGAGGATCAATTGTTGGAGTAGGAGAGTTCTTGCTTAGACATTCAAGTAGTTCTATCTTCCACCAGAAACTCTCGTATTAGTTTAATGCAACTATTCGAGCACATCGTTCTCCACTAAGGATGGTGCGACAAGTCTTCTGGCACCCCCTTCAGACATGGATGGCTACAGACTCTAGTCAGTGTTCACCCTATGTAGTTATCGTTCCTACAGCGCATTTCTGTTTTGCCAGCCGGAGTGAAAACCTCTTCGTATCGATGCCTTACTAGTGGCTAACAGTCAAGACACCTGATGAACTGGACCATCTATGACACCCTTTCCATATGCATTGATCTCTACATGACCCCAGAAGCTACCATGCGTGGTTTGTCTATCTACTATTTAGGATTCTTAGGCTTCCGGTGTCTTCCACAGGATATGGTGGTCCCTTAGTGATCCAATGGGTACCACCCATGACCACTACCTAGGATCCACCTTACCTGTAGTAGGAATTATACTTTTAGTGTCTCCGCACTTCTCTTATAGAGCATATAGCATTGGGGACCCTTTCAGGCTTGATAGGTATAAAACTCTTCCAGTCCCCTTGGCACTACACGGGACTACCCTTGGGACCCCCATGGTTAACTCCTGTTAACTGCACCAGTTTTGGTCTGAACAACTTGGAGCAGGTACCCCATCTTCCACCCTATGCCACCTCATATATTCTGCGAACAGATTACTGTCGACCGGACGGCAGCATTGTATATGGAATTGCAAACAGGTCTCCCAAGATCCTTCTTTGATAGACTGCACACAACTATGCAACTATTTGGCCATGATGTCCAGGCCTCAAGGTAGGAGTGGAGGGGCATGATAGAAATAATGTCTCCAATTTACAGATTCTTCAGAGCTGCGTAGCTCGCCCAATAGCATCTCCCGCAACCCCAGATTCCCGTGTTATGCATGGCGTCAGGTGACAAACATTCTGTTCATTTTGCCCGAACTCCCCAAGGGACTACGAATTGAAAGGTAGGCTAACTCAGGACATTAGGCAGGGTAACCTGAGCCCCATGGCAGGGTAACCTGATCCTGAGGGTCAGGTAATCTTGTCTGTTGGACAAGATTACTTTACCCTGTTACCCTGTCTATTCCGTCGCCAGAGATAGAGACTTCTGACCTTCCTCCAGTTACTTGTCTTGGCCGAGTAACAGCCGCTTCAGAGGTCCCTAACCACACTGACACCACTCCCAGCGGTGGCCATGTACCCAAGTATCTTGCTAGCTTATTCTGTTCATCTTGGAGCCCGGGCCATCGGGTCTCCGTAGGTCAAGTACTTACTTGCTGGCTGGTTCCTACCAGTTCGCCCCCTAGCTGCCTGCATGGGCTTAGGTTCCGGCGGCTAGAGCTCATGTATGCAGGATTGTTACACTATTCTTGGACTACCTTCGGTCCATTCTTGAACTACATTCAATCTATCCCTCGACTACCTTTGGTCCATTCTTAGACGACCTTTCATCTACTCTTAAACTACTCTTAAACCATCCTCCATCCTTTATTTGGCACCTCTCAGGTCTAAACTATATCATAAGAGCAAAAATAAATATTGATAGTGTTATTTCATTAATGGTTGGACCCGCAGCAGTTACAAGTCCCACCATGGCTGTTGTAACGGGGGCACCACTAGGAAGATGGATCCCAAGGTTGCGACCGCACTGAACAACTTCAAACTTATCGTCAAAAGTTCACACAGATGTAAGAGTGAAGTAAACGGTAAAACTTAATATCGTTAAGCCTGACGCTTCACTCAATTAAGGTCTCGAGAGGATTGATTGTTGGAGTAGGAGAGTTCTCGCATAGACTTTCAGGTAGTTTTTATGTCATGCCACAAACTCCTCCATCAGTTTACTCCAACTATTGGAGTACACCCTGCGGGCATGCATGTGTCGACACACTCTAGGCGGCGTTCACCTTATGCGGTTATCGTTTCTGCGGTGCATTTACATTTTGCCCGCCGGAGTGAAAACTTCTGCGCATCGGGGACTTGCCAGTGTCTAACAGTCAAGACACCTCATGAAGTAGACTATCAATGACACCCTTCCCATATGCATTGATCTCTATGTGACTTCGGAGTCTACCGTGAGGGGTTTATCTGGTTACTCTTTACAGGTCGCGGGCTTCCAGTGTCTTCCGCAGGGCACGATAGTCTGGGAGTAATCCAATGGGCGCTACCCATGACCACTACCTCGGATCTACCTTACCTGTGGTAGGAATCATGGTTTTAGTGTCTCTGCACTTCCCTTTCAGAGCCTATAGCGTTGGGAGCATGTTCGGGCTTGGTAGGTGTAAAACTCTCGCAGTTCCCCCAGCACCACCCGCAACTACTTTTGGGACCCCCACGGTTAACACCCGCTAACTCCGTCGGTTCTGGTCCGTTTTACTCCGCACAACTTGGAGGAGGTACTCCACCTTCCACCCTATACCCCTCCCATATCCTGCAAACAGATTACAGTCAACCGGACGGCAGCGACGTATATGGTGTTGCAAGCGTGTCTGCAATGATTCCTCTTTGCCAGACTGCACACAACTACACAACCATTTGCCCAGGACGTCCGGGCCTCAGGGCGGGGCCGGAGGAGTATGATAGGAATAATCTCTTCAATTTACAGTTTCCTCGCAGCCAGGCAGCTCGCCCAATATCATCGCCCGGAACCCCAGATTCCAGTATCATGCATCGCTTTGCATGACAAACATTTCGGTCGATTTTGCCAAACTCCCCCAGGGACTTCGTATTGAAAGGTAGGGTAACTCAGGACAGCAGACAAGTTAACTTTTCCCTGTTACTCTGCCTATCCCGTCGCCGGTGATAGACCTTTCTGACCTGTCTTCAGTTACCCGGCCTAGCCGAGCACCTGCCCCTTCATAAGTCTCTAAGTACGCTGACACCGCTCCCGTGTGTACCCAGGTACCTAAGTTCCTTACCAGCCATTTCCGTTCATTCTCGGAGCCCTGGCCATCGGGTCTCCATAGGTCAAGTACTTACTTGCCTGCCAGTTCCTATCAGTTTGCCTCCTGGCTACCTGTATGGGTATAGGTTCCGTTTTCCATAGCTCCTGTATGCTGGGTCGTTACATCACTCCCCTCTTCTCTACGGTCCGCCCTGGACTGTTAGCATCATCTATTATTCCCACAACTCGATTCCCCCCAGACCCTATAGTCCCTGGACTTTGACAGATATCTTTGGTGGAAATCCGGAATGGCCTGCAAGCCTGTCCCTTCTAGCATCTCCTATGGCTCCCATGGATTCTGCTCAGCCCCGTAGCCTTTCCATGAAACCAGATACTGGACAAAGCGCGACGGAAACTTCGCCTTTGCTCCTCCGTACCATCGGCAGTCCACAACAGCTTCGATAACGTAGCTGGGCTCGTTGTCTATAAGTTACGGGGTAGGGGCTTCCCTTACACTACCTGCTTCCGGATCCTCGCGATAGGGTTCGAGTAACGTGACATTGAAAACCGGTTGGATGCTCCATCTAGTTGGCAATTCGAGTTCATAAGCTCGGTTACCCACTCGATGTTTGACCACGAAAGGCCACAACATCCTGTGGTCCAGCTTCTCCATTGCATACTTCGTGCGGATGTTTTTTCAGTTCGACATCACGCGGTCCGCTTTCTTTGCCCGCCCAGCAGCCACACCCTCCAGGGTGACGTAGTCCAGTGATGGCAACCTTTTCTGGTCGTACCATTTCCATTCCTTGCCTGTGCCCGCTTGATGGTTTCTCGAATCTCTGCCCAGGTTCCTTCCTATTCCTTAACTAATCGCTCACTACTAGTGTCTATTCCCCGGTTATCAGATACGTTACCCAACCAGTGTGTCCTTGGCTTCAAGCCATAGTTGATCTCAAAAGGTGACAACCTGGTGGATTCTGATGTCGAGGTGTTGTACACATACTCCGCAAGGGGTAACAGCGAAACCCAACCATCTTGTCGGTAGGAACAGTAACTGCGCAAGTACTGCTCCAGTGCTTGATTAACCCTCTCGGTCTGCCCATCAGTCCCAGGGTGGAATGCAGTCGAAATGTTTAATTTCACTGGCAACAAGTGCATTAGACTCATCCAGAACTTGGATGTGAATCAGCCATCTTGGTCGGAGATGATTGACTCCGGGAGTCTACGAGGGTGCCAGATTTCCTTCAGGAATATCAAGGCAAGCTCCTTGATAGGTACCTCAGTGGTCAGGGGTATGAAATGGGCCATTTTCGAGAATTGGTCCACTATGACCCAGATCTTGGTATACCCTTGGAACTCCGGCAGCGCTGCAATGAAATCCATTGAGATCGCTGTCCGCGGCCGCGTAGGAACATCAATGGATTCCGGCAGCCCGAACTTCTTGTGCCTGATGGATTTATTTCTTTGGCACGCATCACATGTCTGCATGTAGTCACTGATGTGCTCATCTATCTTAGGCCAATAGAGGTTAGCCCTAACCCTGTCAATGGTCCTGTAAGTTCCGAAGTGTCCCGCGATTCGGGAGTCATGTTCTGCCTTCATGATTGTCTGCTTCAGATTCTGACCCTTGGGAACATACCACCTGTCCTTGTACAGGAGTAAGCCCTTTTCCATCGTGAAATATCGGTCGACCTCTTTGTCACCGGCACCTGTTGCCTTCAGGATTCTTAAGTACTCCTGGTCTTCGGTTATCGCTACCTGCAGTTGATCCAAAAAGGAAGACTGGAGCCGAAATCCCTGGCACCCCTGCAACACTTGTGGTCGCAAGATGTCCCGTTCCTGGCTCCCAACCCACTGTCCAGGGCGAAAAAACAACTGTGGCGGGAAATCACTTCCCACTTCTG
This sequence comes from Tuber magnatum, assembly GCA_003182015.1. Taxonomy (NCBI): domain Eukaryota; kingdom Fungi; phylum Ascomycota; class Pezizomycetes; order Pezizales; family Tuberaceae; genus Tuber; species Tuber magnatum. The sequence goes on along the minus strand of PYWC01000020.1, from coordinate 862,191 downwards.
GGTGGTAGTCCCTATGCTGGGACAGAGCATCTGCCTTCTCATTCAACCATCGTTCTCGGCAAACTGCCTTGAAGTTAAACACTTGCAGGAACTCAGCCTAGCGGTGCTACCTTCGGTTAAGGACCTTGGTACTATTAAAGTACTCCAAATTCTCATGACCCATATAGATCACCAACCGGTCCGTCACCGAGCGTAGCAAATGATCTCTTTACTTGAATGCTGCCACGATGGCCGTCATTTCCTTCTCATGGACATCATAATTAATCTCCGCTGGGTGGAACTTCCTACTAAGATAGGCCACGGGATGCCATTTCTCGTCTTCACGGAACTGGGAGGGAACGGCTGCTACTGCAAAGTCACCAGCATTGGTTTCCAGCCGGGTTGGCCGTTGAGAGTCAAAATGTGCTACGATAGGTTTGGACGCGAATGCTTCCTTCAACTGGTTGAAGGCCTGCTCACACGCAGGTCTCCATTCGCATCGGACATCCTTCTTTGTCAAGTCTCTTAAAAGTTTCGCTATCTTGCTGAACCCTTCTATGAACCCACGATAGAAGCTGGCAAAGCCCACAAAGCTTTGAATGTCGACGATGCACGTCGCAGGTGCCCAATCCCTGATTGTATACACCTTCCTTGACAACATAGAGATCCCCACATCAGAGATCTTGTATCCGCGGAATTTAACTTCCCGTTGGTGGAAACTGGACTTCTTGATACTTACACATAGTCTAACTTTCCGCAATTTCTCCAACACATGCCGCACTATTGCGACGTGCTCCTCCATGGTATCGGAGTAGATCAGGATGTCAACCATGTACGCGATGACTCCTTCTTCCATGAGATCCCAAAAGACCTCATTCATCATGGTTAAGAAACTTGCTGGGGCATTACACAACCCAAACGGCATGACCGTGTATTCATACAGTCCATATGTGCACCGGGAGGCCATCTTTCCTTCCTCACCTTCTGCCATCCTCAGAAGGTAGTAGCCGGTCTTTAAGTCCAACTTGGTGAACACAACGTCTTTTCCTAGCCAATCTCACAGCTCGTTCATCAATGGTAGAGGATACTTGCTCTTCACGGTGATTTTGTTCAGCCCTTGGTAATCTATTACCAGTCTTAGTGTACCATCTGGTTTTGCCGCGAAGAGGATAGGGGCTGCTGCTGAGCAACTAGATTGCCATAGCTTTCCTGTTCCCAGCATGTCATTGGGATATTCCCGTAGTGCCTTAAGCTCCTTTTCCGATAACGGACACATAGGCCTCAGCGGAGGTCGAGTTCCAGTTTGCAACTCGATCGTATCGTCGTACTTCATGTGCTCCGCTAATGCCTCAATCCGTTCTTGACTGAAGATATCCCCATGTTCCTTATATTCGGGGAGTAGCCTAACCCTAATGTCGGCACCTTCCTCATCGGAGAATTGCACAATTCCCAATAAGTACACATTACTAGGGTCCTCGGCTAGCAACTCTTCTTTGGTCATGGACACTAACTGCTCCTGCTCTGGCCCGCAGTTAGCCTTGCAGAAATCTGAGCGCCACGTTAGTGATCCGGTCTTCCAATCTATGTCAGAGTTATGGTCCTTCAACCAAGACATAGGCAGGTACCCATCCACCTTGGTGTCGGGCATATCCGCGACTTCAAAGGGTACCTTATTGTGGTGGTCACCTATCCTCATTTCGAATAACTTGGTATAGTGTGGACCTGACCCCAGAATGTGATTACCGCTAGCGTCGCTTATCGGCATGTGTACCTTTCATCGTACACTAGGTGCCTGTGTCTGCTTAACCCATCGGCTACTAAGCACCGGCCCAGTAGCTCCACTATCGAGCAGCAGGAGTGCTTCCACACCAACCTGTCTAGCTCCTACCTTTCAGTCTAACTTAACCCGTAGGTGGATAGACTTAGTATGACGAGGCAAGTTGTCACGCTTCTGCCTCTTCACTTCTCTTAGCGGCTTAGTCATCTTGGCTTACTAATTCCCTTTAGTCTGTTGCCTTTTGACACAAGAGTGGCCACAACGGGTCCGTAAACGTTAAGGGATTGGGATTCGTCTTTTCTCAAAACCTAGGGTGTTTACTATCACGCCCGGATGATTTCGGGTACTGCACCCACTCTGGTAAACTTGGAAATAGCGTCATTTATTTGATCAAGTCCAGCCTGAACCAATTCCGTTTATACTAAACATAACCACTTTTTCTCGAGGTGGGTAGATGTCCGCTGTCGGACCGGTTCCAAGGGAAGGAGCCTTGCTTCCCCAATGTTGAGCCTCCCCTCGAGCAGGACCTCACCCGACCTCGACCGAAATCTTGTCGTATGACTTGTCCATCCAGCTAAGGAAATTCTGAAAGAAATACAAATAACTAGAATAAAGGAATAACCTGAAACCCAACAAAGGAGGGATAGCCCGATCCACCGCGCATGGCCCGCAACATCTATCTGCCCACACCCCCTGGGTGTAGTCAGTATCAGGGTCGTCAATGCAGGAGAGGGGTACTTACCCATCCCAGAAGCCACCTCCGGGTTTTCTTTTCATCTATCACTCATGGGTTCATGGATATAGGTTAGTAAGGTTATACCTTGAGTGGAATAAATTCTTACCTATTCTGAGCAGTCAGTATCAACCTCCATGATCTGAGGTGATGTCTGTCGGACTTCAAGTATCTTTGACAAGGTAGCCGGAGGGGGCGCTTCAATGGGCTTTAGCCGCTTGTCAGTTCCTGTGGGCTCGCTTGCCGGGGCTGACCGTTTCAACCTACCAGCTTGTTTGGAGGAACTGACTACTGTGGATGTGGCGGTATACGTTCTCCAGAAGTGACCAGTTTGTCCACACTTGGTGCACTGGTTGTGCTTTCTCCGACATTCGGTAAAAGTCGACGGGATTTCCTTATGTGCTATTGCATACTCCGAAGTTGCTGGCTTTGCCTGTTTCCCCACATCGAAATTAGTAGGTTTGGTAGGCCTTTGGTTCTGTCTGCCCGAACCTTTATCCTTCTTTTTAAACCTGCCAGAAGTTGAGGACCTATCGTCCTTCTTTTCCGTTGACTGAGACCGTTGGACAGGGTGGATGACTCGGTTGCTGAACCGGATGTTGTCTTCCAGTATGTGTCCGACCTTCCGAAGAAGATCAAGGTAGTCGTTCAAGTCGGTTGGATGGGGCTCCTTCAGTGCCCACGCATTCCTAACCTCTTGGGTAGTGCCTGACCGTACCTTATCTAGTACCTGCACCGGGTCTCTATAGCTAACGTTATACATGTAGTCAATTATCTTGTCCAGGTACTGATCAATGTGATGTGGCTTCATTACTAGGTCTCGCCACTCAAGCAGGGATCGGTCTCCCTCCGCTTGGTCACCGCCGAAACTCCGTTTGAGCCGTTCCCAGAATCCTTTCCACGTTCTCAATGGGTGTAATGACCCAGCATACGTGAGCTATGGCAGCCGAAACCTACACCCATACAGGTAGCTCGGAGGCGAACTGGTAGGAACCGGCAGGCAAGTGAGTACTTGACCTACGGAGACCCGATGGCCCGGGCTCCGAGATGAGCAGACTTAGTGGACACAAGTATTTAGGTACATGGCTACGCCCAAGGTTGGTGTCAGCGTACTTAGGGACCTATGAAGGGCCAATACACAGCTAGGCTGGGTAACTAGAGAAAGGCCGAGTGTGTCTATCCCCGGAAGTGGGATAGATAGGGTAACAGGAGAAAATCCACTTGTCCACCGGACAAGATTACCCTACCCTCAGAACAGGGTTACCCTGCCTTGAGGCTTGGATTACCCTGTTCAAGGGCCTGAGTTACCCTACCTGCCAATACGAAGTCCCTCGGGGAGTTTGGGAAAAATGACTGGAATGTTTGTCACACGAAGCCATGCATAATACTGGAATCTGGGGTTCCGGGAGATGCTATTGGGCGAGCTACGCAGCTACGAAGAAGCTGTAAATTGAAGACATTATTCCTATCATGCCCCTCCGGCCCCGCCTTGAGGCCCGGACGTCATGGGCAAACGGTTGCGTAGTTGTGTGCAGTCTAGCAAAGGAGGATCTTTGGAGACCCGCTTGCAACACCGTATACGTTGCTGCCGTCCGGTCGACCGTAAGCTGTTCGCAGGATATATAAGGGGGCATAGGGTGGAAGGTGGAGTACCTCCTCCAAGTTGTTCGGAGTAAAACGGACCAAAACTGACGGAGTTAACGGGAGTTAACCGTGGGGGTCCCGAAGGTAGTCCCGGGTGGTGCCGGGACGACTGGGAACGTTTTGCACCTACCACGCCCAAGGATGTCCCCAACGCCATAGGCTCTGAGAGGGAAGTGCAGAGACACTAAAAGCATGATTCCTACCGCAGGTAAGGTGTATCCGAGGTAGTGGTCATGGGTAGCGCCCATTGGATCACTCCTGGACCACCGTACCCTGCGGAAGACACCGGAAGCCCGAGACTCGTAAATAGTAGATAGATAAACCGCTCACGGTAGCTTCCGGCGTCAAGAAGAAATCAACGCGCATGGGAAGGGTGTCATAGATAGTCTAGTTCAGCAAGGGGTCTTGACAGTTAGCCACTGGCAAGTCCCCGATGCGCAGAGGTTTTCACTCCGGCGGGCAGAATGGAAATGCGCCGCAGAAACGATATGCACATATGGTGAACGCCGACTAGAGCGGGTCGACACATACATGCCCGAAGGGGGTGTCAGGAGACGTGTCGGACCGCCCTTAGCGGAGAAGGGTGTGCTCGAATAGTTGGAGTAAACTGATGGGGGAGTTTCTGGCATAAGATAAAACTACCTGAAAGTCTATGCGAGAACTCTCCTACTCCAACAATCAATCCTCTCGAGACCTTAATTGAGTGAAGCGTCAGGCTTAACGATATTAAGTTTTACCGTCTACTTTACTCTTACATCTGTGTGAACTTTTGGCGATAAGTTTGAAGTTGTTTGGTGCGGTCGCAACCTTGGGATCCATCTTCCTAGGGGTGCCCCCGTTACAGTATATCGTTAAGCGAGCTCCTCGCTTAACTCCTCTCCTGATTAATTGTTTTTCGACCTTCGGCACTGACCTTGCGTGAATACTGGTAACCTTGTCTCGAACAAGTAGCCCAGGGTGGAAAGCGCAATGGCTAGTATCGAACGTCGACCTAGAATGGAATCCAACTCGGATTCAGACCTTGACCTTGACGAGAACTCCGCCAACACATTTCGTGCTTCGGTGTTCGCGGACGTCCGCGGTATTGAATGGGACGGTCACCAATTGCTCCTGGAGGCCGCCCCTATTCAACTACCTGATGAATGTGTTGATCTTATGATTACAGACCCTCGCGCTGCGGCGCTTTCGTTCTTCCAAGACGCCGCCCTCGTCCACAACATGCTCCCTCCTCCACCGCAAGGAGTACCCTTTAGCGAGTTCTCCCGCGAGTTCGTCGAACCTTACATCGTCCGGGAGGTATCCAAGTCGATTGAGGATGCGAAGCGGGAACTGAAGAACTGGAATGCCCAGCAGCAGCAGGTGTTCCGTAAACAGATTACTACGGCAGCGGTGGAATGGATGAAGGTACAGCAGGAGGCATACCTGCGAATGTTAAGAGACCAGAAGGCATTGAAGGATCGTATGGCAGCGCTGGAAAGGGCCTTCGCGGGAGGTTATAGTATTGATGCTGAGAATGACGTACTGATGATAGAGGCGGCGCCCCCACTCCCACTTGTCCACACGAAGCTGGAGAACTTCGGGATGGAACTGGCTATGAGAGCCCGGGATGAACAGTGGAGGGCGTACCTAAGCCCCGTGGGCATACGGATGTTGGAAAGCCTCAAGGGGGAAGGATACAGTTATACCTCGTCCTTCACAAGAGCATCAACAGGCTCGCTGTCTGTCCCCTCCTCGATCGCCCGCAGTCGTTCAGGAAGTCCGGCGATTGGACCAACCGATGGGCGTCGGGTTAAGAAAAGGACGTCCAAGCCAAAGGGTATCACAGCACCAGATACACCTGACCCTACTCCTCGGCCGACCCCCGCTCCCATTAACCCCCCTGCAACACCGTCGGTTGCAACTCCCGTACCTCCTATTGCTGCCCCAAGACCCACACCTTTACCAGTTTCATTGCCCCCTCCTGATACCTTCCCTGTCGCAGCTTTCCCGCCAACAGTATCGGCTACCCCAGGGTACCGACCGCTGCGTGCGGCTTCACCTGGATTCTTTGAACAGGTCAGGCGCCAGGAAGAGCGAGCACCCATGGCTCCATCACGAGGGACTCCGATCCCCGGACCTGGGACACCCGCTCGTTCCGTTCCTTGGGCACCCGTGATTCCCTCTGCCCCCTCAAAACCAACTCTTCCCTCCATCCTCCCCACGATCACTAGTGGTGAGTCGGACAGCCAAGACGAGTACTGTCTGTCGGGCTGCAAATCGGAAGAAACCCGTATGGGGTGGATTCATTACCACACGTACGGGTGCAGGAAGGGACCACGGACCCCGGTAAGGCACCGAAGAAGACAGAAGGAGGGAGACGGACGACCAACATGTGGGTACTGTGGGTCATGGAGACACGCGGGGCCCCCAATGCAACCTTTGAGTTGTCCAGAGCTTCAGTCGTTTCTGGCGATGACTCAGGCGGCTCCGAACCCAACTCCTGAGAGTGGGCAACGACCTGTTCCACCACCGGCATCAGTACCATCAGGGGCTAACCCCCCCGAGGATGGGAATCAGGATGGCCAGGAGGAAAGGTTTGATGGGTATGATAGACCCCGCGAGACCCCAGGTGGAAATACCGGGGGTAGTGGAGGTGGAAATGGACCACCTGTCGGTGGTACTACGGGAGCAGGTGGAGATCCTGGGGACTCTGACCATGATAGCTCGGATGATGATGATGCCGATTCTCTCCCCGACTTGACCCCTTTTCTCGGCGCTCGCAAGGATGACTGGAGCGACGAGAAGAAACGACGGTGGGACCGCCGTGCTAAGAAGCTGTCAAGGGAACTACGGACCAGGGCGGCTGCACGACCATCATCTAGACAACGGCAGAAGAAGCCGGAAAAGCTGAGCGGCATTCCGGCGTTTAAGGGAAAGGTCACCGAACTCGCCAGCTTCTTGACGCTGGTAGAGGTTAAGTTCGAGTACTTTGCTGGGTGCAGGTTGACCGATATGGACAAGGTAAACCTGGTGATCCCCCTTCTAGAAGATACTGCCCGAACATGGTATCTTGGGCTGCACTCCCACATCAATAAGGAGGCAGCCAAGCGTACCGGAGTTCCAGTTAATAACAGTAACCCGTTAAGAACGTGGAAAGGATTCCGGGAACGGCTTGAACGGAGTTTCGGCGGTGACCAAGCGGAACGAGACCGATCCCTCCTTGAGTGGCGAGACCTAGTGATGAAGCCACATCACATCGATGAGTACCTGGACAAGATAATTGACTATATGTATAAGCTTAGCTATACAGACCCTGTGCAGGTACGAGATAAGGTACGGTCGGGCATTACTCAAGAAGTGAGGAACGCGTGGGCACTGAAGGAGCCCCATCCCACCGACTTGAACGACTACCTTGATCTTCTTCGGAAGGTTGGACACACACTGGAAGACAACACCCGGTTCAGCAACCGAGTTATCCACCCTGTCCAACGGTCTCAACCAACGGACAAGAAGGAGGATAGGTCCTCAACTTCCGGAAGGTTTAAAAAGAAGGATAAAGGTTCGGGCAGACAGAACCAGCGGTCTGCCAAACCTACTAATTTCAATGCGGGGAAACAGGCAAAGCCGGGGACTTCTGAGTATGCCCTGGCGCATAAGGAAATCCCGTCGACTTTGACCGAACGTCGGAGAAAGCACAACCAGTGCACCAAGTGTGGACAAACGGGTCACTTTTGGAGAAAGTGCACCGCGACGTCCCCAGTCGTTAGTTCGTCCAAACAGGCTCGTGGGTTGAAACGGTCAGCCCCGGTAAGCGAGCCCTCAGGTACGGACAAGCGACTAAAGCGCATTGAAGCGCCACCTCCGGCTACCTCGTCAAAGATACTTGAAGTCCGACAGGCATCACCTCAGATTATGGAGGTTGATACTGACGGCTCAGAATAGGTAAGACCCCATTCTGTGTAAGGTAGAACCTTAATAACCTGTATCCATAGACCCCTGCGGGATGGATGAAAAGGAGCCCCGGAAGTGGCTTCTGGGATGGGTAAGTACCCCTCTACTGCATGAACGACCCTGATGCTGACTACACCCAGGTGGTGTGGGCAGATAGATGTTGAAGGCCGTATGCGGTGGACAGGGTGATCTCTCCTTTGTGGGTTTTCAGGTTATTTCCTTTGTTCTAGTTATTTGTATTTCTTTCAGGATTTCTTTACTGGGACGGACAAGTCATAGGGTATTATTTTCGGTTGAGGCTGGGAGAGATCTCGCTCGCGGAGACGCTCGACATTGGGGAAGCAAGGTTGCTTCGCTTGGAACCGGTCCAAGAGCGGACCTCTACCCACCTCGGGAAAATTTGTTATGGTTAGTACAAGCGGGATTAGTTCAGGCTGGACTTGATTGAATAAATGATACTATGATCAAGTTTACCTGAGGAGGGTTTAGTACCCGAAATCATGCTGGCGTGATAGTAAACACCCTAGCTATTGATAACACGATTCCCAATCCCTTAACGTTTACCGACCCGTTGTGGCCGCTCTTGTGTCGAAAGGCAAGAGATCAGAATTAGTAAGCCAAGATGACTAAGTCCCTAAGACAAGTGAAGAGGCAGAAGCGTGATAACTTGCCTCGCCATACCAAGTCTATCCACCTGAGGGTAAGGCTAGACTGGAAGATTGGAGCTAGACAGGTAAGCGCTGAGGCGCTCCTGCTACTCGACAGTGGAGCTACTGGGCCAGTGCTTAGTAGCCGATGGGTTAAACAAACGCAGGCACCATGTGTACGACGAAAGGTACATGTGCCGATAAGCGACGCAAGCGGTAATCACATTCCGGGGTCAGGTCTGCACTATACCAAATCATTGGACATGAGAATAGGCGACCACCATAACGAAATGCGGTTTGAAGTCGCGGACATGCCCGACACCAAGGTGGACGGGTACCTACCTATGTCTTGGTTGAAGGACCATAATCCCGACATAGATTGGAAGACAGGATCACTAACCTGGCGCTCAGATTTCTGCAAGGCTAATTGCCTGGCAGAGCAGGGGCGGTTAGTGTTCATGACCGATGAAGAGTTGCTAGCTGAAGACCCTAGTAATGTGTACCTATTGGGAATTGTACAATTCTCCGATGAGGAAGGTGCTGACATTACTGTCAAGCTACTCCCTGAGTATAAGGACTACGGGGACATCTTCAGTCAAGAACGGATTGAGGCATTGCCGGAGCACTCAAAGTATGACCATACGATCGAGTTGCTACCCGGGACTCAACCTCCGTTTGGGCCTATCTATCCGTTATCGGAAAAGGAGCTTAAGGCACTCCGGGAATATCTCAATGACATGCTGCGAACGGGGAAGCTACGGCGATCCAGTTCCTCAGCAGCAGCCCCTATCCTCTTTGTGCCAAAACCGGATGGTACATTAAGACTGGTAATAGATTACCGAGGGCTGAACAAAATCACGGTGAAGAGCAAGTACCCTCTACCGCTGATGAATGAACTGCGAGATAGGTTAGGAAAAGCCGTTGTGTTCACTAAGTTGGACTTGAAAAACGGCTACTATCTTCTGAGGATGGCAGAAGGTGAGGAATGGAAGACGGCCTTCCGGTGCAGATATGGACTGTATGAATACACGGTCATGCCGTTTGGGTTATGTAATGCCCCGGCAACTTTCCAGAGCATGATAAATGAGGTCTTTCGAGATCTCATGGATGAAGGAGTCATCGCGTATATGGATGACATCCTGATCTACTCCGAAACTATGGAAGAGCACGTCGCGATGGTAAGGCGTGTAATGGAGAAATTGCGGAAAGCTAGACTATGTGTAAGTATGAAGAAGTCCAGTTTCCACCAACGGGAGGTTGAATTCCTCGGATATAGGATCTCCGATATGGGGATCTCTATGTTGTCGGAAAAGGTGCAGACAATCAAAGACTGGGCACCTCCGACATGCGTCGTCGACGTTCAAAGCTTTATGGGCTTTGCCAACTTCTATCGTCGGTTCATAGAAGGGTTCAGCAAGATAGCGAAACCCCTCACGGACTTGACAAAGAAGGATGTCCGATGGGAATGGACACCTGCATGTGAGCAGGCCTTCAATCATTTAAAGGAAGCGTTCACGTCCAAACCTATCCTAGCACATTTTGACCCTGAACGGCCAACACGGCTAGAAACCGACGCTAGTGACTTTGCATTAGGAGCCGTTCTCTCCCAGTTATGTGAGGATGAGAGATGGCATCCGGTGGCCTACCATAGTAGGAAGTTTCACCCAGCAGAGATCAATTATGATGTCCATGATAAGGAAATGACTGCCATCGTGGCGGCATTCAAGGAATGGGATCATCTGCTGCGCTCAGTAACGGACCAATTGGTGATCTATACGGATCATAAGAACTTGGAGTACTTTAATAGTACCAAGGTCCTTAACCGAAGGCAGCACCGCTGGGCTGAATTCCTGCAACCGTTTAACTTCAAGGTGGTTTACCGAGAAGGACGGTTGAATGAGAAGGCGGATGCTTTGTCGCGGCGTAGGGACTACCGCCCTGAAGGGGGGAGTGATTTTCCGCCACAGTCGTTTTTTCGCCCCGGACAGTGGGTCGGGAGCCAGGAACGGGACATCTTGCGACCACAGGTGTTGCAAGTGTGCCAGGGATTTCGGCTCAAGTCGTCCTTTTTGGATCAGTTGCGGGTAGCGATAAGCGAAGACCAGGAGTACTTAAGGATCCTGAAGGCAACAGCTGCAGGTGACAAAGAGGTCGACCGACATTTCACGACGGAAAAGGGCTTACTCCTGTACAAGAACAGGTGGTATGTTCCCAAGGGTCAGAATCTGAAGCAGACAATCATGAAGGCAGAACATGACTCCCGAATCGCGGGACACTTCGGGACTTACAAAACCATTGGCAGGGTGAGGGCTAACTTCTACTGGCCTAAGATGGATGAGCACATCACCGACTATGTGCGGACATGTGACGCATGCCAAAGAAATAAATCCATCAGGCACAAGAAGTTCGGGCTGCTGGAACCTATCGATGTTCCTATGCGGCCTTGGACAGCAATTTCAATGGATTTCATTGTCGCGCTGCCAGAGTCCGAAGGGTATACCAAGATCTGGGTCATAGTAGACAGATTTTCGAAAATGGCCCATTTCATACCCCTGACCACTGAGGTACCTATCAAGGAGCTTGCCTTGATATTCCTGAAGGAGGTTTGGCGCCTTCATGGACTGCCAGAGTCAATCATCTCCGACCGAGATAGCCGATTCACATCCAAGTTCTGGATGAGTCTGATGCACTTGCTGCAAGTGAAACTAAACGTTTCGACTGCATTCCACCCAGAGACTGATGGGCAAACCGAGAGGGTTAATCAGACACTGGAGCAGTACTTGCGTAGTTACTGTTCCTATCAACAGGATGACTGGGTTTCGCTGCTACCCCTTGCGGAGTATGCGTATAACACCTCAACATCAGAATCCACCAGGTTGTCACCATTTGAGATCAATTATGGGTTCAACCCACGGACAAACTGGTCGGGTGTTGTGTCTGACAACCAAGGGATACACCCAAGTAGTGAACTCTTGGTTAAGGAATGGGAAGGAACCTGGCAACAGATTCGAGAAACGATTCAACGGGCACAGGAAAGGCAGCGGAAATGGCATGACCAGAAACGGCTGCCATCCCCGGACTATGTTACCTTGGAAGATGTGGCTGCTGGGCGGGCTAAGAAAGCGGACCGCGTGATGTTGAACCGGAAGAACATCCGCACCAAGCGTCCCATGGAGAAGCTGGACCACCGGATGTTTGGCCCTTTCGTGGTCAAACGTCGGGTGGGTACCCGAGCATACGAACTCCAATTGCCCACCCGATGGAGCATCCACCCGGTTTTCAATGTCACGCTGCTGGAACCCTATCGCGAGGATCCGGAATCGGGTAGGATCAAGGAGATCCCTACCCCCGAGCTCGTGGACAATGAGCCCAGTTACGTCATCGAAGCTGTTGTGGACAGTCGCTGGTATGGTGGAACAAAGGCGAAGTTTCCGTCGCGCTTTGTCCAGTACCTGGTTTCATGGGAAGGCTATGGAGCTGAGGAGAACTCGTGGGAGCCCTATGAGATGCTAGAAGGGACAGGCTTACAGGCCATGCTAGATTTCCACCAAAGATATCCGTCCAAGCCCAGGGACCATCGGGTCTTGGGGGAATCGAGTCGTGGAAAGAAAAGACGACGCTAAACGGTCCGGGACGGACCGTAGAGAAGAGGGGAGTGATGTAACGACCCAGCATACGTGAGCTATGGCAGCCGGAACCTACACCCATACAGGTAGCCCGGAGGCGAACTGGTAGGAACCGGCAGGCAAGTGAGTACTTGACCTACGGAGACCCGATGGCCCGGGCTCCGAGATGAGCAGACTTAGTGGACACGAGTATTTAGGTACATGGCTACGCCCAAGGTTGGTGTCAGCGTACTTAGGGACCTATGAAGGGCCAATACACAGCTAGGCTGGGTAACTAGAGAAAGGCCGAGTGTGTCTATCCCCGGAAGTGGAATAGATAGGGTAACAGGAGAAAATCCACTTGTCCACCGGACAAGATTACCCTACCCTCAGAACAGGGTTACCCTGCCTTGAGGCTTGGATTACCCTGTTCAAGGGCCTGAGTTACCCTACCTGCCAATACGAAGTCCCTCAGGGAGTTTGGGAAAAATGACTGGAATGTTTGTCACACGAAACCATGCATAATACTGGAATCTGGGGTTCCGGGAGATGCTATTGGGCGAGCTACGCAGCTACGAAGAAGCTGTAAATTGAAGACATTATTCCTATCATGCCCCTCCGGCCCCGCCTTGAGGCCCGGACGTCATGGGCAAACGGTTGCGTAGTTGTGTGCAGTCTAGCAAAGGAGGATCTTTGGAGACCCGCTTGCAACACCGTATACGTTGCTGCCGTCCGGTCGACCGTAAGCTGTTCGCAGGATATATAAGGGGGCATAGGGTGGAAGGTGGAGTACCTCCTCCAAGTTGTTCGGAGTAAAACGGACCAAAACTGACGGAGTTAACGGGAGTTAACCGTGGGGGTCCCGAAGGTAGTCCCGGGTGGTGCCGGGACGACTGGGAACGTTTTGCACCTACCACGCCCAAGGATGTCCCCAACGCCATAGGCTCTGAGAGGGAAGTGCAGAGACACTAAAAGCATGATTCCTACCGCAGGTAAGGTGTATCCGAGGTAGTGGTCATGGGTAGCGCCCATTGGATCACTCCTGGACCACCGTACCCTGCGGAAGACACCGGAAGCCCGAGACTCGTAAATAGTAGATAGATAAACCGCTCACGGTAGCTTCCGGCGTCAAGAAGAAATCAACGCGCATGGGAAGGGTGTCATAGATAGTCTAGTTCAGCAAGGGGTCTTGACAGTTAGCCACTGGCAAGTCCCCGATGCGCAGAGGTTTTCACTCCGGCGGGCAGAATGGAAATGCGCCGCAGAAACGATATGCACATATGGTGAACGCCGACTAAAGCGGGTCGACACATCCATGCCCGAAGGGGGTGTCAGGAGACGTGTCGGACCGCCCTTAGCGGAGAAGAGTGTGCTCGAACAGTTGGAATAAACTGATGGGGGAGTTTCTAGCATAAGATAAAACTACCTGAAAGTCTATGCGGGAACTCTCCTACTCCAACAATCAATCCTCTCGAGACCTTAATTGAGGGAAGCGTCAGGCTTAACGATATTAAGTTTTACCGTCTACTTTACTCTTACATCTGTGTGAACTTTTGGCGATAAGTTTGAAGTTGTTTGGTGCTGTCGCAACCTTGGGATCCATCTTCCTAGGGGTGCCCCCGTTACAATGGGTTACTATTGTTAACAGGAACTCCAGTACACTTGGCAGCCTCCTTATTGATGTGGGAGTGCAGCCCAAGATACCATGTCCGGCGGTGTCTTCTAGACGGGGAATCACCAGGTTTACCTTGTCCATACCGGTCAACCTGCACCCAGCAAAATACACGAAGTTAACCTCCACCAGCCTCAGAAAGCTGGCGAGTACGGTGACCTTTCCCTTAAACGCCGGAATGCTGCTCAGCTTTTCCCGCTTCTTCTGCCACTGTCTGGATGATGGCCATTCAGCCGACCTGCTCCGCAGTTCCCTTGACGGCTCCTTAGCCCGGCGGTCCCACCGTTGTTTCTTCTCATCGCTCCAGTCTTCCTTTCTAGCACCGAGAAAGGGGGTCAAGTCAGGGAGAGAATCGGCATCATCATCATCCGAGCTATCATGGTAAGAGTCCTCAGGATCTCCACCTGCTCCCGTAGTACCACTGACAGGTGGTCCATTTCCACCTCCACTACCCCCTGTATTTCACTCCGGGCTCTCCCGGGGTCTATCATACCCATCAAACGTTTCCTCCTGGCCATCCTGATTCCCATCCTCGGGGGGGTTAGCCCCTGATAGTACTGATGCTAGTGGTGGAACAGGTCATTGTCCACTCCCAGGAGTTGGGTTCGGAGCCACCTGAGTTGCCCCCAGAACCGACAGAAGCTCTGGACAACTCAAGGGTTGCATTGGGGGCCCCGCGTGTCTCCATGACCCACAGTACCCACATGTTGGTCATCCGTCTCCCTCCTTCTGTCTTCTGCAGTGCCTTACCGGGGTCCGTGGTCCCTTCCTGCACCCGTACGTGTGGTAATAAATCCGCCCCATCCGGGTTTCTTCTGATTTGCAGCCCGACAGACAGTACTCATCTTGGCTGTCCGACTCACCGCTAGTGATAGTAGGGAGGATAGAGGGAAGAGTTGGTTTTGCGGGGGCAGAGGGAATCACGGGTGCCCTAGGAACGGAACGAGCAGGTTTCCCAGGTCTGGGGATCGGAGTCCCTCGTGATGGAGCCATGGGTGCTCGCTCTTCCTGGCACCTTAGCTGTTCGAAGAATCCAGGTGAAGGCGCAGGCAGCGGCCAGTACCCTGGGGTAGCTGATACTGCTGGTGGGAAAGCTGTGAGAGGGAAGGTATCAAGAGCGGGCAACGAAACTGGTAGAGGTGTGGGTCTTGGGACGGCGATAGAAGGTATAGGAATTGCAACTGAAGGCATTGCCGGAGGGATGGCAGGAGCACGGGTCGCTCACGGTGTAGGGTCAGGCGTGTCTGGTGCCGTAATATCCTTCGGCTGGGAGGTCCTGTTTCTGATTCGACGTCCATCCGTTGGCCCAACGATAGGGCTACCCGAATGACCACGGGCAATTGAGGGGGGGACTGACAGGGAGCCAGTAGATGCTCTTGAGAAGGAAGTGGTATAGCTATGGCCGTCACCTTTCAGGCTTTCCGACATTCGTATGCCGATTGGGCTCAAATATGCCCTCCATTGGTCCTCTCTGGCTCTCATAGCCAACCCCGTGCCGAAGTTCACGGGCTTGGTATGGACGAGCAGGAGTGGCGGCGCTACCTCTAACATCAGTACGTCATTCTCAGCATCAATACTATACCCGCCCTAGAAAGCCTTCTCCGATGCTGTCATCCGAGTCTTCAATGCTTGCTGAACTCTTATCATCCACAGGTATGCCTCCTGCTGGACTTTCATCCATTCCACCGCTGCCCTAGTAGTCTGGGTCCGGAACACCTGCTGCTGCTGGGTGTTCCAGTTCCTCAGTTCCCGCTTCGCTTCCTCGATCGACGTGGATACCTCCCGGACGATGTAAGGTTCTATGAACTCGCAAGGGAACTAGCTAAATAGAACTCCTTGCGGCGGAGGAGGGGTCATATTGTGGACAAGGGTAGGGTCTTGGGAGGATGAGAGTGCCGCAGCGCGTGGGTCTGTAATCTTAAGGTCCAGACATTCAACGGGTAACTGAATGGTGGCGGCCTCCAAGAGCAACTGGTGGCCGTCCCAGTCAATGCCACGAAAGTCTGCAAAAACCGACAGGCGAAACATGTTGGCGCTATTCTCGTCAAGGTCAAGGTCTGAATCCGAGTTGGATTCGATTCTGATTCGCAGTTCGGTACTAGCTATTACTCTTTCCACCCTGGGCTACTTGTTCTAGATAAGATTACCAGTATTCAGGCAAAACGTCCGTGCCGAAAATCGGAAAACAATTAATCAGGGGAGGAGTTAATCGAGAAGCTCGCCTAACGATATACTGTAACCGGGGCACCCCTAGGAAGATGGATCCCCAGGTTGCGACCGCACTGAACAACTTCAAACTTATCGCCAAAAGTTCAGAAAGATGTAAGAGTAAAGTAAACGGTCAAACTTAATATTGTTACGCCTGACGCTTCACTCAATTAAGGTCTCGAGAGGATTGATTGTTGGAGTAGGAGAGTTCTCGCGTAGACTTTCAGGTAGTTTTTATGTCATGCCATAAACTCCCCCATCTGTTTACTCCAACTATTTGAGTACACCCTTCTCCGCTAAGGATGGTCCGACCCGTCCCCTGGCAGACCCTTCGGGCATGCATGTGTCGACACACTCTAGTCAGCGTTCACCTTATGCAGTTATCGTTTCTGCGGTGCACTTCCATTTTGCTGCCGGAGTAAAAACCTCTGTGTATCGGTGTCTTGCCAGTGGCTAACAGTCAAGACACCTCATGAACTACACTACCTATGACACCCTTCCCATATGCATTGATCTCTACGGGACTCCGGAGACTACCGTGAGCGGTTTATCTAGTTACTCCTTACGGGTCGCGGGCTTCCGGTGTCTTGCGCAGGGCACGATAGTCCATAAGTGATCCAATGGGCGCTACCCATGACCACTACCCCGGACCTACCTTACCTGTGGTAGGAATCATGCTTTTAGTGTCTCTGCACTTCCCTTTCAGAGCCTATAGCATTGGGAGCACGTTCAGGCTTGGCAGGTGTAAAACTCTCCTAGTTGCCACGGCACCACCCGGGACTGCCTTCGGGACCCGCACGGTTAACACCCGTTAAATCCGGCAGTTCTGGTCCCTTTTACTCCGAACAACTTGGAGGAGGTACTCCACCTTCCACCATATGCCCCCTAATATATCCTGCGAACAGCTTACGGTCGACCGGACGGCAGTGACGTATACGCTGTTGCAAGTGTGTCTCCAATGCTTCCTCTTTGCCAGACTGCACACAACTACACAACTGTTTGCCCATGACGTCCGGGCCTCAGGGTGGGGCCGGAGGGCTATGATAGGAATAATGTCTTCAATTTACAGTTTCCTCGCAGCTACGCAGCCCGCCCAATAGCATCCCCCAGAACCCTAGATTCCAGTATCATGCATGGCTTCACGTGACAAACATTGCAGTCAATTTTCCCGAACACCCCAAGGGACTTCCTATTGAAAGGTAGGGTAACTCATGACTCTGGGCAGGGTAACCCAAGACGCACGGCTGGGCAACCGGATCCCGCGAGTAGGGTAACCTTGTCCTGCAGACAAGTTAACTTTTCCCTGTTACCCTGCCTGTCCCGTCGCCGCTGATAGACCTTTCTGACCTGTCTTCAGTTACCCGGCCTAGGTGAGCAACTGCCCCTTCTTAAGTCCCTAAGTATGCTGACACCACTCCCGCGTGTACCCAGGTACCTAAGTCCCTGACCAGCCAATTCCGTTCATTCTCGGAGCCCGGGCCCTTGGGTCTCCATAGGTCAAGTTCCTACTTCCCTGCCAGTTCCTATCAGTTTGCCTCCTGGCTACCTGTATGGGTATAGGTTCTGTTTGCCATAGCTCATGTATGCTGGGTCGTTACTGCTGTGCAGCAGCAAAAAGTCCTGAAAGAGGCAGAAGCTGGTTTTCAATACCCGTATCGATTATCACCTTCCAAACCGCTTGGAGTACTTTTCTCTTTAGCCAACTTTTCTGAGGTCTGGCACCTGGAGTCCTCAAGGTATTACTCTTTGGAACTGACTTACTTTTAAAAAGGCTTTGCTGATATTATTTATATTCAAAGCACAAGATATTTAATTACTTCCTCCTTATTTTGATCATTCACATATACGATTTCATAATGGGTACTCTTGCTCTCCGGCAACAGCCTTATGTCTCTTACACTATAGGCTCCCAGCTCCAAACTGACTGCAGGAAGATACGAAGATTTTTCAGGACTCTGGTTCCTGAATATCCCCAATATTCAATGACGTTATCGAGTACCTTATTGCTAGATATTCAAAGCATATAGAATGGGATAATATAAGACTTCCAAGGCAACATATCTGGAAATACGGTGATGTGATAGAGTGGAAAGGAGGTGTAAAAGGTGTTTGAGGCTAGATCAATGGAATGATACATATCATTTATCGACCTATACATCTGTAACGTGTTTGGGCCGGGCCCTACTGGGCAGCGGTATGATAGGGGCGGATGGCTTCCTGATCAACAGGAAGGGAGTGCTGCGTACTAAAAGATGCTTTGAGGGGGTGTAATAGGAGATCAAAGCAGTAACTGTTCAATCAAGCATATATTTAGAATACTGTCAGTCGAAGTCTGCTGTTTCCCTCGCTGAAATTAGTAGTCTTTAAATACAGCAAATCGCTGGTCTCCAGTATGAGCGATATCCTAAAAGATTATGTCTATCAACTTATAGTATACGAAACAATACAAGTATCAAACGATACTGTGAAACCAAATATAAAATATGATATGTATCAACTGATAGCACACGAAACAATACAAGTATCAAACGATGCTGTGAAAACAAACATAAAATACAAGCTAGTACCCATACTGGTTACAATCCTAAAGCAAAATAACAATTTCACCAAATAAAACAGCATAGTGAATCCTAATGGTTGGCACATCCGCCATTCTCTGGAAGGTCTCCCTAGGACCCATCCTCATTGTCATCCCTATCCTGCAACATTCTCAACCCATCCTGCAACATCCATTTCGCACACTCTAACCATCCCTCCAAACACTCCTGACAGGGCGCTTCACGTACAAAACATCCTGATTGCTAGTAGTGCGGTAAATGAATCTAGTTTCGCACCATCCAGTCATCCCAATCTTCTGTCTGAATGTTGATCCATTTGTATTCTGCAGAGTAGTCAACGTAGAAGATTTCCAGTATGCGTCTAGTGGAATGGTTCTACGGTATAGTAGGTGTTCCACCACCTGGTAGCGTCCCCTTAGGTTGACTTCCTTATAGATAGCCATCCTTGGTTTTTTTGTTCCTGCAAGCAGAGAGTATTTTGTACCAGGTTCTTTTTGGTCCCCGGTATCGCCGTGAGTCTCGCTGAGATGTTTGAGGGAAAGGGGGGTGGTATTTATGCTTCAGTGTCGGCCTTGCTTAGGTTTTCACATGGATGTGGGTAGTACTTAATCTCGGTTTCTTCCATCTCCACACACATATCATATTTTTCTGTACTTAGGTAGCAGCCACTACTGACGTGGAATACGTCTGATAGTATCTCTCCCCATATCCATCCCGTTGATTCAGTTGTTATCTCAAGGCATTTGTGACAAATCTGTATGAATAATCAATATATAACGTATCATCTAGGGATAATATGACAGTTCACTAACGGTCTCATTAGCTGCGGGCGTAGTCTCCAAGACACCTGCTCATAGTTTAACATCATAAGGCTATTGGATGGTCTGCATATCTTCCTCCATTATACCTAGTACTCAGCTTCTGCTAGCCGCGTCAAGTATGGAGCTTCATCTTCCATTACCTGATTTGCATCTTTACTGCTTTCAAAAGCGCTTTCACAATGCACGGACCAGAATCTGTCTTGTATCTCCTCGCTTGTATCCGAGCTGAGGTGTTGGACCTCTGGTAGCATTGGACACCATGCCACACTTACATATTTTATCCTAGGGGGCAGTTTGTCCTCGTGTTTGTTATCTGCCCACCACTGATTTACCAATTCCATTGGGGTTTCCAAATTCCCGCGGGGTTTCCAGCTGCCTTCAATTTCAGGGTATCCCACCCACTTTACTGAAAACTGGTCATGATCATGGCACCTTCTATGGTCTCGTATAGCCGCTAGTTCCCACTCCAGCTTTTCATTAACCATGATCACAGGTGGCTTTGCATGGCTTCTTCCCGCAAATGCGGTATCATTGTTAGGGAGGGACCATTTCAATGTAGGTTCATGGAAGGTCATGTTTCAGTTTCTGTACATTCTCACATCCATTTCTACTGTGCAATTTTCGGTATAGTCGTCATATCCCATTATCTTAAACTATAACAGGAGCACCCCTAGGAAGATAGATCCCAAGGTTGCGACCACAGTGAACAACTTCAAACTTGTCGCCAAAAGTTCACAGAGATGTAATAGTAAAGTAAACAGTAAAACTTAATATCGTTAAGCCTGACACTTCACTCAATTAAGGTCTCGAGAGGATTGATTGTTGGAGTAGGAGAGTTCTCGCCTGGACTTTCAGGTAGTTTTATCTTATGCCAGAAACTTCCCCATCAGTTTACTCCAACCCTTCGCGTATACCCGCCTGCGCTAAGGGTGGCCGGACACATCTCCTGGCACACCCTTTGGGCATGCATGTATCGACACACTCTAGTCGGCGTTCACCTTATGCGGTTAACGTTTCTGCGGTGCATTTCCATTTTGCCTGCCGGAGTGAAAGGTTCTGCGTATCGGTATCTTGCCAGTGGCTAACAGTCAAGGCACCTCATGAACTAGACTATCTATGACACCCTTCTCATATGCGTTGATCTCTACTTGACTCCAGAGGCTACCGTGAGCGGTTTATCTATTTACTATTTACGGGTGTCCGGCCTCTGGTGTCTTCCACAGGGTATGGTAGTCTGGGAGTGATCCAATAGGTGCTACCCATGACCACAACCTCGGATCTACCTTACCTGTGGTAGGAATCATGCTTTTGGTTTCTCTGCACTTCCCTCTTAGAGCCTATAGTGTTGGGAGCACGTGCGGGCTTGGTAGGTGTAAAACTCTCCCAGTCGCCCCGGCACCACCCACGACTACCTGCGGGACCCCCACGGTCAACTCCCATTAACTCCGTCAGTTTGGTTCCATTTTACTCCGAACAACTTGGAGGAGGTACTCCACCTTCCACCCTATGGCCGCCTGTATATCCTGCGAACAGCTTACGGTCGACCAGACAGCAGCGACGTATATGGTGTTGCAAGCATGTCTCCAAAGATTCCTCTTTGCTAGACTGCACACAACTACACAACGGTTTGCCCCTGGCGTCCGGGCCTCAAGGCGGGGCTGGAGGGGTATGACAGGAATAATGTCTTCAATTTACAGCTTCCTCGAAGCTACGTAGCTCGCCCAATAGCATCTCCTGGAACCCCAGATTCCAGCATTATGCATGGCTGCGTGTGACAAACATTCCGGTCATTTTTCCCGAACTCCCTGTGGGACTTCCTATTGAAAGGTAGGGTAACTCAGGCCCTTGGGCAGGGCCACCTGATCCTGAGGGTAGGGTAACCTGTCCGGTGGACAAGATAACCTTTCCCTGTTACCCTGTCTATCCCTTTGCCAGAGATAGATACTTCTGACCTTTCTCCAGTTACCTGGCCTAGCTGAGCAACTGCCCCTTCAGACGTCCCTAAGTACGCTGACACCGCTCCCGGGTGTATCCAGGTACCTAAGTCCCTGACCAGTCAATTCTGTTCATTCCTGGAGCCTGGGTCATCCGGTCTCCGTAGGTCAAGTACTTACTTGCCTGCCGGTTCCTACCAGTTCGCCTCCTGGCTCACTGTATGGGTATAGGTTCCGTCTGCCATAGCTCATGTATGCTGGGTCGCTACAGAAACGGTCCTCGCCAGCGCGGTTGCAATTTCTTGCTCCGTCCAGACCCGGTTGCGAACTGGCTTCTATCCACCAATAACCAGTTACCTATCGCCACTGGGGTGTGGTGTTTGCGTCGTTTGGCTACCGCTCTCGCACCTCTGAATTGCACCAGCTTGATAGTATTGAATGCAGTATTCTGAATCACTTGGTGTCTGTTTAACAATTCATTGGCTGCTGGTACTGCGGGGTTCTTAAAATTCACTAGGGGGAGTAGTGGGTAGTCTTTTCCAAAAACGGCTTTCTATGGTAACATACCAAGGGTTTCCGACCATCCTGCATTCAGGTCAGCTGCCGTCTCTGATATGGCATCAAACCAATTGTTCTGTCATCCTTTGACTAGATTTCGAAGAGTCATCTTCAACTCTGGTATTTTTTTTATTGACTTGTTGATTTGTCTCATGGTGTCCTGGTACCACTTTGATGTATTCAATTCCTAGTGATCGACACTGCTGTCTCTAGACATGTGACTCAAATCATGGGTCCGTATTGCTTACTATTGTTGTTGGATAACCATGTGGTGTAAATATCCTGTTCTGTAGCAGTTCCCAAGTTGTTACTGCTGTAATCTCCTTGTTTGTCGGCATGAGCCATGCGAATCCTGAAAACCTATCTATAGCTACTAGGATTGTATCATATCCCCATGAATTGTGGAAGGTGCCTGCAAAGTCAATAGCTATCAATTCGAATATCTCAGATAGTTGGACAATTGTTTCGGCTCTTCCTTCTAGTAACTTTGAGGGTTCTTTGTTCGTCTGGCAGGTGTGGTATTGGGCCACATATGGTCTGTGGTCTTTCCACATTTCTGGCCAGAATAGATACTCAGTAGCGTAATGTAGGTTCCGCTTAACGCTGTGATGGCCTTTGTTGTAGATCCCAGCTATCATGTACTCTCTTGACCTAGTATTCCCAAATACAGGGCCTTACAGAATATACAGGCATTCTTCTCAATAGCGTATTTTTGCATACACCATCACATTTGCGACTGTGTAAGATGATAAATCTTCTTCAGAGTCCCTGTTTTCATTGACTTTTTTCCATGTTGGTTCTTTCCAGTGTGCTGCAACTATATGTGCTCGGAAAGTTCCGATCCTCTCAGTAATTGTCTGTCTGAGGTCTTTCTGGTCTTCTATCTCGCTTCCTTTGCTAGTTCTGGGCTGGTCAACCTTCCAGTCAACTTCCAGAATATCC
The DNA here is from genome assembly GCA_003182015.1 of Tuber magnatum. NCBI lineage: Eukaryota > Fungi > Ascomycota > Pezizomycetes > Pezizales > Tuberaceae > Tuber > Tuber magnatum. Next base: position 839,183 of record PYWC01000020.1, on the reverse strand, counting down.
TATAGTCCATAGCAGTACTTGTCCATAGTTGGGGGTAGTACTGAGGCTATTAGCTCATTGGTAAGGTTTTCTATTTGCTCTACTCTTTTAATCAGGGGTGAGCTGTCTAGCATTCGGAACTCGGAAGCTTTTTGGTTCAGTATTGCAGGGATCATAATTCTGTGAAGCATTGTTGAAATGAGGGTGGACAGCCCTTACCCTGTACTACCTGGTCTTCTGCCAATGTGTAACAACCCTGCATACATGAGCTATGCCAGCCGGAACCTACACCCATACAAGCAGCCTGGAGGCAAACTGGTAGGAACCAGCAGGCAAGGAAGACCTTGACCTATAGAGACCCGACGGCCCGGGCTCCGAGATGAACAGAACTAGCTTGCAGAGGTACTGAGGTACTTGGATACACCCAGAAGCTGTGTCAGCGTACTTAGGGACCTCTGAAGGCACAGTTACTCTGTGGTGCGGGGTAAGTAGGTAAAGGTTGGAAAGGTCTACCTCTGGCTACGGAATAGACAAGGCAACAGGGTAAAGTTCCCTTGTCCTCAGGATCAGGTTACCCTACCTTGGGGCTCGGGTTACCATGCCAAAAGTGATGAGTTACCCTACCTTTCATTACGAAGTCCCTCAGGGAGTTTGGGAAAAATGACCAGAATGTTTGTCATGCGAAACCAAGCATCATACTGGAATCTGGGGTTCTGGGATATGCTATTGGGCGAGCTACCCAGCTCCGAAGAAGCTGTAAATTGGAGACATTATTCCTATCATGCCCCTCCGGCACCGCCTTGAGGCGCGGACGTCATGGGCAAACGGGTCTGTAGTTGGGCGCAGTCTAGCAAAGAAGGATCGTTGGAGACCCGCTTGTAACAGCTTATACGTCACTACCGTCCGGTCGACAGTAAGCTCTTCACAGGATATAGAAGGGGGCATTTGGTAGAAGGTGGAGTACCTCATCGAAGTTGTTTGGGAGTAAAACGGACCAATACAGATGGAGTTAACGGGAGTTAACCGCGGGGGTCCCGAAGGTAGTCCCGGGTGGTGCCAGGACATCTGGGAGAGTCTTATACCTACTAAGCCTGAATGTGCTTGCATTACCATAGGATCTGAAAGGGAAGTGCAGAGACACTAAACGCATGGTTTCTACCACAGGTGAGCTGAATCCAAGGTGGTGCTCATCGGTAGCACCCATTGGATCACTCCTGGACTACCGGATACTGCGCAAGACACTAGAATCCCGAAACTTGTAAATAGCAGATAGATAAACCCCTCTTGGTAGCTCACGGGGTGAGGTAGAGACCAATGCATGTGGGAAGGGGGTTATAGGTAGTCCTGTTCATCTGGTGTCTTGACTGTTAGCCCCTGGCAAGGCACCGATGCGAAGAGGTTTTCACTCCGGCAGCGAATCTTAGAATGCACCGCAGAAATGATACTCGCATGAGGTGCATGCCGACTACAGTGTGTCGACACTTGCATGCCTGCAGGATGTGTTAGGAGACATGGCGGACCACCCTGTGCAGAGAAGGCTGTGCTCCAGTAGTTGGAGTAAACTGATGGGGGAGTTTCTGGCATAAGATAAATCCACTTGAATGTCTATGTAAGAACTCTCCCACTCCAATGATCAATCCTCTCGAGAACTTAATTGACTGAAGCATCAGGCTTAACGATATTTAGTTTTACTGTTTACTTTACTCTTACATTGTGTAGACCTTTGGTAATAAGTTTGAAGTTTTTCCATGTGGCCGCACCCTTGGGATCCATCTTCCTAGGGGAGCCCCCATTACAGTATACCCTTAAGCGACCTCCTCGCTTAACTCCTCACCTCATTAAATGTTTTCCCCCTTCGGCACTGAACTTGCGTGAACACTGGTAACCTTGTCTAAAACAAGTAGCCCAGGGTCGAAAGCGTAATGGCTAGTACCGAACTTCAAGCCAGAATGGAATCCAACCTGGATGCGGATATTGATCTTTATCAACATGCTGCCAACACATTTCATGCATCAGTTTTTGCAGATGTTTGAGGCATTGAATGGGACGGTCACCAGTTGCTCTTAGAGGCCGCCCCTATTCAGTTACCTACTGAATGCCTTGACCTCTTGATTACAGACCCTCGCCCTGCAGTGGTCTGATTTTTCTAAGACGCTACACTTGTCCACAACATGACCCCTCCCCCGCCGGAAGGGGTCCCATTTACCGCGTTCCTGCACAAGTTCATCGAACCTCACATCATCTGGGAGGTAGCCAAGTCGATTGAGGAAGTGAAGCGGGAACTGAGAAACTGGAACACGCAGCAGCAGCAGGTGTTCCAAGAACAGATCACACCGGCAGCGGTGGAATGGATGAAAGTGCGGCAGGAGGCATACCTGTGGATGGTAAGAGATCAGCACACACCAAAGACCCGGATGGCAGCATTGGAAAAGGCTTCCCAAGGAGGGTATAGTATTGATGCTGAGAATGATGTACGGATGTTAGAGGCCGCGCCCCCAGTCCTGCTTGTCCAGACCAAGCAGGAGAATGTCGGTATGGGATTGGCCATGAGAGCCAGAGACGGGCAATGGAGGGCGTACCTGAGCCCAGTCGGTATACCGATATTGGAAAGCCTGAAGGGTGATGGCTATGACTACACCTCCTCCCTCTGAACAGCATCTACAGGTTCCCTGTCTGTCCCTCCCTCGATGGCCCGCAGTTGTTGAGGCAGCCCCACAGTCGGGCCAACTGCTGGACATCGAGTATGGAAAGGAATATTCAAACCAAAGGGTATTACGGCCCAGATACACCTGACCCAACTCCTTGTCCGACCCCTGCTCTTACCATTGCGCCTGCAACACCTTCAGTTGCAACTTCTGTACCCCCTATAGCTACCCCAAGACCTGCACCACTACCAGTCCCTGTCCCAGACCCATCTCTTTCTGCACCATTGCGGCCGCTAGCTTTGGCCATTCCGGGTTTCCATCCGGTGTGTGCCCCGTCACCAGGGTTCTTGGAACCGGTACGGCGCCATCAAGAGCAAGTACCTGAAGCCCCATCGCAGGGGACCCAAACCCCTGGACCAGGAAGACCTGCTCACAGGATTCCTTGGGCACCGGTCATTCCATCGGCACCCTCAAAACCCCTTCTTCCCTCTGGTCTCCCCACCACCACAAGTGGCCATTCGGATAGCCAAGACAAGTTCTGTCAGTCGGGCTGTAAGTCGGAAGAAACACGGATGGGGTGGATTCATTACCAGACATGTGGGTGTAGGAAGGGACCACGGACCCCAGTGAGGCATAGAAGGAGGCCGAAGGAGGGAGATGGACGACCAACCTGTTGATATTGTAGGTCATAGAGGCATGCTGGCCCGCCGATGCCACCCCTGAGTTGTCCAGAGCTGCAGTCATTTCTGCGGATAACCCAGGCAGTGCCTAACCCAACCACTGAGAGTCGGCGACGCCATGTTCCACCACCGGTACCAGGAGCATCAGAGGCTAACCCTCTGGAGGATGGGAACCAGGAAGGCCAGGAGGAAGGGTTTGATGGGTACACTGGACCCCGGGAATCGCAAGGCGGGAATGCCGGAGGTAGTGGGAATGGAAATGCGCGACCTGGAGGTGATATGGCAGGAGCCGGTGGAGATCCAGGGAACTGTGACTATGACAGCTCGGATAATGATGATGACAGAGATTCTGTAATGGGGGCACCCCTAGGAAGATGGATCCCAAGGTTGCGACCGCACCAAACAACTTCAAACTTATCGCCAAAAGTTCCCAGTGATGTAAGAGTAAAGTAAACGGTAAAACTTAATATCGTTAAGCCTCATGCTTCACTCAACTAAGGTCCTGAGAGAATTGATTGTTGCAGTAGAAGAGTTCTCGCATAGACGTTCAGGTAGTTTTGTCTTATGCCAGAAACTGCTCCATCAGTTTACTCCAACTATTCGCGCACACCCTTCCCGGCTCAGGGTGGTCTGACACGTCTCCTGACACACCTATCCGGCATGCATGAGTCAACACACTCAAGTCGGCATTCACCTTTCGGGGTTATCGTTTCTGCGGCACATTTCCATTTTGCCCACCGGAGTGAAAACTTCTGCACATCGGCGTCTTGCCACAGGCTAACAGTCAAGACGCCGCATGAACTAGACCATCTATCACAACCTTCCCATGTGCAATGATTTCTACTTGGCCCCGGAAGCCACCATGAGCGTTTTATCGATCTACTATTTACTGTTCATGGACTTCCGGTATCTTCCGCAGGACAAAGTGGTCCGCAGGTGATCCAATGGGCGCTACCCATGACAACTACCTTGGATGCACCTTACCCGTCGTAGGAATCATGCTTTTAGTGTTTTTGCACTTCCATTTCAGAGCCTATGACGTTGGGGACACTTTCGGGCTTGGTAGGTGTAAAACTCTCCCAGTCGCCCCGCCACCACCTGTGACTACGTTCGGGACCCCCACGGTTAATACCCGTTAAATCTGTCAGTTTTGGTCCGCATTACTCCGAACAACTTGGAGGAGGTACTCCACCTTCCACCATATGCCCCCTTATATATTCTGTGAACAGCCTATGGTCGACCGGACGGCAGCAATGTATACGCTGTTACACGCAGGTCTCCCAAGATTCCACTTTGCTAGACTGCACACAACCATGCAACCGTTCGCCCATGATGTCTGGGCCTCAAGGCTGGGCCAGAGGGGTATGATAGGAATAATGTCTGCAATTTGCAGCCTCTTCGGAGCTGCGCAGCTCGCCCAATAGCATCTCGTGGAACCCCAGATTCAAGTATTATGCATGGTTTTGCGCGACAAACATTGCGGTCATTTTTCCTGAACTCCACGAGGGACTTCGTATTGAAAGGTTGGGCAACTCAGGACCTTGGGCAGGGTAACCCAAGCCCCATGGTAGGATAACCTGATCCTGAGGGTAAGGTAACCTGTCCGGTTGACAAGATAACCTTTCCCTGTTATTCTGTCTATCACGTCGCCGGAGATGGACACTTCTGACCTTTCTGAAGTTACCCTGCCTATCTCCGTAACCGTGCCTTCAGAGGTCCCTAAGTACTCTGACACTGCTCCCGGGTGTATCCACGCACCTAAGTCCCTGACCAGCCAATTCTGTTCATTCTCGGAGCCCGCGCCATCGGGTCTCCGTAGGTCAAGTACTTACTTGCCTGCAGGTTCCTACCAGTTCGACTCCTGGCTACCTGCATGGGTATAGGTTCCATCTGCCATAGCTCATATATGCTGTGTCGTTACAGATTCTCTCCCTGATCTTACTGTCTTCCTTGCTGCTCGCAAGTAGGACTGGAGTAATGAGAAGAAACCACGGTAGGACCACAGGGCCAATAGGTTAGCGAAAGCCCTGAGGGGTACCGGTTCGGCCTCTAGGCCTACACTCAGACACAGGCCGAAGAAGCAGGAAACGCTGGGTGGTATCCCTCCCTTCATAGGCAAAGTTACGGAACCCGCGAGCTTCTTGACCTTGGTAGAGCTCAAATTCGCGTACTTTGCGCACAGCAAGTTAACCAACGTGGATAAGGTAAACTTGGTGATCCCCCTTCTTGATGCTTCAGCACGGGCATGGCATCCGGGGTTGCATGGGCACATGAACAAGGGGGCTGCCAAGCGCACTGGCATTCCCATAAAGGGGAGTAACCTCTTACGCATATGGAAAGGGTTCCGAGATCGATTGGAGCGAAGTTTCGGCAGACACCGGGCTGAGTGAGATCGATCCCTTCTTGAGTGGTGAGATCCTGTGATGAAGCCACATCACATTGATGGGTACCTGGACAAGATAATTGATTATATGTATAAGCTTAGCTATACAGACACAGTACAGATACGAGTTAAGGTTTGATCAGGCATCACTCAAGAGGTTCAGAATGTGTGGGCACTTAAGAAGCCACATCCAACCGACCTGAACGAGTATCTTGATCTTCTGAGGAAGGTCGGGCATACACTAGAAGACAACCACCAGTTCAGTACCCGCGTCATGCACCCTGCCCCATGGTCGTAGCCCTCCGATAAGAAGGAGGATGGATCCGCGACGTCCAGTAGGTTCAAGATGAAGGAGAAAGGTTCGGGCAGACAAAAGCAGAGGTCTGCCAAACCTACTAATATCAATCCAGGGAAACAGGCAAACCCAGCAACTTCCGAGTATGCAATAGTGCACAAGGAAATTCGGTCGACTTTGACTGAACGTCGGAGGCAGCACAACCAGTGCACCAAATGTGGACAAACCAGACACTTCTGGAGACAGTGTACCGCAACTTCCCCGGTCATTAGTTCCTCGAAGCAGGCTCGTGGGTTGAAACAGTCACCCCGGGGAAGCGAGGCTTCAGGTACGGACAAGTGGCTAAAGTGCAATGAAGCGCCACCTCTGGCCTCCTTGTGAAAGATATTGGAAGTCCGCCAGACATCACCTCTGATAATGGAGGTTGATACAGACAGCTCAGAATAGGTAAGAACCCATTCTGCTTACAGTATAACCTTGCTAACCCGTCTCCATAGACCCACGAGGGATGGATATAAGAATCTAGGAAGTGGTCCTGGGATGGGTAAGTATCTGTCTGCTGCTGGGACGAATATCAGGCTGACTGCACCTAGGGGTTGTTGGCAGGTAGATGTTTGGGGCCACGCACAGTGGACTCGGTGATCTTTCCTTTGTTGGGGTTCTGGTTATTTCCTTTGTTCTAGTTATAAGTATTACTTTCAGCATTTCGTGGGCTGGATGAGCATGCCTAGGGACATTGTTTGGGTGGAGACTGGACGAGGTCTTGCTAGAGAAGACCCTCGATGTTGGGGAAGCACTAGGTTCCTTCACTTGGAACCGGTCCAATGGCGAACCTCTACGAACCTTGGGAAATTGTTATCTTTAGTATAAGAGGGAAATGGTTCAGGCAGGACTTGATCAAATAAAAGCATTATTTTCTAGTTTACCTGAGAAGGGTTTAGTACCCGAATTCATGCTGGTGTCATAGTAAACGTCCTAGCAATTGTAATACAGCGTATTCCAACCCCTTAAGGTTTCCCGACCCATTGCGGCCGCTCTTGTATCGAAAGGCAAGAGACCCCAGATTTGTAAAACAAGATGACTAAGCTCCTAAGGCAAGCAAAGAGGCAGAAGGGTGACAACTTGCCTTGTCACACCAAGTCTATCCACCTGCGGGTGAGGGTAGACTAGAAGATTAGAGCGTGACAATTAAGCGCGGAAGGGCTATTGTTGCTGGATAGTGGAGCTACTAGGCAAGTGCTTAGTAGCTGATAGGTCAAGCAAACCCAGGCACCGTGTGTACGTCGAAAGGTACGTTGGCCCATAGGCGATGCAAGTGGGAATAACATTCCTGAGTCAGGCCTGCACTATACCAAGTCATTGGAAATGAGGATAGGCGACCACCACAATGAGATGCGCTTCGAGATCATGGATACGCCCGACATCAAGATGGATGGGGACCTACCCCTGTCATGGATAAAGGACCATAACCCAGAGATGGACTGGAAAACAGGATCACTAACCTGGCGCTCAGATTTCGGCAAGGCCAACTGCCTGGCAGAGCCGGGGTGGTTAGTGTTCATGACAGATGAAGAACTGATAGGTGGAGAACCGAGTAATGTGTACTTGTTGGGCATTATACAATTCTCCGATAAGGAGGGCGCTGATATTGCGATCAAGCTACTCCCGGGGTATAAGGACTATGGGGACATCTTCAGTCAAGAACGGATTGAGGCATTGCCAGAGCACTCGAAGTACGACCCTACAATCAAGTTGCAGCCTGGAACTCAACCTCCGTTTGGGCCTATCTATCCACTATTGGAAAAGGAGCTTGGGGCAATCCAAGAATATCGCAATAAGATACTTCGAACCGGGAAGCTACAGCGATCAGTTCCTCTGCAGCAGACCCTATCCTCTTTGTGCCAAAGCCAGATGGTACATCAAGGTTGGTAATAGATTACAGTTGGCTAAATAAAATCATGGTTAAGAGCAAGTCTCCTGTACCATTGATGAACGAACTCTGAGATCAACTCGAAAAAGCTGTGGTGTTCTCTAAGCTGGACCTAAAGAGCGGCTACTACCTTCTGAGGATGGCAGAAGGTAAGGAATTGAAGACTGCTTCCCATTTTAGATACGGACTGTATGAATACACGGTCAGGCGTTTGGGTTATGTAACGCCCCGGCATCATTCCGGGGGTGGATAAAGGAGGTCTTTCGGGTCCTCTTGGATGAAGGAGTCATCCCGTGTATGGATGATATCCTAATCTACTCCGAGACCATGGAGGAACATGTAGGGCTGGTGAGACGCGTGATGGAGAAGCTGCGGAAAGCAAGACTATACGTGAGTATGAAGAAGTCCAGTTTCCACCAATGAGAACTTGAATTCCGTGGATACAAGATCTCCGACATGGTGATCTCTATCTTGTCGGACAAGGTGCAAACAATCAGGGATTGGGCACCTCCGACCTGCGTCGTCGACATTCAAACCTTTATGGGCTTTGCCAACTTCTAGCGTCAGTTCATAGAGGGTTTCAGCAAGATAGCGAAACCTCTAACAGATCTGATAAAGAAGGATGTCCGATGGGAATGGACTCCTGCTTGTCAGCAGGCCTTCAATCATCTGGAAGAAGCGTTCACATCCAAACCTATTCTAGCATATTTTGACCCTGAATGGCCCACCAGGCTGGAAACCGATGCTACTGATTTTACACTAGGAGCCATCCCCTCCCAGTTCTGTAAAGATCAGAGGTGGCATCCAGTGGCCTATGATAGCCGGAAGTTTCACCCAGCGGAGATTAATTATGATGTCCATGATAAGGAAATGACTGCTATTGTAGCACTGTTTAAGGAATAGAATCATCTGCTGCGCTCGGTAACGGACCAATTGGTAATCTATATGGATCATAAGAATTTGGAGTACTTTAATAGTACCCAGATCCTTAACCGCAGGCAGCACCGCTGGGCTGGGTTCCTACAACTGTTTAACTTCAAGGTGGTTTACTGGGAGGGACAGTTGAATGAGAAGGCCGATGCTTGGTCACAGTGTGGGGACTACTGCCCTGAAGGGGGGAGTGATTTTCTGCCACAGTCGTTTTTTCATCCCGGACACCAGGTTGGGAGCCGGGAACGGGACATCTTGCGACCACAAGTGTTGAAGGTGTGCCAAGGGCTTCAGCTCTAGTCTTCCTTTTTGGATCAAATGAAGGAAGTGATACAACAGGATCCGGAATACTTCCGGAGCCTGAAGGCAACGACATCTGGTGACAAGGACGTCGACCGGCACTTCACGACGGAAAAGGCCTTACTCCTGTACAAGAACAGGTGGTATGTTCCCAATGGTCAGAATCTGAAGCAGACAATCATGGAGGCTAAACATGACTCCCAAATTGCAGGACACTTCAGGACTTACAAGACCATTGGTGGGGTCAGGGCTAACTTCTACTAGCCGCAGATAGATAAGCACATCACAGACTACATGCGAACATGTGATGCATGCCAAAGAATAAGTCCATCAGGCATAAGAAGTTTGGTCTGCTTTTACCCATCGATGTTCCAATGCGGCCTTGGACAGCAATTTCAATGGACTTCATTGTAGCACTGCCAGAGTCAGAAGGGTACACCAATATCGGGGTCATCGTGAACAGATTTTCGAAGATGGCACACTTCATACCCCTGACCACCAAGGTACCGATCAAGGAGGTTGCCTTGATATTCCTGAAGGAAGTTTGGTGCCTTCATGGACTCCCTGAGTCAATTATCTCCGACCGAGATAGCCGATTCACATCCAAGTTCTGGATGAGTCTGATGCATATGTTGCAAGTAAAGCTGAATGTTTCAACTGCATTCTACCACAAGACTGCTAGGCAAACTGAGAGGGTTAACCAGTCACTGGAGCAGTACTTGCGTGGTTACTGTTCCTACCAGCAGGAGGGTTCGGTTTCACTATTGCCACTCACAGAATACACGTACAACACCTCAACATCACAATCCACCAGACTGTCGCCGTTCGAGATTAATTATCGATCTAATCCACATAGAAACTGGTTGGTTGTAGTGTCTGATAATTACAGGATACACACTAGTAGTGAGCTCCTGGTTAAGTAATGGCAGGGAACCTGGTATAATGACCCAGCATACATGAGCTATGGCAACTGGAACCTACACCCATACGGATAGCCTGGAGGCGAACTGGTGGGAACCGGCAGGCAAGCGAATAATTGCCTTAGGGAGACCCGATGGCCCGGGCTCTGAGATGAACAGAATTAGCTGGCCAGATACCTGGGTACCTGGGTACACCCAGGGCTGGTGTCAGCGGACTTAGGGACCTCTGAAGCGGCAGTTACTCAGGTAAGCCTTATAACTGGAGAAAGGTCAGAAGTGTCTATCTCCAGCAGTGGGATAGACAGGGTAACAGGGAAAAGTTATCTTGTCCACCGGACAAGGTTACCCTACCCTCATGATCAGGTTACCCTGCCATGGGGCTTGGGTTACCCTACTCAAGGTCCTGAGTTGCCCTACCTTTCAATATGAAGTCCCGCGGGGAGTTCGGGAAAAATGACCGGAATGTTTGCCACACGAAGGCATACATAATACTGGAATCTGGCGTTCCGGGAGATGCCATTAGGCGGGCTGGGCAACTTGGAAGAAGCTGCATATTGGAGACAATATTCCTGTCATACCTTGCAGGCCCCACCTTGAGGCCCGAACGTTATGCGGGAACGGTTGCCTAGTTGTGTGCAGTCTAGCAAAGTGGAATCTTTGGAGACTTGCGTGCAACACCATACACGTCGCTGCTGTCTGGTCGACCATAGGTTGTTCGCAGTATATACGAGAGCGCATAGGGTGGAAGGTAGAATACCTCTTCCAACTTGTTGGGAGTAAAACAGACCAAAACTGACAGAGTTAATGGGCGTTAACCGTGGGGGTCCCAAAGATAGTCGCGGGTGGTGCCGGGGCGACCAACGGTGTTTTGCACCTACCAAGCCCGAAAGTGTCCCCAACGCCATAGGCTCTGGAAGGGAAGTGCAGAGACACCAAAAGCATGATTCCTACCACAGGTGCGGGGCATCCAAGGTAGTGGTCATGGGTAGTGCCCATTGGATCACTCCCGGACCACTGTATCCTGCGGAAGACACCGGAAGCCCAAGACTCGTAAATAGCAGATAGATAAACCGCTCACGGTAGCTTCGGCGGTCAAGTAGAGATCCATGCATATGCGAACAGTGTCATAGCTAGTCCAGTTTGTCAGGTGTCTTAATTGTGAGCCACTGGCAAGACACCGGTGCGAAGAGGTTTTTACTCTGGCGGACACAATGGAAATGCCCCGCAGAAATAATAACCGTATTAGGTAAACGCCAACTAGAGTCTGTCGACACATTCATGCCTGAGTGGGGTGCCAGGAGACGTGTTGGACCACTCTTAGCGGAGAAGAGTGTGCTCAAATAGTTGGAGTAAACTGATGGGGAGTTTCTGGCATAAGATAAAACTACCTGAAAGTCTATGCGAGAACTCTCCTACTCCTACAATCAAGCCTCTCAAGATCTTAATTGAGTGAAGCGTCAGGCTTAACGATATTAAGTTTTACCGCTTTCCTTACGCTTACATCTGTGTGCACTTTTGGCGATAAGTTTGAAGTTGTTCGGTGTGGTGGCGATCTTGGGATCCATCTTCCTAGGTGTGCCCCTGTTACAGTATATCATTAAGCAAGCTCCTTGGTTAACTCCTCTTCCGCTTACTTGTTTTCCGACCTTCGGCACTGACCTTGCTTGAACACTGGTAACCTGCTCTGGAACAACTAGCCCAGGGTGGAAAGCGCAATAGCTAGTAGCGAACTTCCCACCGGAATGGAATCCAACTCGGATTCCGATTTTGACATCGATCAGAACACCGCCAACATCCTTACTGAGTCGGTTTTCGCTGATGTCCGCGGTATCGAATGGGACGGCCACCAGTTGCTCCTGGAGACTGCCCCTATTCAGTTACCTGATGAATGTGTTGATCTTACGATTACAGACCCTTGCGCTGCAGCGCTTTCCTTCTTTCAAGACTCTGCCCTCATCCACAACAGGGGCCCTCCCCCACCCGGGAGTGTCCCCTTTAGCAATTTGTCGTACCAGTTCGTCCAACCTTACAACGTCCGCAAGGTATCCAAGTCCCTTGTGGAAGCCAAGCCGGAAGTGAGAAACTGGAACCACCAGCAGCAGCAGGTGTTCCAGAAACAAATTACCACCGCAGCAGTGGAATGGATGAAAGTTCAGCAAGAGGCATACCTGCGCATGCTGTAGGACCAGAAGGCATTGACGGATCAAATGACAGCGTTGGAAGGGGCCTTTACTAGAGGGTATAGTATTGATGCTGGGAATGACATGCTGATGATAGAGGCGGCACACCCACTCTCACTAGTCCATACTAAGCCTGCAGACTTCAGGATGGAATTGGCCATGAGAGCCAGAGATGAACAGTGGAGGGCGTACACTAGCCCTGTGGGTATACAAATGTTGGAAAGCCTCTAGGGTGAAGGCTACAGCTATACCTTGTCCTTCACAAGAGCATCAATGGGCTGTCTGTCTATCCCCTCCTCGATTGCCCGCAGTCATTCGGGAAGTCCGGCGAATTGGACCAACTGATGGATATCATGTTCGGAAAAGGCCATCGAAGCCAAAGGGCATCGTGGCACCAGATACACCTGACCCTACTCCTCGCCCAACCCCGGGTCCAAACATTTCCCCCGCAACACCTTCCGTTGCAACCCCCATTCCTCACATTGCTGCCCCCAGACCCAGACCTCTGCCCATTTCATTGCCCGCTTACAATACCTTCCCTGCCACAGCCTTCCCAGCAGTAGTATCGGCTACCCCAGGGTTCTGGCCACTGCGTGCCATATCACCTGGATTTTTTGAACAGGTCAGGCCCCAGGAAGAGCGACTACCCATGGCTCCATCCTGTAGGACTCCAATCCCCAGACCAGGGATACCTGCTTGCTCTGTTCCTTGGGCACCCATGATTCCCTCCGCCCCCTCAAAAACAACCCTTCCCTCTGTGCTCCCCACTATCACTAGCGGCGAGTCGGACAGCCAAGGCGAGTTCTGTCTGTCGGGCTCCAAATCGGAAGAGACCTCTATGGGATAGATTCATTACCACACCTATGGGTGCGGGAAGGAACAAGGGACCCCGGTAAGGCACAGAAGAACGCAGAAGGAAGGGGATGGATAACCAACATGTGGGTATTGTGGGTCATGGAGGCACGTGAGCCCCACAATGCAACCCCTGAGTTGTCCCGAGCTTCAGATATTTCTGCAGATAACTCAGGTAGCTCCGAACCCAACTCCTGAGAGTGCGCGACGCCCTGTTCCACCACCAGTATCAGTACCATCAGGGGCTAACCCCCCTGAGGATGGGAATCAGCATAGCCAGGAGGAACAGTTTGATGGGTACGATAGACTACAGGGAACCCCAGGCGGAAATGCTGGGGGTAGTGGAGATGGAAATGTGCCACCTGGAGGTAGTACAGCCGGAGCGGGAGGAGATCCAGGGGACTCTGACCATGACAGTTCGGATGATGATGATACCAATTCTCTCCCTGATTTGACCCCCTTCCTCGGCGCTCGCAAGGATGACTAGAGCGACGAGAAGAAAGGATCGTAGGACCAGTATCCTAAGAAGCTACAACGGGAATTCTGGAGCAGATTGACCTCCCGGCCATTCTCCAGACAGTGGCAGAAGAAGCCGGAAAAGCTGAGTAGCATCCCGGTATTCAAGAGAAAGGTCAACAAACTTGCAAGCTTCCTGACGTTAGTGCAGGTTAGGTTCGACTATTTTGCCGGCTGCAGGTTGACCGATATGGACAAGGTAAACCTTGTGATCCCCCTTCTAGAAGACACCGCCTGAACATGGTATCTTGGGCTGCATTCCCATATCCATAAGGAGGCAGCCAAGCGTACTGGAGTTCCTGTTAACAATAGTAACCCATTGAGAACGTGGAAAGGATTCCGGGAATGGCTCGGACAAAGTTTCGGCGATGACCAAGCGGAACGAGACCGATCCCTTTTCGCATTGGGAGACTTAGTGATGAAGCCACATCACATCGATGAGTACCTGGACAAGATAATTCACTACATGTATAAGCTTAGCTATACAGACCCAGTGCAGGTACGAGATAAGGTACGGTCAGGTAGTACACAAGAGGTTCGGAATGTGTCAGCACTCAAGGAGCGACATCCCACCGACTTGAACACCTACCTTGATCTTCATTGGAAAGTTAGACAAACGCTGGAAGATAACACAGGGTTCACCAACCATGTTATTTGCCCTGTTCAATGGTCTCAGCCAAGAGAAAAGAAGGATGATAGGTCATCGACTTCCGGACCATTTAAAAAGAAGGAAAAAGGTTTGCGCAGTCAGAATCAGTGGCCTGCCAAACCTACTAATTTCAATGCGGGGAAACAGGCAAAGCTGGGGACTTCTGAGTATGCAATAGCGCATAGGGAAATCCCGTCGACTATGACTGAACATCAGAGAAAGCACAACCAGTACACCAAGTGTGGACAAACGGGTCATTTCTGGAGAAAGTGTACCGCGGCATCCCCAGTCATTAGTTCATCCAAACAGGCTCATGGGTTGAAACAGGCCGGCCCGGTAAGCGAGCCCAAGGGCACAGACAAGCGGCTAAAGCGCATCGAAGCGCCAGGTCTGGATTCCTCAACGAAAATACCTGAAGTCTGCCAGGTATCACCTCGGATTATGGGGGTTGATACTGCTGGCGCAGAATAGGTAAGACCCCATTCTGCTTAAGGTATAACCTTGCTAACCCGTATCCATAAACACATGAGCGATAGAGGAAAGCGAACCCAGGAAGTGGCTTCTGGGATGGGTAAGTACCACTCGACTGCGTGAACAACCCTGATACTGACTACACCCCGGTGGTGTGGGTCGGTAGATGTTGCGGGCTGTGCGTGGTGGACTGGGCTATGTCTCCTTTGTTGGGTTTCTGGTTATTTCCTTTGTTCTAGTTATACGTTTCTCTTTCAGGATTTCCTTAGCGGGATGGGCAGGTCATAGGACATTATTTCGGTTGAGTATAGGTGAGGTCTTACTGCAGGAGACGCTAGACATTGGGGAAGCAAGGATGCCTCGCTTGGAACCGGTCCGACAGTGGACCTCAACCCACCTAGGGGAAAATTGTTATGTCTAGTACAAGTGGAATTGGTTCAGGCTGGACTTGATCAAATAAACAGTGCTATTTCCAAGTTTACATAAGGAGGGTTTAGTACCCAAAATCAGGCTGGCATGATAGTAAACACCTTAGCTATTGATAAAACAAATCCCAATCCCCTAACGTTTGCCCACCCGTTGTGGCCACTCTTGTGCCGAAAGGCAAGAGATCAAAATTAGTAAGCCAAGATGACTAAGTCCCTAAGAGAAGTGAAGAGGCACAAGCGTGACAACTTGTCTCGTCATACCAAGTCTATCCACCTGCAGGTAAAGTTGGACTGGAAGATTGGAGCTAGACAAGTAAGCGCAGAAGCGCTCCTGCTACTCGATAGTGGGGCTACTGGGCCGGCACTCAGTCGCCGATGGGTTAACCAAACTCAGGCACGGTGTGTCCCGCGAAAAGTACACGTGCCAATAAGTGACGCAAGCAGTAATCACATCCCTGGGTCAGGCCTGCAATATACAAAGTTATTGGAAATGAGAATAGGCGACCACTATAACGAGATGCGCTTTGAAGTCGCTGACATGCCCAACACCAAGGTGGACAGGTACCTACCCATGTCTTGGTAGAAGGGCCATAACCCCGACAGAGATTGGAAGACAGGATCACTAACCTGGTGCTCAGATTTCTGCAAGGCTAACTGCCTAACAGAGCAGGGGCGCTTGGTGTTCATGACCAATGAAGGGTTACTAGCCGAAAACCGTGGTAGTGTGTACCTGTTGGGAGTTGTACAATTCTCCGATAAGGAAGATGCCAACATTACGGTTAAGCTACTACTCGAGTATAAGGACTGTGGGGATATCTTCAGTCAAGAACGGATTGAGGCGGTACCGGAGCACTTGAAGTATAACCACTTGATCGAGCTGCAACCCGGGACTCAACCTCCATTTGGGCCTATCTAGGCGTTATCGGAAAAGGAGCTTAAAGCACTCTGGGAATATCTCAATGACCAGCTACAAGCGGGAAGGCTATGGCGATCCAGTTCCTTGGCAGTAGCCCCTACCCTCTTCGTACCAAAACCAGATGGTACATTAAGACTGGTAATAGATTACCGAGGGCTGAACAAAATCACGGTTAAGAGTAAGTGCTCTCTACCGTTGATGAATGAACTACGAGATAGGTTAGTAAAGGCCATTGTCTTCACCAGGTTGGACTTGAAGAAAGGCTACTAGCTTCCGAGGATGGCAGAAGGTGATGAATGGAAGACAGCCCTCCGCTGCAGATATGGACTTTCTGACTACGTGGTCATGCCGTTTGGGTTGTGTAATGCCCCTGCAACTTTCCAGAGCAGGATAAACGAGGTCTTCCAGGACCTCATGCCTGAAGGGGTTATTGCGTATATGGATGACATCCTGATCTACTCCGAAACTATGGAAGAGCATGTCACGATGGTGAGACATGTGATGGAGAAATTGCGGAAAGCCAGTCTATATGTAAGCATGAAGAAGTCCAGTTTCTACCAACGGGAGGTTGAGTTCCGCGGATAGAAGATCTCTGATATGGAGATCTCCATGAGGTCGGAAGAGGTGCAAACAATCAGGGATTGGGCACCTCCAACATGTGTCATCGACATTCAAAGCTTTATGGGCTTTGCCAACTTCTATCATCGGTTCATAGAGGATTTCAGCAAGATAGGGAAACCTCTGACAGACTTGACAGAGAAGGTTGTCTGATGGGAATGGAGCCCTGCCTGTGAGCAGGCCTTCTACCATTTGAAGCGGGCGTTCATGTCCAAACCTATCATAGCACATTTTGACCCTGAACGGCGAACCCGGCGGGAAACTGACGCTAGTGACTAGGCATTAGGAGCCGTTCTCTGCCAGTTTCGTGAAGATAAGAGATGGCATCCAGTGGCCTATCATAGTAGGAAGTTTCGCTCAGCGGAGATTAAATATGATCTCCATAACAACGAAATGACGGCCATTGTTGCAGCATTCAAGGAATGGTGTAACCGGTACGGGTACAAGGTTGTTTTATGTTTGGTTTCACAGTATCGTTTGACACTTGTATTGTTTCGCGTGCTATCGCTTGATACAAACATTGCTTTATATTTGTTTTCACAGTATCGTTTGATACTTATATTGTTTCGTGTGCTATCAATTGATACAGACCTTGTTTTATGTTTGGTTGCACTGTATCGTTTGATACTTGTATTGTTTCCTGTGCTATCGATTGGTACACAAGTTGTTTTATGTTTGGTTTCATGGTATCGCTCGATAGATGAATTGTTTCGTGTGCTATCGATTGATACAGAGATTATTTTGCAATATCGCTTATACTGGAGATAAGCGATATGCTGTATTTAAAGACCGCGGATTTCCGCGATGGAGACAGCAGACTTCGACTGACGGTATTCTTAAAATATAGTTGGTTGAATGGTTACTTTTTTGATATCCTATTATACCCCTTCGAAGCCTCCTTTGGCAAGCAGCGCTGGCCTCTTCTTGATGAAGAAGCCATCTGCTCCTAGCATGCCGCCACATGACTAGGGCCTGGCCTGAACACGTTACAAATGGGATGATTTGCTGCCCTGAGTAACTCACCATTTAGTAATCTATATGGATCACAATAATTTGGAGTACTTTAATAGTACCAAGGTCCTTAACTGCAGGCAGCACCACTGGGCTGAGTTCCTGCAACCATTTAACTTCAAGGTGGTATACCGAGAAGGGTGGTTGAATGAGAAGGCAGACGCTTTGTCACGGCATAGGGACTACCGCCCTGAAGGGGGGTGTGATTTTCCGCCGCAGTCATTTTTTTGCCCAGAACCGTGGGTTGGGAGCCAGGAGTAAGACATCTTGCAACCACAGGTGTTGCAAGTATGCCAAGGATTTTAGCTCCCGTCTTCCTTTTTGGATCGACGGCTAGTAGCGATAAAAGAAGACCCAGAATAGTTAAGAATCGGGAAGGCAATGACTACCGGTAACAAAGAGGTCGACCGACACTTCGCCACAGAAATGGGCTTACTCCTGTACAAGAACAGGTGCCATGTTGCCAAGGGCCAGAATCTCAAGTAGAGAATCATGAAGTGTGAACATGACTCCCAAATCGCGGAACACTTCCGGACTTGCAAGACCATTGGCAGAGTTAGGGCTAACTTCTATTGGCCTAAGATGGACGTGCACATTACTCACTATGTGTGCACATGTGATGCATGCCAAAGAAACAAGTCCAACAGATACAAGAAGTTTGGTCTGCCAGAACCTATTGATGTTTCTATGCAGCCGTGAACAGCGATTTCAATGGACTTGATTGTAACGCTGCCAGAGTCCGCAGGGTATACCAAGATCCGGGTCATAGTGGACAAATTCTCGAAAATAGCCCATTTTAAACCCCTGACCACCGGGGTACCAATCAAGGAGCTTGCCTTGATATTCCTGCAGGAAGTTTGGCGCCTTCATGCACTCCCAGGGTCAATCATCTCCGATCGAGATAGCCGATTCAAATCCAAGTTCTGGATGAGTCTAAAGCACTGTAACGACCCAGCATACATGAGCTATGGCAAACAGAACCTATACCCATACAGGTAGCCAGAAGGCAAACTGATAGGAAGCGGCAGGCAAGTAAGTACTTGACCTATGGAGACCCGATGGCCCGGGCTCTGAGAATGGACAGAATTGGCTGGTCAGGGACTTAGGTACCTGGGTACACGCGGGAGCGGTGTCAGCGTACTTAGGGACTTATGAAGGGGCAGTGGCTCAGCTAGGCTGGGTAACTGAAGACAGGTCAGAAAGTTCTATCACCGGCAACGGGATAGGCAGGGTAACAGGGAAAAGTTAACTTGTCTGCTGGACAAGGTTACCCTACTCTCGGGATCCGGTT
>PYWC01000020.1:806200-817479 GCA_003182015.1 Tuber magnatum | reverse complement strand
GATACCTTCCCTGTCACAGCATTCCCACCAGCAGTATCGGCTGCCTCCGAGTACCGGCCGCTGCGTGCTGCTTCACCTGCATTCTTTGAACAGGTAAGGTGCCAGGAAGAGTGAGCACCCATGGCTCCATCACGAGAGACTCCGATCCCCGGACCTGGGACACCTGCTCGTTCCATTCCATGGGCACCCATGATTCCCTCTGCCCCCTCAAAACCAACTCTTCCCTCCACCCTCCCCACGATCACTAGCAGTGAGTCGGACAGCCAAGGCGAGTACTGTCTGTCGGGCTGCAAATTGGGAGAAACCCGCATGGGGTGGATTTATTACCACACATACGGGTGCAGGAAGGGACCACGGACCCCGGTAAGGCACCGAAGAAGACAGAGGGAGGGATACGGACGACCAACATGTGGGTACTGTCGGTCATGGAGACCCGCGGGGCCCCCAATGCAACCCTTGAGTTGTCCAGAGCTTCAGTCGTTTCAGGGTGCAACTCAGGCAGCTCCGAACCCAACTCCTGAGAGTGGGCAACGACCTGTTCCACTACCGGTATCAGTACCATCAGGGGCTAACCCCCCCGAGGATGGGAATCAGGATGGCCAAGAGGAAAGGTTTGATGGGTATGATAGACCCCGGGAGACCCCAGTTGGAAATACAGGGGGTAGTGGAGGTGGAAATGGACCACCTGTCAGTGGTACTACGGGAGCAGGTGGAGATCCTGGGGACTCTGACCATGATAGCTGGGAAGATGATGATGCCGATTCTCTCCCCAACTTGACCCCCTTTCTCGGTGCTCGCAAGGAAGACTGGAGTGATGCAAAGAAGCAACGGTGGGACCGCCGGGCTAAGGAGCTGTCAAGGGAACTACGGAGCAGGTCGGCTGCGCGGCCATCATCCACACAGAGGAAGAAGAAGCCGGAAAAGCTGAATGGCATTACGGCGTTTAAGGGAAAGGTCACTGAACTCGCCAGCTTTCTGACGCTGGTGCTGGTTGACTACGAGTATTTTGCTGGGTGCAGGTTGGCCAATATGGACAAGGTAAACCTGGTGATTCCCCTTCTAGAAGACACCGCGCAAACATGGTATCTTGGGCTGCCCTCCCACATCAAGAAGGACGCTGCGAAGTGTACTGGAGTTCTTGTTAACAACAGTAACCCGTTGAGAACGTGGAAAGGATTCTGGGAACGGCTCGAACGGAGTTTCGGCAGTGACCAAGCGGAGGGAGACCGATCCCTGCTTGAGTGGCGAGACCTGGTGATGAAGCCACATCACATTGATCAGTACCTGGACAAGATAATTGACTACATGTATAAGGTTAGCTATACAGACCCTGTGCAGGTACGAGATAAGGTACGGTTGGGCATTGCTCAAGAGGTTAGGAATGCGTGGGCACTGAAGGAGCCCCATCCAACCGAGTTGAACGACTACCTTGATCTTCTTCAGAAGTTTGGACACATACTGGAGGACAACATCCGGTTCAGCAACCAAGTCATCCACCCTGTCCAACGGTCTCAGCCAATGGAAAAGAAGGACGATAGGTCCTCAACTTCTGGAAGGTTTAAAAAGAAGGATCAAGTTTCGGGCAGACAGAACCAAAGGCCTACCAAATCTACTAATTTCAATGCGGGGAAACAGGCAAGGCCGGCAACTTCGGAGTGTGCAATAGCGCATAAGGAAATCCCGTCGACCTTGACCGAACGTCGGAGAAAGCACAACCAGTGCACCAAGTGTGGAGAAAGTGGTCACTTCTGAAGAAAGTGTACCGCCACCTCCGCAGTCGTCAGTTCCTCCAAACAAGCTCCGGGGTTGAAATGGTCAGCCCCAGTAAGCGAGCCCACAGGAACTGACAAGCGGCTAAAGCACATTGAAACGCCCCCTCCGGCTACCTTGTCAAAGATACTTGAAGTCCGCCAGACATTACCTCAGATCATGGATGTTGATACTGACTGCTCGGAATAGGCAAGAATTTATTCCGCTTAAGGTATAACCTTACTAACCTATATCCATAGACCAATGAGGGATGGATGAAAAGGAAACCCGGAGGTGGCTTCTGGGATGGGTAAGTACCCCTCTACTGCATTGACGACCCTGACACTGACTACACCCAGCGGGTGTGGGCAGATAGATGTTGCGGGCCGTGCGCGGTGGATCGGGCTATCTCTCCTTTGTTGGGTTTCAGGTTTTCTCCTTTGTTCCAGTTACTTGTATTTCTTTCAGGATTTCCTTAGCTGGATGGACAAGTCATAGGACATTATATCGGTCGAGGTCAGGTGAGGTCCCGCTTGAGGGGACGATCAACATTGGGGAAGCAAGGCTGCTTCGCTTGGAACTGGTCCGACAGCGGAGATCTACCCACCGCGTGAAAAAGTGGTTATGTTTAGTATAAACGAAATTGGTTCAGGCTGGACTTGATCAAATAAATGATCCTATTTCCAAGTTTACCTGAGGAGGGTTCAGTACCCGAAATCATGCTGGCAGGATAGTAAACAGCCTAGCTATTGAGAAAAAAGGAATCCCAATCCCTTAACGTTTACTGACCTGTTGTGGCCACTCTTGTGTCGAATGGGAAGAGACTAAGTGGAATTACTAAGCCAAGATGACTAAGTCACCAAGCGAAGCGAAGAGGCAGAAGTGTGACAACTTGCCTCGTCATACTAAGTCTATCCACCTGCGGGTTAAGTTAGACTAGAAGGTAGGAGCTAGACAGGTTAGCGCGGAAGCACTCCTACTGCTCAATAGTGGAGCTACTCGGCCAGTGCTTAGTAGCTGATGGGTTAAGCGACTCAGGCACCATGTGTACAATGAAAGGTACACATGCCGATAAGCGACGCTAGCGGTAATCACATTCTTAGGTCAGGTCTACACTATACCAAGCCTTTGGAAATGAGGATAGGTGACCACGACAATAAGATGCCCTTGGAAGTCGCAGATATGCCTAACACCAAGGTGGATGGGTACCTGCCTGTGTCTTGGTTGAAAGACCGTAACCCTGACATAGATTGGAAGACCGGATCACTAACCTGGCCCTCAGATTTCTACAAGGCTAACTGCCTGGCAGCGCAGGGGTGGTTAGTGTTCATGACCGATGACGAGTTAATAGCCGAGGACCTTAGTAATGTGTACCTATTGGAAATTGTGCAATTCTCTGATGAGGAAGGTGCTGACATTACGGTTAAGCTACTCCCTGAGTATAAGGACTATGGGGATATCTTCAGTCAAGAACGGATTGAGGCATTATCAGAGCACCCGAAGTATGACAATAGATTGAGTTGCAACGTGGAACTCAACCTCCGTTCAGGCCTATCTATCCATTATCAGAAAAGGAGCTTAAGGCACTGCGGGAATATCTCAATGACATGGTGCGAACGAGAAAGCTATGGCGATCTGGTTCCTCAGCCGCAGCCCCTATCCTCTTCATGCGGAAGCCAGATGGTACACTAAGACTGGCAATAGATTACCGAGGGCTGAACAAAATCACCATGAAGAGCAAGTATCCCCTACCGTTGATGGACGAGCTGCGAGATAGGTCAGGAAAAGCCATTTTGTTTACCAAGTTGGACTTAAAGAACGGCCACTACCTTCCGAGGATGGCAGAAGGTGAGGAATGGAAGACGGCCTTCCGGTGCAGATATGGACTGTATGAATACACGGTCATGCAGTTTGGGTTGTGTAATGCTCCAGCAACTTTCCAAAGCATGATAAATGAGGTCTTTCAGGATCTCATAGACGAAGGAGTTATCGCGTACATGGATGACATCCTGATCTACTCCGAAACTATTAAAGAGCATGTCGCAATGGTGCGGCATGTGCTAGAGAAATTGCGGAAAGCTAGACTATATGTAAGTATCAAGAAGTCCAGTTTCCACCAACGGGAAGTTGAATTCCGCAGATACAAGATCTCCGATATGGGGATCTCTATGTTGTCAGGGAAGGTGGAGACAATCAGGGATTGGACACCTCCGACATGCGTCGTCGACGTTCAAAGCTTTGTAGGCTTTGCCAACTTCTATCGTCGGTTCATAGAAGGGTTCAGCAAGATAGTGAAACCTCTAACAGACTTGACAAAGAAGGATGTCCGATGGGAATGGACACCTGCGTGTGAGCAGGCCTTCAACCAGTTGCAGGAAGCATTCACGTCCAAACCTATCCAAGCACATTTTGACCCTGAATGGCCAACCCCGCTGGAAACCGATGCTAGTGACTTTGCATTAGGAGCTGTTCTCTCCCAGTTCTGTGAAGAGGAGAGATGGCATCCAGTGGCCTATCATAGTAGGAAGTTCCACCCAGCGGAGATTTATTATGATGTCCATGACAGGGAAATGACGGCCATCGTGGCAGCATTCCAGGAATGGGATCATTTGCTACGCTCAGTAACGGACCAGTTGGTGATCTATACGGATCATAAGAATTCGGAGTACTTCAATAGTACCCAGGTCCTTAACCGAAGGCAGCACCGATAGGCTGAGTGCCTGCAACCGTTTCACTTGCAGGTGGTTTACTGAGAAGGACGGTTGAATGAGAAGGCAGATACTTTGTCGCGGCGTAGGGACTACCGCCCTGAAGAGAGGAGTGATTTTCCGCCACAGTCATTTTTTCGCCCTGGAGAGTGGGTTGGGAGCCAGGAACGGGACATCTTGTGACCACAAGTGTTGCAGGTGTGCCAGGGATTTTGGCTCCAGTCTTCCTTTTTGGATCAACTGCAGGTAGCGATAACCAAAGACCAGGAGTAGTTTAGAATCCGGAAGGCAACAGCTGCCAGTGACAAAGAGGGTGACAGACATTTCATGATGGAAAAGGGCTTACTCCTGTACAAGGACAGGTGGTATGTTCCCAAGGGTCAGATTGTGAAGCAAACAATCATGAGGGCAGAACATGACTCCCGAATGGCCGGACACTTCAGGACGTCCAAGACCATCGGCAGAGTTAGGGCTAACTTCTATTGCCCAAGATGGATGAGCACATCACTGACTACGTGCGAACATGTAATGCGTGCCAAAGAAACAAATCCATCAGGCATAAGAAGTTCGAGCTGCTAGAACCTATTGATGTTCCTATGCGGCTGTGGACAGCGATTTCAATGGATTTCATTGTAGCGCCGCCAGCGTCCGAAGGGTATACCAAGATCTGGGTGATAGTGGACCGATTCTCGAAAATGGCCCATTCATACCCCTGACCACTGAGGTACCTATCAGGGAGCTTGCCTTGATATTCCTGAAGGAAGTCTGGCGCCTTCAGGGACTCCTGGAGTCAATCATCTCCAACTGAGATAGCCGATTCACATCCAAGTTCTGGATAAGTCTAATGCACTTGTTGCAAGTGAAACTAAACATTTCGACTGCATTCCACCCTAAGACTGATGGGCCGACCGAGAGGGTTAATCAAACACTGGAGCAGTACTTGCGTAGTTACTGTTCCCACCAACAAGATGATTGTGTTTCACTGTTATCGGTTGCGGAGTATGTGTACAACACCTGGACATCAGAATGCACCAGGTTGTCAGCTTTTGAGATCAACTATGGCTTTTACCCAAGAACAAACTGGTCAGGTATCGTGTCTGATAACCAGGGCATACACCCTAGTAGTGAGCTCTTGGTTAAGGAATGGGAAGGAACCTGGGCAGAGGTTCGAGAAACGATCCAACGGGCACAGGCAAGGCAACAGAAATGGCATGACCAGAAATGGTTGCCATCACGGGACTACGTCACCCTGGAGGATGTGGCTGCTGGGCGGGCAAAGAAAGCGGACTGCGTAATGTTGAACCGAAAAAACGTCCGCGCCAAGCATCCAATGGAGAAGCTGTATCACTGGATATTTGGGCCTTTCGTGCTCAAACGTCAGGCGGGTAACCGCGCTTATGAACTCCAATTGCACACTCGATGGAGCATCCATCCGGTTTTCAATATCACGTTACTCGAACCATATCGCGAGGATCCGGAGGCAGCTAGGGTAAAGGAAGCCCCTACCCCGGAACTTGTAGACAATGACCCGAGTTATGTTAACGAAGCGGTTGTGGACAGCCGATAGTACGGAGGAGCGAAGACGAAGTTTCCGTCGCGCTTTGTCCAGTACCTGGATTCATGGGAAGGCTACGGGGCTGAGGAGAATTCATGGGAGCCATATTAGATGCTAGAAGGGACAGGCTTCCAGGCCATTCGGGATTTCCACCAAACATATCCGTCCAAGCCCAGCGACCATAGGGTCTGGGGGGAATCGAGTTGTGGGAATAATAGACGACGCTAAGGGTCCGGGACGGACCGTAGAGAAGAGGGGAGGGTTCTAACGACCCAGCATGCATGAGCAATGGCAAAAGGAACCTATACCCATACAGGTAGCCAGGAGGCGAACTGATAGGAACTGGCAGGCAAGTAAGTACTTGACCTATGGAGACCCGATGGCCCGGGCTCTGAGAATCAACAGAATTGGCTGGTCAGGGACTTAGGTACCTGGGTACACGCGGGAGCGGTGTCCGCGTACTTAGGGACTTATGAAGGGGCAGTTGCTCAGCTAGGCCGGGTAACTGAAGACAGGTCAGAAAGTTCTATCACCGGCAACGGGATAGGCAGGGTAACAGGGAAAAGTTAACTTGTCTACTGGACAAGGTTACCCTACTCTCAGGATCAGGTTACCCTGCCTTGGGTCTTGGGTTACCCTGCCCAGAGTCCTGAGTTACCCTACCTTGCGATACGAAGTCACTTGGGAAGTTCGGGAAAATTGACAGGAATGTTTGTCACGCGAAGCCATGCATGATACTGGAATCTGGCGTTCCAGGGGATGCTATTGGGTGAGCTACGTAGCTTCGAGGAGGCTGAAAGTTGAAGACATTATTCCCATCATACCCCTCCGGCTCCGGCTTGGGGCCCGGAT
This sequence comes from Tuber magnatum, assembly GCA_003182015.1. Classification (NCBI taxonomy): domain Eukaryota; kingdom Fungi; phylum Ascomycota; class Pezizomycetes; order Pezizales; family Tuberaceae; genus Tuber; species Tuber magnatum. The sequence continues at coordinate 810,615 of PYWC01000020.1, read as the reverse complement.
GTCATGGGCAAACGGTTGTGTAGTTGTGTGCAGTCTAGCAAGGAGGAATCTTTGCAGACATGCCGGCAACACCGTATACGTCGCTGCTATCCGGTCGACCTTAAGCTGTTCGCAGGATATGCAAGGGGGCATAGGGTGTAAGGTGGGGTACCTCCTCCAAGTTGTTGGGTGTAAAACGGACCAGAACTGACGGAGTTAATGGGTGTTAACGGTGAGGGTCCCGAAGGTAGTCCCAGGTGGTGCCGAGGCGACTGGGAGAGTTTTACACCTACCAAGCCCAAACATGCTCCCAACGCTATAGGCTCTGAAAGGGAAGTGCAGAGACACTAAAAGCATGATTCCTACCACAGGTAAGGTAGATGCAAGGTAGTGGTCATGGGTAGCGCCCATTGGATTACTCCCGGACTATCGTGCCCTGCGGAAGAAACCGGAAGGCCGCGACCCGTAAAGAGTAACTAGATAAACCGCTCACGGTAGCCTCCGGAGTCAAGTAGAGAATAATGCATATGGGAAGGGTGTCATAGATAGTCTAGTTCGTGAGGTGTCTTGACTGTTAGCCACTGGCGAGACACCGATGTGCAGAAGTTTTCACTCCGGCAGGCAAAATAGGAATGCACCGCAGAAACGATAACCGCGGAAGGTGAACGCGGACTAGAGTGTGTCAACACATGCATGCCCGAAGGGTGTGCCAGGAGACGTGTCGGACCACCCTTAGCAGAGAAGGGTGTACTCAAACAGTTGGAGTAAACTGATGGGCGAGCTTCTGCCATAAGATAAAACTACCTGAAAGTCTATGCGAGAACCCTCCTACTCCAACAATCAATTCTCTCGAGACCTTAATTGAGTGAAGCGTCAGGCTTAACGAGATTAAGTTTTATGGTTTACTTTATTCTTATATCTGTGTGAACCTTTGGCGATAAGTTTGAGGTTGTTCGGTGCAGTCGCAACCTTGGGATCCATCTTCCTAGGGGTGCCCCCATTACCTGCACTTGTTGCAAGTGAAACTAAACATTTCGCCTGCATTCCACCCCAGACTGATGGGCAAACTAAGAGGGTTAATCAGACACTAGGGCAGTACTTGCGTAGTTACTGTTCCTACCAACATGATGATTTTGTTTCTTTGTTACCCTTTTTTGAGTATGCGTACAACACCTCGACATCAGAATCCACCAGGTTGTTACCATTTGAGATTAACTATGGGCTGAACCCGCAGACAAACTGGTTTGGTGTCGTGTCTGATAACCAAGGAATATACCCTAGCAGTGAGCTCTTGGTTAAGGAATGGGAACCAACCTGGCAAGAGATCCAAGAAATGATTCAACGGGCACAGGAAAGGCACCGGAAATAGCAAGAGCGGAAAAGGCTGCCATCACCCGACTATGTTACCTTGGAGGATGTGGCCGCCAGGCGGTCAAAGAAAGCGGACAGCGTGATTTTAAACCGGAAGAACATGCGCACAAAGCGGCCCATGGAGAAGCTGGACCAGCGGCTGTTTGGACCTTTCTTGGTCAAACGTCGGGTGGGTGACTGAGCATACAAACTCCAACTGCCCACCGGATGGAGCATCCACCTGGTTTTCAATGTCACGTTGCTCGAACCATACCGCGAGGATCCGGGATCAGGTAGGATCAAGGTGTTCCCTACCCCGGAACTCGTGGACCATGAGCCAAATGATGTTAGCGAAGCTGTTGTGGACTGTCGATGGTACGGTAGAGCAAAGGCGAAGTTCCTGTCATGCTTTGTCCAGTACCTGGTTTCCTGGGAAGGCTATGGAGTTGAGGGGAACTCATGGGAGCCCTATCAGCTGCTAGAAGGGACAGGCTTCCAGGCCATTCTGGATTTCCACCAAAGATGTCCGTCCAAGCACAGGGACAATAGAGTCTTGGGGGAATCGAGTCGGGGACACAAGAGACGACGCTCGCAGTCTGGGACGGACTGTAGAGAAGAGTAGAGTGATGTAACCACCCAGCATACATGAGCTATGGCAACCGGAACCTACACCCATATAGATAGCGTGCAGGCGAATTGGGTGAAACCGGCAGGCGAGTAAACTCTTGATCTACGAAGACGCAATGGGACAGGCTCCGCGATGAACAGAATTAACCGGCTGCATACTTGGGTACCTGGGTACACCCAGGGCCGGTGTCAGCGTACTTACGCACCGCTGAAGGGGCTGTTACTCCAGTAAGCTGGGTAACTGGAGAATGGTCAGAAGTGTCTATCTCCGGCAACGGGATAGACAGGGTAATACCGAAAGGTTATCCTGTCCACTGGACAAGGTTACCCTACCCTCAGGATCAGGTTACCCTGCCATGGGGCTTGGGTTACCCTGCCCAAAGTCCTGCGTTACCCTACCTTTCAATACGAAGTCCCTTGGGGAGTTCCAAAAAATGGCTAGAATGTTTGTCACGCGAAGCCATGCATAATGCTAGAATCAGGCGTTCCAGGAGATGCTGTTGGGTGGGCTGGGCAGCTCCGAAGAAGCTGTAAACTGGAGACATTATTCCTATCATACCCCTCCGGCCCCGCCTTGAGGCCTGGACGTTATAGGCAAACGGTTGCATAGTTGTGTGCAGTCTAGCAAAGTGGAATCTTTACAGACTTGCGGGCAACACCTTATGTGTTGCTGCTGTCCGGTCAACTGTAGACTGTTCACGGGATATATAAGGGGGCATAGGGTGGAAGGTGGAATACCTGCTCCAAGTTGTGGGGAGTCAAACAGAACAAAACTGACACAGTTGACGGGTGTTAACAGTGGGGGTCCCGCAGGTAGTCCTGGGTGGTGCCGAGGTGACCAGGAGAGTTTTACTCCTACCAAGCCCTGAAGTGTCCCCAACGCCATAGGCTCTGAAAGGGAAGTGCAGAGTCACCAAAGGCATGATTCCTACCACAGGTGAGGTGCATCCGAGGTAGTGGTCATGGGTAGCGCCCTTGGATCACTCCCAGACCACTGTATCGTATGGAAGACGCCAGAATCCTAAGACTCGTAAATAGTGGATAGATAGACCGCTCGCGGTAGCTTTGGGGGTCAAGTAGAGATCCATGCATATGGGAAGAGTGTCATAGGTAGTCTGGTTCATCAGGTGTCTTGACCGTTAGCCACTGGCAAGACACCGATGTGAAGAAGTGTTCACTCTGGTGGGCATGATCGGAATAGGGCGCAGAAACGATAACCGCATAAGGTGAACGCCGACTGGAATGTGTCGACACATGCATGCTTGAAGGGTGTGGCAGGAGACATGTCGGACCACGTTTAGCGGAGAAGGGGGTGCTTGAATAGGGGGAGCAAACTGATGGGAGAGTTTTTGGCATAAGATAAAACTACCTGAAAGTCTATGCGAAAACTCTCCTACTCCAACGGTCAATTCTCTCGAGACCTTAATTGAGTGAAGTGTGAGGCTTCATGATATCAAGTTTTACAGTATTCTTTACGCTTACATCTGTGTGAACTTTTGGCAATAAGTTTGAAGTTGTTCGGTACGGTTGCAACCTTGGGATCCATCTTCCTAGGGGTGCCCCCATTACAGCTGTCAAGAGATTCGAGAAACGACCCAACCGGCTCAGGAAAGGCAACAGAAACGGCACGACCAGAAGAGGTTGCCATCACCGGACTACGTTGCCTTGGAGAATGCGGCTGCTGGACGGGCTAAGAAAGCTGACTGGGTGATGTTGAACAGAAAACACATCCATGCTAAGGGTCTGTTGGAGAAGCTGGACCAGCGGATGTTTGGCCTCTTGGTGGTCAAATGTTGAGTGGGTACTCGAGCATACGAACTCCAGTTACCCGCCAGATGCAGCATCCACCCAGTGTTCAATATCACGTTGCTGGAACTATACCATGAGGATCTGGGTTCAGGTAGGGTCACAGAAATCCCCACCCCCGAACTTGTAGACAATGAGCCAAGTTACACTATCGAAGCAGTATTAGACAGTCAATACTACGGAGGAGTAAAGGCGAAGTGCACGTCACGCTTTGTCCAGTACCCGGTTTCATAGGAAAGCTATGGAGCGGAGGAGAACCTGGGGGCGCCCTGTGAGATGCTTGAGGGGACAGGCTTACAGGCAATTCCAGATTTCCACCAAAGATACCCGTCCACGCCCCGGGACCATAGGGTGTTGGGGGAATCGGGTTTTGGGAATAAGAGACAACACTAATCGTCTCGGACGGACCATAGAGAAGAGCGGAGTGATATAGCGACCCTGCATACGTGAGCTATGGCAGCTGGAACCTACACCCATACAGGCAGCCTCGAGGCAAACTGGTAGGAACCAGGAGGCAAGGAAGACCTTGACCTACGGAGACCCGATGGCCCGGGCTCCGAGATGAGCAGACTTAGTGGACACAAGTATTTAGGTACATGGCTACGCCCAAGGTTGGTGTCAGCGTACTTAGGGACCTATGAAGGGCCAATACA
>PYWC01000020.1:772978-801743 GCA_003182015.1 Tuber magnatum | reverse complement strand
TAGCCATGTACCTAAATACTTGTGTCCACTAAGTCTGCTCATCTCAGAGCCCGGGCCATCGGGTCTCCATAGGTCAAGTACTCACTTGCCTGCCGGTTCCTACCAGTTCGCCTCCGGGCTACCTGTATGGGTGTAGGTTCCGGCTGCCATAGCTCACGTATGCTGGGTCGTTACAGCCACTAGTGTCACATTGTGTGGGAGGCACTGGACCACATAATTGACTATTCCTAGCAAGCGTTGCAGTTCTTTCTTGCTTTAAGGTCTCTTCCAACATACAATTAACGATATCTTCTGGGGGGAGGCATGGATTCCCTCTTTATCCACTATGTGTCCTAGTACTTCCAGCTTATCTGCGAACAGTACTGACTTCTTCTTTCTTGCATAGAATTTTGCTTCTCTGAGCTGGTCACATACCTGGCATATGTGCCTTTCATAGTCTTCCAATATGTCCAAAAATATGATAATATCGTCAATGTATACCTATATAAAGTGGGGTAGGAATTCACTCAAGAGGTCTTCCATTATTCGCATGAATGTTGCTGGTGCGTTTATGTCTCCTTGTAGCATCATCTTGCTAACAAACACTACAAATGGAGTTTTGAATGAATTGAACTTAACTCTGTCTTGGTCCACCCGTGTTTGGAAGTATGTATCGCTTAGGTCAATCTTACTCCTAAACTTTGCTCTTCCAAAGAGGTTCAGGATCTGCTGTTGGTCGGTTGGGGATGGATGGAGTATCCATGATTGTGTCGTCATTTCGAAGTTTCAAATCTACCAGTGGGCAGATCCTTCCATCTGACTTTGGTTGCACAAATATAGGTGCGACTCTCTGCACTTCCTGTCTTACGATCACTCCGGCTCGTAATTTTTTGTTTATCCAATTCATGAGCTTCTCGTTGTATACTTCCAGGATTGTGTATGTTGGCTGGTTTTTTAGGTTGGTTGGGTCCTTTAGGCAAATGTGATGGTTAATCTTACCCATGGGGGGTGGCATTTCAGGGACCTCATCTAAGAATACATCTCTGTATTCCTCCAACAATGTACCTGAGGTTGCGCCTAAGATAGCACCTCGGAATTCCCTGCTTGTTGGTTTGCATTGTACTCTCAATTTATCATCAGGAAACTCCACCGCTGTGTCCCCACGTCTGATAAGGGCGTTGTCTTTTTAGGAATAGCATTCTGATTAGGGTATCATATTTCGCAAGGTTTCCTACCAACATCTTCTGATTTGTCCATTTCTTTTTTCCGATTTCTATGGTCAGCCCACACTTCTTGTGGCTTGAGGAGCGGGAGCCTTTCATAGCCATATTGACTATTGTTGCCGGAAGCAGGGGGTCCATGGGTATTCCATGGGTAGAGACTAAAGTAGTGCTAATTATGTCACAAGTGATTGTTCCTGTATCAAACAGTGCTTTTGCTGGATGGCCCTCTATGTAGATTGTTCCTTCTTGTGCGTCACAGCGCTTGATTGTCAGCTTGGTTGTGTTCAGAGACTTTCTATTTCTACTGAGTTGATTTCTATCTTATTGTATTCAGTTGCTTCTGCGTGGTTTGTACTCATGTCTCGTTTTTGCCCTTTTTCCTTTTTCCTTTCTTTGCATAGCAGTCCTTTGCATAGTGTCCCTTCTTCCAACATTTGAAACATGTACCTTTATCGTATCTTTTCTGTTTCTTATCTTTCTTATCTTTTGTACTGTTGCAGTGTGGTTGTTCTTTTCTTGCATTATCACGCAAGGAAGATCCTTTACTACTCCACTATTGGGGTGTATGTATTTGGTATATTCCTGTCTCATAAAGGATAGCATCCTTGCATTCTGCTCGTTTGACAATTTTCGCAAAGCAATCTCCTTCTTCTTCCCTGGGTTCTACCTCCTACTATAGCTTGGGATGCATTGCTTCATACAACCTCTAGGGTAGTGTATACATGACACTATTCCATTAAGCAACCATCTATGGTATATTAAGAGCTCCATTGCTAGCAAGGTTACCCTGTCTGTCTTTCCATTTCATACTTGTTCAATGTCCTTGAACTTCTTATACAGGTCTTCTGTATTTCGTGAGGACTGGAATCCGTTCCTTAGGTACCGTATCAGGGTTGTTCCTCATATTTTGTCTTTACTATCATAGTGGTTCATTGCTTGGTGATATGCTTCTTCTGCCTTTCCTGTACAGAAACTTCTGAAGTATGCTCTACTCCCTTTCTTGGTTTTGTCTACGTCATGCAGGGCGAGGTACTGAGAAGTGGTCATCACCCATCGGTCAAATGCCTCAAGTTTTAGGTCTTCCTCTTCTCCCAAGAACATGGGCGGCAGGGGAAGTTTGACCTTAGGCCCTGGTTGCCTGGCCGATGGGCTAGGCGGCACGGCAGACTCTCCTTCAGACACGCTCTATTTGCACTCTTTGCGGCTAGAGGTATCATCTGACAATTTGTCTGATGAGTTGTTTGGTGATTCGTCCAACGATCCCACTGATGTCATTCGTTCTGAGTCTTTTCTGCTGCCTTCTTTTTCTTTGAGGGTGAGGAGAGGGGGGCTTTCTTCTTTTAGAGGTTGTGCCAGTGCTTTTCCCTTGCTGGGGCTCGAAGGGAAGAGTGCAGGGAGAGTTGCTGCTGGCTTTGCTAACTTCTCTGTTGATTCACTAAAGGTCCTTGTAGCCAGGTCTTGTGCTATTTGTCTTGCTGCCTCGTCGCTTGCAAAGTCGCTCCTTGGTCCTTGCTGTTTCTTGGGTTGCCTTTTCTCAGTAAGGCCCAGTCGTGGGACTAGCTTCCCACTTCAAGTTTCTAGTAACTCAATAGTGTCATGGTGGTGGAGCCAAACCTTCATCAGTTCTATAGCTTTCTACCACTAGCTTCAGATTGGACACTTCATAGGTCGATCACGCCTGGTCCAGACAGCTTTCTAGCGACTTGCTGCGGTTTAAAAAATATAACGTGTTTGGGCTGGGCCCTAATCACACAGTGGTATGATAGGAGCAGATGGCTTCTTGGTCAACAAGAACTGAGCGCTGCGTACCAAAGGAGACTTTGAGAAGGTGTAATAGGAGATCAAAGAAGTAACCATTCAACCAAGTATATATTGAAAATACTGTTAGTCGAAGTCTGCTGTTTTTCTCGTAGAAATCAGCAGTCTTTAAATACAGCATATCACTTATCTCCAATATGAGCGATATCCTAAAACATTGTTTGTAGCACCTAACAGCCCACGAAACAATACAAGTATCAAACGATACTGTGAAACAAAACATAAAACATAATCTAGTGCCCATAGCGGTCACAACATCATCAACAATACTACTATTCTGGCTATAAAAAGTGTCATGCGTTCAAGTTTCAGCCCGTTATGACACCAGATGGAATTATTTCATCCTCGGCTGGCCCTTCGTTTGGATGGGAAGGAGATTGGAGTATGTATATTGACTCTAAATTAGAGAGTCACTTGTGAGATATCAATGATGGAAGTGAGTCTTATGACCGATGTTATTTGTATGGTGATCTAGCATACGCATTGTCCTATGGTATTCTTAGTAGATACAAGGCAACTTCAGGATCACCCTTAGATCCCAACGTATTATACCTAGTTATGGGTTACCCCCTAGTAATGGGTCAGTTTCAGCCTACATGTAAAAGCATCAAAAATCACAACTACTAATCCAATCTTTCCTCCTATGACCCAATATTTCATATAATAGAAGCTATAGACCTAATCCTTGTAACTGTAAAGTATAATGCAAAAATATCTAATGATAAACCTTTGGCATCATATAATAATTATTTATCACTCTGGTACAAATGCTTGTTATTAGAGTTCCAGGTTGGGAAAGTTCCAAGAATTAATAGGTAGCGATTAGGTTATAGATCTCAGATTGATATAGAAAAAATATCAGGTCCAGGCAGCAAGTATTTAAGGGGGGCTATTCTGTTCTATCTTGCATATTTTCCTTCAAGATTTCAGTCCTAAGACAATACTCCTATAGCATATGAAATTTCAACAACAAGCTATCCAAACCCAATTGTTCACAACTCCCAAGAAAGCTGATAAGGAGAACATTATTCGAGCTACTTTGCAGTACAGAATTGACCATCCTGAGCTCTCAGTATGTAAAATTGCCACACTCTTTAGTCTGTTCAACACAACTTTACCAAACCACCTTCGACACAAGACTACACCTGCCTCAGAGGCTTATGAGCAGCAGCAATGACTTCCCCAGATTGAAGAGGGTGTTATTATTGACAGGAGCAAAGATTGTAATAATAGAGGGATACCTCTCCGCCGGAGACATGTTGTGGATATAGTGTACCAGTTGCAGAAAATGAAAGGGAAAACAGGAGAAATTGGGAACCATTGGGTCAATCAATTCATTACAAGACATCCAGAGATTCAATTCAAGGTTGGGAAGACCTTGGATAAGCAGCGATCCCTTGCCACAGGTCAAACAATCTTCAAAGAACACCTCAATCGCTACTACAATATGCGCTGCAAATATCATATCAAGCTGGAAAACACCTGGAATAACGATGAGAAGGGATTTGCAATGGGTTTAGAAGCTGATGGGACAATCTTACACCATACCGGTAGGAAGAATCCAAGGATTATGCAGATGTGAAGTGGTTATGGCTTCCTGTAGTGGAAGCCATTTCTGGCTATGAAAAGTCAATTCCGCCTCTTATTCTTCACGCCTCCAATCCACATTTGATGGAGCATCATAGTAAAATCAACTATGAGAAGAATACAGATACCTACTTTACATACTCGAAGACAGGGTACACCACAACTGAGACCACATTGGACTGGTTGGTAAACATCTTTGAACCAAAAACAAGGCCAAAAAATGGAATCAAGGATCATTGAATGCTGGTTTTCAATGGACACAGCTCTCATGTCAACAATATCAAGTTCATTGAATACTGCATTAAGATGAACATCCACCTGATATGTCTTCCTGGTCATACAACCCATGTTCTTCAACTTTTGGATATTGGAATCTTCTCGCCTATGGGAACAAGTCATTGAGAGGAGTTGGAAGACTTTCTCCATGATCATGGACCTAATTGGGCAATGCATAAATGTGACTTTTATCCAATGTACCACAAGGTCGGGCTAAGGCCATGAGTGAGAGGAATATTCTGTCAGCTTAGAGGGCAAGTGGCATGATCCTGTTCAATCGGCAGAGAGTTTGGAGTCAGTCTAGACTTCAATTGTCCACTCCTCAGTCCAAGCCTATGAATAAACTGCATTCTCGACTCTGCTCCCTCCCCACATGTGTAGAGATATCATCTGAACTCAATAAGATCAGGGAAGAGGCCAACAGTCTTGAATTCGATGATGCAAGTTGTACTCCATTAAACAAAGCTTTAGACCAGTGTAGCAAGGCAAATACCGAGTCTATTCTCAATACTGCAACTATTACCAGGCTCCAAGCTCTCAAGCCCAGTACTACAGACCACCGCTAGATTAAGGGTGGCCTAATTCTTCATACCTTAGTTCTTTCGGAACTTTATAAAAAGCATGAGAGTGATAATATATGTAAAAAGGATTTGGCTACAAAGAAGAGGATCTCATGACAGCAACTAAAGACAAAATCACACGTGGTTACTTCTAGGAGAAAGGCTAGGTCCCAGCCAAGGGCTCTTGAAAATTTGGTGATAATAGATACAGAGGAGGATGAGATGGACTGTGATGAGTCCACTAAATTAGTAAGTAGATAAGTTCTTATTATATCATATTTTCAAACTAATAGTTCATATTTTCTAGGAGGAAAATCAGATTTCTAACAACATGGCTCCAAGGACCATCTGCCCCCCACCTTCCTCATGCAAAAAGGTTAACTATCAAGTTGTTTTGAGCTCTGATTCTAAGGACAATAGTGATGGAATCATGAACTATCACTTCGGGCTTGCAATACTGTAATTTGTATTATTAGAACGTTATTTTTTTTTACATCCTATAACAATTAAAAGCTTTTATTTTACAAAGGTTGAAGCCAGGAGAGTTAATATAGAGTTGGTGGCAGCGATTTTTGAGGCTTTTACAAGCAGGCCGAAACTGACCCATTACTAGGGGGTAACCCATAACTAGGTAAAACACATTACCCTCAAAGCAATGAATGCACACATATTAAGTCTACGTGTTAGCATGGAGCATGGTTTTGAAAAGATAATGAATCTATGGTCATTTAAGGGGTTTTGTAACCGGTACGGGTACTAGCTTATGTTTTATGTTGGGTTTCACAGTATCGCTTGATACTTGTATTGTTTCGTGTGCTATCGGTTGATATACACAATGTTTTATCTTTAATTTCACAGTATGACTTGATACTTGTATTGTTTTGTGTGCTATCAGTTGATGCAAACAATCTTTTATATTTGGTTTCACAAGAGCACTTAATACTTGTATTGTTTCGTGTGCTATAGGTTGATACAGACAATGTTTGGGAATATCGCTCATACTGGAGATAAGCGACATGCTGTATTTAAAGACCACTAATTCCCATGATGGAAATAGCAGACTTCGACTGATAATATTCTAAATATACTAGGTTGAACGCTTACTTCTTTGATCTCCTATTATACTGTTTCGAAGCCTCCTTTAGTAAGCAGCCCTCGCTTGTTGTTGATCAAGAAGCCATCTGCTCCTATCGTACCGCTATGTGACTAGGGCCCGGCCCGAACACGTTACAGGTTTAAAGAAAATTCAAAAGTCATCTTTCCCCTGTCGCTGGCTATTTCTTGATTGCAGTTTTACTTTCTAATATTCATTCATATTTCTATAGAAACAAAACCTGCGATCGCTTTTATTGTGAGCCACCTTCTTTATCAACTTGAAATTACTTGTCATTGCAAGTTATGTAACCGGTACAGGTACTAGGTTATTTTATGTTTGGTTTGAGGGTATCGTTTGATACTTTTATTGTTTCGTGTACTACCGGTTGATACACATAATGTTTTATATTTGGCTTCACAGTATCATTTGATACTTGTATTGTTTCATGTGCTATCAGTTGATACACACAATGTTTTATGTTTGGTTTTACAGTATCATCTGATACTTGTATTGTTTCGTGTGCTATCGGTTGATATACACATTGTTTTGGAATATCGCTCATAATAGAGATTAGTGATATGTTGTATTTAAAGACAACTGATTTCCACGATGGAAACAGCAGACTTCGACAGACAGTATTCTTAATATACTTGGTTGAATGGTTACTTCTTTGATTTCCAATTACACCCCGTTCGAAGACTCTTTTAGCCAGCAGCGCTCGCTTCTTGTTGATCAAGAAGCCATCTGCACCTATCATACCGCTATGTGACTAGGGCCTGGCTTGAACACATTACATTTTTTTAACCGCAGCAAGTGGTTACGAAACCTGCAGGGACCAAGCCTGATCAACCTACGAAAGTCCAATGGTGAAGCTGGCATCGGGGAGCAGCAGAACCATGGAAGGTTCGGCTCAGCCAAAACAACACCATTGCGTTACTAGAGACTCAAAGTGGAAAGCAGGTCCCATGACAAGGCCTTACCAAAAGAAGGGAACCGAAGAAACCAAAACAACCAAAGAGTGACTTCTCTATTAACGAAGCACAGAGACAACTAGCTTCAGATTTGGCTACACAGACCTTTACCGAATCAGCTTATGAATTAGCAAAGGCAGCAACCAGCCTTACTGGGCTCTTTCCCCTGAGTCCCAGCTAAGGAAAGGTACCGGCACAGCCACCTAGGAAAAACAGTCCGCCGATCCATACCCCGAAGAAGGAAGAAGACACCATAGAAGAATCAGGCCACTGGGTAGTGGCGGAACCTCCAGACAAGGATCCTAGTAATGATTCAGTACGCTCGTCAGACAACAGTTCCAGCAGCAAAGAGTCTGAACAGGATATGTCTGAAGAAGGATCTGCCGCACCGCCCAGTCCAGGGTCTGGGTGAACAGGACCCAAAGTCAAGCTCCCACTGCCACCAGCGTGCCCCAGGCGAAAAAGAAGACCTAAAACTAGAAGCGTTTAACGGATGGGTAACGACCACCTCCCAATACCTCGCCTGTACAACATGGATAAAACAAAGGAAGGAAGTGGAGCATATTTCGGAAGCTTCTGCACGGGAAAGGCGGAAGAAGCGTATCATCAAGCAATGAACCACTACGACAGCAAGGAAAAGATGGGGGCAATGATTCTCATAAGGTACCTACGGGACAGATTTCAGTCTTCACAAAATACAGAAGAACCTTATAAGAAGTTCAAGGAAATTCATCAAATACGAAACGGGAACACAGAAAGAATAACATTGGTAGCAACGGATCTCCTAATGTACCATGGACAATTGCCCAAGGTAACAGTGTCCCAGTGTACACTGCGACAGAGGCTGTGCCAGGCAATACATCACAGACTATGCCAAGAAGTAGAATCTAGGGAAGAGGAGAGGGACTCATTTGACAGGATCGTCAAAAGAGTGGAACGAAAGGATGCCATCCTTTACAAAGTAGTAGTCTACCGAACGCACACACCACAGCAGCAGAGCAGCAAATGTTCTTCATTGCATGATAATACAACGAAGGAACAATGTAACCGGAATGGGTACTAGGTTGCTTTATGTTTGCTTTCACAGTATCGTTTGATACTGGTATTGTTTCGTGTGCTATCCGTTGATACACATATTATTTTATGTTTGGTTTCACAGTATCGTTTGATACTTGTATTGTTTCATCTGCTATCTGTTGATGCACATATTGTTTTATGTTTGGTTTCACAGTATCGTTTGATACTTGTATTGTTTCCTGTGCTATCGGTTATACAAATATTGTTTTGCAATATCGCTCATACTGGAGATAAGTGATATGCTGTATTTAAAGACCGCTGATTCCCGCCATGGAAACAGCAGACTTCGACAAACAGTATTCTTAAAATATACTTGGTTGAATGGTTACTTCCTTGATCTCCTATTACACCCCGTTCGAAGCCTCCTTTAGCAAGCAGCGCTCGCTTCATGTTGACCACGAAGCCATCTGCTCCTATCGTACCACTACGTGACTAGGGCCTGGCTCAAACATGTTACAAACAACCAAACCAAAAAGGGACCAGGGGCAAGAAAAACAAGAAGGATAAGAAGCAGAAACAACGCGATGAGGGCACATGTTTCAAATGCAGAAAAAGGGAGCACTATGCCAAAGACTGTTATGCCAAGAAAGGAAAAAGAAAGCCAGCAAACCGCGATGCAAGCACATATCACATGGAAGCAATTGAATACGACGAGGTGGAAATTAACTCAGTGGAGATGGAAAGCCTCTGGACGCAATCAGCACTGACGGTTAGACCCCGTGACGCACTAGAAGGAACGATCCTGATTGAGGGACAGCCAGCAAAGGTACTATTCGATACTGGAATGATCGGTGCTGACATTATTAGTACTACCTTTATCTCCACCCATGGCATACTCACAGAGCCCCTACCGCAACCAACAACAGTCAATTTGGCAAGGAAAGGTTCCCACTCCTCAGGCCACAAGAAGTGTGGACTGACCATAGGGATTGGGAAAAAGAACTGGACAAATCAGGACATGTTGGTAGGCAACTTGGCAAAATAGAACGCCCTGATTGGAATGCCATTCCTAAAAAGACACAATGCCCTTATCAGGTGTGGGGATACCAAAGTGGAGTTTCCTGATTACAAATTGCAAGTGCTATGCAAATCAACAAGCGCAGAATTCGGAGACGCTATTTCAGACGCTACATCAGCAACACTGTTGGAAGAATACAAGGATGTATTCCCAGATAAGGTTCCTGAAAAGTTACCACCCATGCCAAAGATTAACCACCATATTTGGCTAAAGGATCTAGCCGACCTAAAAAACCAACCGACATACTCAATCCCAGAAGCATACAAGGAGAAACTCATGAACTGGATAAATGAGAAATTACGAGCCGGAGTAATCATAAGACAGGAAGTTCCCGCAGTGGCACCTATGTTTCTACAACCCGAGTCAGACGGAAGGATCTGCCCCCTGGTAGACTTGAAAGTTCGAAATGACAACACAATCATGGATAGTCTATCGATCCCCTACCAGCAGCAGATCCCAAACCGCATTAGACGCACAAAATTCAGCAGTAAGATCGACTTAAGCGACGCATACTTCCAAACACGAGTGGATGAGGATTGTGCTAAATTCAACTCATTCCAAACCCCATTTGGAGGGTTTGTCAGCAAAGTAATCTTACAAGGAGACAAGAACGCACCTGCCACATTTATGCGAATAATGGAAGACCTCCTAATCGAATTTCTACATCATTTTGTATGGGTATACATTGATAATATTCTCATATTCTCAGATGCGCCAGAGGAACATGAACAACACATACACCAAGTATGTGATCGACTCAGAAAGGCGAAATTCTATGTGAGCAAAAGGAAGTCAGTGCTTTTTGCAGATAAGCTGCAAGTATTAGGACACATAGTGGAAAACGAAGGAATCCATGCCTCCATTCAGAAAATATCATCCATCGCAGGATGGGAGACACTAAAAAAGAAGAGGGAATTGCAACGATTCCTAGGAATAGTGAATTATGTGGCCCAGTTTCTGCCACACGATGCTACTTTGACGGCACCATTAACCAACTTAACGGGAAATGCCGAATTCGTATGGACAATTACCCACCAGGCTGCATTCGATATGGTCCTAAAGTGCATTATCGATCACCAAGTCATGCGACCAATAGACATACGAAGCAAGGAACCAATTTGGTTGGTTATGGACCCCTCAGATCTAGGAGTTGGAGCATGGGTGAGACAAGGACCCACTTATGAGACGGCGCGACCAGTCGCGTTGCACAGCAGGAAATTCACCAATGCACAGATGAATTATAGAACCATGGCTAAAGAGGCCTCAGGGATGGTGGAAGCGCTTAACTGGTTCCACAATGTACTAATGGGAAATTCCTTCACAATAGTAACAGATTACCAACCCTGGACGCACCTACGAACCGCAAAGAACCTAAGCAGGAAACAAGTTAGATGGCTAAGTGCCTTGGGAAAGTACGACCAGTGGGTAGTCTATGCACCAGGAAGTACGAACTATTTAGCTGATGCCCTTTCTCAGATATACGAAGGAGAATCAGACTTTAGCCCACTTTATGTCCGTGATTATACAAAGGAATCAGATGACATCTCGGATAACACAGTCTATAAGCAAGAATCAAACACAATGGAGCCTACACAAGAGTTCTCGCCTACTTCCCCTCCTTACCCGTACACAGAGTACCCCTATAACGTGTTCAGGCCAGGCCCTAGTCACGTAGCGGTACGATAGGAGCAGATGGCTTTTTGTTCTATACGAAGTGAGTTCTTCTTGCTAAAGGAGGCTTCGAATGGGGTGTAATAGGAGATCAAGGAAGTAACCGTTCAACCAAGTATATTTTAAGAATACTGTCTGTCGAAGTCTGCTGTTTCCATCGCGGAAATCAGTGGTCTTTAAATACAGCATATCACTTATCTCCAGTATGGGCGATATTGTAAAGCAATGTGTGTATCAACCGATAGCACACGAAACAATACAAGTATCAAACGATACTGTGAAACCAAGCATAAAACAGTATGTGTATCAACTGATAGCACACGAAACAATACAAGTATCAAACAATACTGTGAAACCAAACATGAAACAATGTGTGTATCAACCGATAGCACACGAAACAATACCAGTATCAAACGATACTGTGAAACTAAACATGAAACAACCTGGTACCTGTTCCGGTTACACTCCCAAAATAAAATAACATTTCATCAAATAAAACCACTTAATAAATCCTAATAGCCGGTAAATCCGCTATTCTCCTGAAAGTCCGCTTAGGACTCATCCTCATCGTCATCGCTATCCTGCAACAATCTCATGTCGTCCTGCAACATCCATTCCGCACCTTCCAACCATCGTTCCAAGCACTCCCCCCCCATGGTGCCCCAGCAACAAAGCATCCTGGCTCCCAGTAGTGTGGCAGGTCCACAAAGTTCCATACTATCCGGGCTTCCCATTCCTCCATCTCGACACCCATTTGTCGGTAATCCTGGCAGTCATCAATGTAGAATGTCTTCCAGTTTGCGCTTTTTGGAATTATCTCTTGGTACAGGAGATATCCCAAAATGAGGTCTCGTCCCTTTGTTCTGACTTCCTCTTAGGTCGACATTTTGTTTCTTTTCGTGTAAGGATAAGTTTTTGTAAGAGGGTAAAGGTTTGGAGGTATGCTGGTTTGGTCTGTTTTCTTCAGCGTGTTACCGGGATGGTGGGTGGTATTTATGTTTCGGTAGTCACCTCACTTAGGTGTTGGCCTCACTCAGGTGTCGGCCTCGCTTAGGTCGTCAGGGGAAGGGGGGTGCTGCTTAATTTCGGTTTCTTCCGTCACCATGCAACCATCACATTTTTCTGTGCTCTGGTAGTACCCGCTACCAAAGCGGAAAACATCTAACACTGATTCTCCCCACATTTGTCCCGGCGATTCTGTTGTTATTTCTAAGTATTTATTGCAGATGTGTATGAATAGTCGGTGTGTAAGGTATTGTCTAGGGATAATATCACGGTTCACCAACAGTCCCATTGGCTGATAGCGTAGTCTCTAAGGCATTGGCTCATAGTTTGACATCGTAAGGCTGTTGGAGGGAGTGTTTTTTCCTTTCGCTATTGCCAGTACTCCCCCTCAGCCAGCTGGGCTGGGTATGCTGCTTTATCTTCCATTACCCGATTTTCATCTTCGCTGCTTTCGAAATCGCTCTCGAAGTGGGCTGACCAAAATCCATCCGGCATCCCTTGGTCCAGGTCCGGGCGCAGGTGTTGGATTTCTGGAAGGGTTGGGCTCCACGCCACTGTTACATAGTTTATTGTAGGGGGTAACTCGTCCTCCGGTTTGTTGTCTTCCCACCATTGATTAACCGGTTCCTTCGCATTTTCCAATCCTTCAATGGGTTCCCAGCTATTTTCTGATTCCGGGTACCCCACCCATTTTACTAGGAATTGGTCACAGTCATACTGTCTTCTGTGGTCTCGTATGGTTTCCACTTTCCATTCCGGTTTCTGGTTAACCACGATCGGGGGTGGTTTTGCCTGGCTCCTGGCAGGGAGGGAGATATCATGGTTAGGGCAGTATCTTGTCACAGTGGATGCAAGGAATGTTGCTTCTCCGTTTCTGTACATTCTGCCATCCATTGCTACCGTCTGATTTTGTGTATCCCATTGTATCCGATTATCTTGAATGGTCCACACCAGCGCGCTTGCAATTTCTTGCTACATCCCAATTCTGTTGCTAATAAACTTCCGTATACAGGTATCAGATTCCCCTTTCCTATCGGTGGATGGGGTCTGCATCGTTTTGCTGCCGTTCTCGTGCTTCTAGATCGTGCCATTTTAATCGCATTGAATGCCGGGTTCCGGATTGCTTGGTGCCTGTTTAATAATCCGTCGCCAGCTGGTAGTGCGGAGTTCCTGAAGTTCATTAGGGGAAGTAGTGGGTAATTTGTTCCAAAAATAGCTTCATATGGTAACATGCCAAGAGTTTCTGACCATTCCGCATTCAGGTATGCTGCTGTCTCCGGTATGGCATCAAACCAGTTGTTTTGTCCGGCGTTGACCAGGTTTTGGAGAGCGGTCTTCAATGCCTGAAATTTTCTCTCAACCTGTCCATTCGTTTCATGATAGCCTGATGCCACCTTGATATGCGCAATGCTTAACGATCGACATTGTTGTCTCCACACAGGTGACTCAAACCCTTGGTCCGCATCGCTTACTAGAGATGTTGGGTAGCCATGGGGTGTAAATATTTTGTTGTGTAGAAGTTCCCAGGTTGTTATCACTGTTACTTGCTTTGTTGTAGGTATAAGCTACGTGAATCCGGAAAACCTATCCATCGCAACTAGGATCATGTCGTATCCTCATGAATCGTGGAAGGGTCCGGCAAAGTCAATGGCTATTGATTCCAAGATTTCTGGCGGCAGGGTAATTGTTTGAGCCTTTCCTTCTGGCAATTTTGTAGGCTCCTTATTTACCTGGCATGTGTGGCACTGGGTTACATACGCGCTGAAGTCTTTCCGCATTTCAGGCCAAAATAGGTACTCTGTTGCATACCATAAGTTTCATTCAACACTATGGTAGCCTTTGTTGTGAATTTAGCTAATGACATATTGTCTTAACATCGTATTTCCGTATGTGGGGCCTTTCGGAATATGCAGGCAGTCTTCCCCGTCTCTGGTTTGTGCGTATAGCATTCCGTTTGCAACCTTGTAAGAGGACAAGTCTCCTGCGGAGTCCATATTCTCATTTACCTTCTTCCAAATTGGTTCTTTCCAGTATGCTGCTACCATGTGTGCTCAGAATGTTCCGATCATTTCATTGACCGTTTGTAAGGTGTCGCGTTCGTCTTCTATCTCGCTTCGTCTGGTTGTCTCAGCTAGGTCTTCCTCCTGGTCGTCTTCCAAGACATCATATAGCCCGTGCCAGTCTTCTGTCATTGTCGGGGGCATTACTGAGACTATTGTCTCATTGGTAAGGCTTTCTAGCCGTTCCGCTCGCCTGATCAGCGGTGGGCTATCAGGTCCTGGCATTCTGAATACTACTATAGTCTCAGTCGTAAGGTTCTCTATTGGTTCCGGCTCCGGCATTTGGAATGCGGAGGCTTCCGGGTTTAGCAGTGCCGGAATTGTATAAGATCTGGGCCTCAGCTGCGCAAGGGTGAACCGCCCTTCTCCCGCACTAATTGGTCTTCCGCCGGTCGTCTGTTGCCATTCTCAGTCATTGATTTCGGGTGACTCCGGAGAGCTGGGGTCGATTTCGGTACTTGAGGGGCTCGGCCCTTCACTAAGTGGGTAAGGGGTCGATTTTCCCCATCGTCTAGGATGGTTGTTCGTAAATTTGATCTGGGTTTGATAATATGGGCAATGATCCACGTAACAGTATGAGTACTGTAAGGCGCTATGTTGGAGTTCTTCCGGTGGCGTACTTCACAGGGTACACTGGTCACCCCAATCGTTACCTGCGGTGATTGAGCAAGGGCTTTCGGGGGGTACAGGGGCCTCATTGGGGTCCTCAGTATAGGAGAAAGGAGGAGAAGTAGGGGAGAACTCATGCGTGGGCTCCATTGTGCTTGGTTCTTGCTCGTATACCGTGTTATCCGAGATGTCATCCGATTCCTTTGTATGATCATAGACATAGAGTGGATTCAAGTCTGATTCTCGCTCATATATCCGGGAAAGGGCATCAGCTAAATACTTTGTGCTTCCTGGTGCGTAGATTATTTTCGCGTCGTATTTTCCCCAGGCACCTAGCCATCTCACTTGCTTTCTACCCGGGTTTTTTGCGGTTCATAGGTCTGTCAAGGGTTGGTGGTCTGTAACTATTGTAAAGGAATTTCCCCTTAGTACATTGTGGAACCAATTGCGCACTTCCACTATTGCTAAGGCCTCTTTATTGGTGGGCCCATAGTTCATCTGAGTGTTGCTAAACTTTCTGCTGTGTAACACAGCTGGTCGTGCCGTTTCATAAGTGGGTCCCTGTCCCACCTATGCTCCAACTCCTAAATCTGAGGCATCCATAACCAACCAAATTGGTTTCTTGTTTCGTATGTCTATTGGTCACATGACTTGGTGATCAATGATTCACTTTGGGACCATATCTAATACTGTTTGATGGGTCTATGTCCATACGAATTCGGCGTTTCCGGTTAAGTCAGTTAGCGGTGCCGTTAACGTGGCATGCTGTGGGAGAAACTGGGCCACATAATTCACTATTCCCAGGAATCGTTATAGCTCCTTCTTGTTTTTTGGTATCTCCCATCCTGCAATAGAAGATATTTTCTGTGGGGAGGCATGAATTCCCTCGTTGTCCACTATGTGTCCTAATACTTCCAGCTTATTCGCAAAAAGTACTGCCTTCTTTTTGCTCGCGAAGAATTTTGCTTTTCTCAGCCCATCACATACTTGGCGTATGTGTTTCTCGTGTTCCTCTGGTGTACCTGAAAATATGAGAATATCATCAATATATACCCATACAAAATGATGTAACTATTCGCTTACTAGGTCCTCCATTATTCACATAAATGTTGCTGGTGCATTCATATCTCCTTGGCACATTACTTTCCTCACAAACCCTCTGAACGGGGTTTTGAATGAGTTTAACTTGACACTGTTCTTGTCCACCCGTGTTTGGAAGTATGCGTCACTTAGGTCGATCTTACTCCTGAATTTCGCTCGCCCTATTTGGTTCAGGATCAGCTCTTGATTTGGGATCGATGGACTATCCATGATCATGTTATCGTTTCTCACTTTCTGGTCCACCAGGGGGCAGATCCTCCCATCTGACTTTGGTTGTACAAACATAGGTGCCGCTCCAGGTACCTCTTATCATACAATTACTCCACTTCGTAATTTCTTGTTTATCCAGTTCATGAGTTTTTCCTTATGGGCTTCTGGGATCTAGTATGTTGGTTGGTTTCGTAGGTCACTTGGATCTTTTAGCCGAATGTGATGGCTAATCTTACATACTGGGGGTAGTGTTTCAGGGACCTTGTCCGGGAATACATCCTTGTATTCTTCCAACAATGTTTTTGAGTTGGTGTCGGACACAGCGGCGCGGAGTTCCCCGCTTGTTGGTTTGTATAGCACACGTAGTTTGTCCTCGGGAAATTCCACTGCTATATCCCCACACCTGATAAGAGCATTATGCCTTTTCAGGAATGGCATTCCAATCAGGGCGTCGTACTCTGCCAAGTTCCCTACCAACATCTCCTGATTTGTCCATTTCTTTTTCCCAATTCCTACGGTCAGTCCACATTTCTTGTAGCTTGAAGAGCAGGATCCTTTCATAGCTATATTGACTGTTGTTGGTTGGGGTAGAGGCTCCATAGGCATGCCATGGGTAGAGATAAAGGTGGTGCTAATTATGTCGCAGCCGATTGTTCCCGTGTCGAATGGTACCTTTGCTGGGTGGCCTTCTATGTGAATCGTTCCTTCAAGAGGGTCACGTGGCCTAATTGCCAATGTTGGTTGCGTTCGCAGGCTTTCTATTTCCACTGAGTTAATTTCCACTTCATCATATTCGCTTGCTTCCATGTAGTTTGTGCTAGCCCCTCGCTTAGCGGCCTTTCCTTTTCCTGTTTTGGAATAGCAAGCTTTTGCGTAGTGTCCCTTTTTCCCGCATTCGAAACAAGTGCCTTCCTCGCGTCGTTTCTCCTTCTTGTCTTTCTTCTTCTTTGAATCCTGACGGTATGGTTTATCCTTTTTCGCATTATCCCGCGATGATGATCCTTTACTGTTCCTTTGCTGCGGTACATGGGTCCGGTAAACTCCTGTTTCATACAGGATAGCCTCCTTCCGTTCGGCCTGCTTGACTATCTTGTCAAAGGAATCACCCTCCTCCTCTATAGGTTCTCCCTCCTGTCGTAGTCTGGGATGCATTGCTTCATACAAGCTTTGTCGCAGCATATACTGAGACACCGTCCCAGTAGGCAATCATCCATAATACATTAAGAGATCCATTGCGACCAAGGTTACCCTTTCGGTTTTGCCATTTCATACTTGCTGGATATTCTTGAATCTTTTGTATAGTTCTTCTGTGTTTCGTGAGGATTGGAATCTCTCTGTCAACTATTTTATCAGGGTTGTTCCACAGATCTTTTCCCAACTCCCATAGTGGTTCATTGCTTGGTTGTATGCTTCCTCTGCCTTCCCGGTACAGGAACTTCCAAAGTATGCACCGCTTCCTTCCTTAGTTTTGTCTACTCCGTGTAGGGCCAGGTATTGAGAGAGTGTTATAACCCACCGGTCAAATCCTTCAGATTTTAAGCTGTCCTTTTCGGCCAAGAACGAGGGTGGCAGCGGAAGTTTGATTTTAGCTCCGGTTCACCTGGCTCCTGGGCCGGGCGGTCCAGCGGATTCACCTTCGGACATTTGCTGTTCGGACTCTTCATTACTGGAGTTGTCCTCTGAGGCGCTTTCTGGAGAGTCGCTGGGGGATTTGTCTGGTGGCTGCCTTACTACTGGGTGATCTGATGCTTCTTCATCATCTTCCTCCTTCTTAGGTGTCCCGACAGGTATGCTATCTTTCTTCAATGGTTGCGCTGGTGCCTTTCCTTTGCTGAAGCTGGGGGGAAATAGCCCAGGAAGGCTAGTTGCTGACTTTGCTAATTCGTTAGTTGATTCGCTAAAGGTCTACTTGGCCAAGTGTCGCGCTAGTTGTCATTCTGCATTGTCAATCGAGAATTCGGTCTTTCGCCCTTACGGTTTCTTGGGTTGCCTTTTCTTGGTAAGGCCTTCTCGTGGGACCTGCTTCCCACTTCGAGTCTCCAGTGACTCAATGGTGTCATGTTGGCGGGGCCGAACTCTTCGTGGTTCTACCGCTCCCTGATACTAGCTTCGCTATTGGACTCTTCGTAGGTTGATCAGACCAGGTCCCTGCAGGTTTCTTAACCACTTGGTGAAGTTAAAAAAATGTAACGTGTTCAGGCCAGGCCCTAGTCACGTAGCGGTACGATAGGAGCAGATGGCTTCGTGTTCAACACGAAGCGAGCGCTGATTGCTAAAGGAGGCTTCGAATGGGGTGTAATATGATATCAATGAAGTAACCGTTCAACCAAGTATATTTTAAGAATACTGTTTGTCGAAGTCTGCTGCTTCCATCGCGAAAATCAGCGGTCTTTAAATACAGCATATCACTTATCTCCAGTATGAGCAATATTGCAAAACAATATGTGTATCAACCGATAGCATACGAAACAATACAAGTATCAAACGATACTGTGAAACCAATCATAAAACAATCTGTGTATCAACCGATAGCACACGAAACAATACAAGTATCAAGCGATACTGTGAAACCAAACATAAAACAACGTAGTACCCGTTCCAGTTACCACCCCAATAAGGCCCCTGTACCCTCTCGGAGCCCCTGCTCAATCCCTGCGGGAAATGATTGGAGCAACAAATGCACCCTACGAAGCACACCACCCAAAGAACTCCAACATAGCAAGTTACACTACTCACACTGTTATGTAGATCATTGCCCATATCATCAAACCGTGATCAAATTCACAAACAATCACCCTAGATGGCAGAAGAACCAGACACCTTACCCGCCTAGTAAAGGACCAAGCCCTCCAAGGACAGAAATTGACCCAAGCCCTCCGCAGTCCCCCCCAATCAGTGACTGGGAGTGGCAACAAACTGTTGGCGGTAGACCAAGTAGCGTGGGGGAAGAGCCATCCACCCTTATGCAACCAGTGCCTAGGTTCTACACCATCCCCGCAATTCTGAACCCAGAAGCCCCGGCATTCCAAATACCAGAACCAGAACCAATAGAGAACCTTGCGAACGAGATAATAGCGGCTTTTCGAATGTCAGGACCGGACAGCCCGCCACCGATTGGATGAGCAAAATGGCTAGAAAGCCTTACCAATGAGACAATAGTCTCAGTAATGCCCCCGACGATAGCTGAATATCGGCGCAGGCTATGGGATGTTTTGGAAAACAATAAGGAGGATGACCAACTTGAAGTAACAAGAGGTAGTGAAATAGAAGACAAGCGGGATGCCTTACAGACGAACAAGAAAATGATTGGGACATTCCTAGCACACATGATCCCAGCATACCAAAAGGAACCATTATGGAAAAAGGTCCATGAAAATATGGACACTAAAGGAGACCTAGCCTCCTACACGGTTGCAAATGGGATCTTATACGCAAAAACCAGGTACGGGGAAAACTGCCCATATATTGCAAAAGGACCCGCTTATGGAAATACTATGTTAAGTGACTATGTCATTAGCGAAATCCACAACAAAGGTCATCACAGCCTGGAACGGAACTTACGGTACGCTACCGCGTACCTATTCTGGCCTGAAATGCGGAAGGACTTCAGAGCATACATAGTGCAATGTCATACCTGTTAGGCAAACAAAGAATCCACACAGTTACCAGAAGGCAAGGCTGAGAGGATTATCTTACCCTCTGAAATTTTTGAATCAATGGCCATCGACTTCGCAGGACCTTTCCACAACTCTTGTGGATACGATACAATCCTAATTGCAATGGACGGGTTTTCGGGATTCAGATGGTTCATACCTACAACTGAGGATGTAACAGCAATAACAACCTGAGAACTACTGTGCAACAAAGTGTTTACTCCCCGTGGTTACCCAATATCAATAGTAAGCGATGCAGATCCTCGATTTGAGTCACATGTGTAGAGACAGCAGTGTCGATCATTAGGAATCGGGCACATCAAAGCGGCACCAGGCCACCATGAAACGAATGGACAAGTCGAATAGAAGATTTGAGAATTAATAACAGCTCTGCGAAACCTAGTCAACGCAGGGCAAAACACTTGGTTCGATGCCATACCAGAGACGGCAGCATACCTGAATGCAGGGTGGTCGGAAACCCCCAGTATGTCACCGTATAACGCAGTTTTTGGAAAAGATTATGCCCTACTTCCCCTAACGGACTTCAAGAACTCCACGGTACCAGCTGCTGATGAATTCCTAAACAGACACCACGCAATCTGCAACATAGCATTTAATGCTATCAAATTGGCACGATTTAGAAGCACGAGAACGGCAGCAAAACGAGGCCGACACTATACACCAATAGGAAATGGTAATCTGTTACTGGTATATGGAAGTTTATTCGCAATGGAGTTGAGACACAGCAAGAAATTGCAACCGCGCTGGTGTGGACCATTCAAGATAACCGGATATGATGAACATACACAAAACCACGTGGTGGAAATGGACGGCAGAATATGTAGAAACTGGGAACCGACATTCCATGCGTCTACCATAAAAAAAACATACCTCCCTAAGGACTATATCTCCTTCCCTGGAAGGAGCCACGCAAAACCACTCCCGATCGTGGTTAATGAGAAGCCGGAATGGGAAGTAGAAGTGATACGAGACCATAGAAGACAGTATGACCGTGACCAATTTCTAGTGAAATGGTTGGGGTACCCGGAAACAATGAAATGCTGGAAACCCCTTGAATGATTGGAAAATGCGAGGGAATTGGTTAATCAATGGTGGGAAGACAACAAACCGGAGGACGAGTTACCCCCGATGATAAACTATCTGACGGTGGCCTGGAGCCCAACCCTGCCAGAAATCCCACAGCTGCACCCGAACACAAACCAAGAGATACAGGACGGATTTTGGTCAGCCCACTTTGAAAGCGACTTTGAAAGCAGTGAAGATGAAAATAAGGTCATGGAAGACGAAGCTGCGTGCCTAGAATGACTGGCCGAAACCAAGTACTGCCAATAGCGAAAGAAAAAACACACCATCCAACAGCCTTACGATGTCAAACTATGAGCAAGTGCATTGGAGACTGCGCCATCAGCTAATGGGACTGTTGGTGAACAGTGATATTATCCCTAGATGATACCTTACACACCGATTATTCATACACATTTGCAGCAGATGCCTTGAAATTACAACTAAATCAACAGGAAGAATGTGGGGAGAAATGATGTCAGATGTTTTCTGCTTCGGTAGCGGGTGCTACCTGAGCACAGAAAAATGTGATAGTTGCATGGAGACGGAAGAAACCGAAATTAAGTATCACCCTCCTTCCCCAGAAGACCTAAGCGAGACCGACACCTAAGCAACGCCGACACCAAAGCGAAGTCACCACCAAAGCATAAATACCACCCACCATTCCCCAGCTTCCTCCAAACGAAAACCATTACATTCCCCAGATTCCTTCGAACCAAAACCATTACATTCCCCAGATTCCCCAAATCAAAACCATTACAAGACACATTACCCTACAAACTTTAACCCCTCTTAGAAAGAACAAGAAATATCAACATACAAAGAAATAAGCATCAAGGGACGACACATCATTGTCGGAGAACTACTGTGCAACAGGACCAACCCACTGGACACATACTGAAAAATACTTTACATCGATTACTGCTATGACTGCGGATGAATTGATACCGAGACAGAGGATTGGGAGGACTGGGTGGTCCGCAGCTACACCAATTTACCACACTACAAAGAATCGGGCTGCTTGGTGCGTGAGGCATCCTGCCAGGAGTGTTTGGAGAAGTGGCCAGAAGGGGCAGAATGGATGTTGCGGGGCGATATGAGAATGTTGCGGGGCGATATGAGAATGTTGCGGGGCAACATGAGAATGTTCTAGGACAACATGAGAATGTTGCAGGATAGCGATGACGATGAGGATGGGTCCTACACAGACTTTCAGGAGAATAGTGGGTTTACCGACTATAAGGATTTCATTAAGTTATTTTGTTTGGTGAAACTGTTATTTTATTTTGAGAGTGTAACCAGTACAGGTACTAGGTTATTTTATGTTTGGTTTCACAGTATCGTTTGATACTTGTATTGTTTCGTGTGCTATCGGTTGATACACATAATGTTTTATGTTTACCTTCACAGTATCGTCTGATACTTGTATTGTTTCCTGTGCTATCGGTTGATACATACATTGTTTTGGAATATCACTCATAATGGAGATTAGCGATATGTTGTATTTAAAGACCACTGATTTCCATGATGGAAACAGCAGTCTTCGACAGACAGTATTTTTAATATACTTAGTTGAATGGTTACTTCTTTGATTTCCAATTACACCCCGTTCGAAGACTCCTTTAGCCAGCAGCACTCGCTTCTTGTTGATCAAGAAGCCATCTGCTTCTATCATACCACTACGTGACTAGGGCCCGGCGCGAACACGTTACAAGTGATATAAGAAATCCTTTCCTATGTGCAATATAATCCTATGCTTTTTGGTCATCAACCTTTGATAAAAGTCCTACCAATAGAGCATTTGTTTTTTCTTGTTGTTCTTGAGCTTTTTCCTCGTGTTTTCATCTTATCTTCCCCTCCTGCTGTAAATGTTTCTCCATAGTACCTAATTGCTCCTTCATCTCCTGAAATTCTCCACTGTTATCTGCCCAACCACCTAATTTCTCAGCTACTAACATAACTGCATCCCTTATTCTCTGCACTGCTAGAGTCATTTCATATGTATCTTCTCTTGCTGCAACCTGTTATGTCTTTTTTCTTAGTGACCCAATTTTCTTTACCGTATCTGCCATAATATTTGCCCTTTCAGCTAAATCATTTATAGTTCAAAAGCTCTTTAGAACTTATAGTTTTTTGACCACTATATGGAGACATACAATCAGCCTATCCCAGTCAATTGCATCTTCACTTTGACAATCACTACGTGCACCTGAAAAGTGACACTTCAGGTGGGCGCTCCACAGTAGATTTACTCTATGGACCTCTGCCTCGTGGACTTCCTTCATTGTCTGATCCTTTGGCTGTCGTGCACCTTCTCTTGCTCATTCATGCTTATCCTCTACCTCAATCCATTTATCTACCGCTTTTGTAAACTCTGTGTCCTCATGAACTGTACCCAATTCACAGCTTTGGATTTTCAGCAGTACATGCCCACTAACGACAAAGTCCTGGATAGTTCCTTTTATTTTTTAATGACACATTTTTAGTTTAACCATTACTTAAGCTTAATTACATTTATAGTACTTATTGAAATGTACCTGCTGGATCCTTTAAGAATACACCTACCTCTTATTGGCGTAAGCCCAATATCATAATCCAAAACTGTCTTTTCCTTCGGTCCAGAAAGTCAACCTGATTTTCGACACAAAGCTTAACAAGCACAAGCTTATTCTCATCGGTAAGATGGACGTGATGACAGGTTTGAGCTGTCACTTGGGGCTCAGAATTATGTTGAATTTGAGCTGTCGCTTGGGATTCAGGAGCTTGGAATACTGGAAATTGAAGAGAAGATGACATTATCATATCAGAAAGCAGAAAAAATATTGAAGTAAAATCCAAGATACCAGATATGGTAAGATCTGATTGCGTCATTTTCCTCTGATTCATATACTAAGATCGCTTACTAAAGTCAATTACCAGCTAATCTTAACCTAGAATCCTGAAATCCCACTCTATCAAGTTCGCTTGTTGCAATAGTAAACCCTGTTGTCACAGAGATCGCAATCCCTAACTAGGCACTACAAAATCTCTCTAGTATGACAGTATAAGGGTAAGTGATCGGAATGCACGTAAGTGGCTTTCTGATTAGTTTTTTCCTCACACCAAATTTGAAGCGTAATTGACTGCTCTCAAAACTAGCGCATGACAACGATTGGTCAAATTATCAGTTTTCCAATCACTTTTGTCCACACCTTTGTATTGGAGGGATACTGGTAAAGTTGTGTCCAGAAAGTCTTAACACCTCTAAAGTGCAACCGGTCAACCCCCTATTACCACAACAACCACCTCCACCATGACCTCCCCACATACCCTAACAGCTACAGAAGACTTGAATAAGGAAATTTATATCGTGTATAAATATACAGATATAGGATATAATAAAATTTCTAAGTCTTTGGGTGTTTCCAAGTCAACTGTTCACTATGTGGTCAAAAGGGCTAAAGCTAGGGGTGGAAACACCCATGATGCAAAAAGAGGTGGAAGACCAAGGAAGATTACCAACACAATAAGAAAGAGAGTGGAGTCTGTTATCGATGCTGAGCCTCATTTAGCACTACGCAACATTACCAACAAAGCAAATATTGGTTTGGGCAAGACCACTATTGATAAGATCATCTCAGAAGCTGGTTTTAAGCTTCTGATACACAGAAAAAACCCTTTCTAGAGAAAGGGACAGAAGGAGAAGAGAAAGGAGTTTGCAAGGAGAAGGAGGAACTGGAAAGGGGTATAGAATTGGGTTGTTTTTGTGGATGAAGCCACTATTGTTTATGATCCAAATCCTGGTGCCAGAAAGGTCAGAGTTAGACCTAGTAAAGAGTGGGAAGAAAAAAACTTGAAGCCTAGCTTCAAGTCTGGGAGGACTAGTATTGGGGTCTATGCTGCAATCATGAAGGGTGGCAGAACTGAGTTAATTCTTGTAAGGAAGAGGGGGGAGGAGGAAGGAACCAGCAAAAGAGACTGACTTGGCCTCAATTCCCACCAATATGCAGCTGAAATCTACCAGCCATACCTCATCCCTTTTATAGAAGGTCTGGATAGACCTTCTGACAACATCTACCTAGCTGCAGACAATGCCTCCTGGCATGGTGGTGAGGAAAATCGAAAATTGGAGGCAGACTGTGGTTACAAAAAACTTCCTNCCACAGTGCTGCTGAATTGTTTGAGGCAGCAAAGGAGGAGTGGGATTTAATTCCACAAGAGAAGTTGGATGGATGGATAGACAGGATGCCTGAGAGAATGCAAGCTGTACTGGATGCAGATAGAGGCCATACAAAATGGTAATAATGTTTTTCTACTGTCTACTAGCTATACTATTACTTTTTCTTTAATTGAGTTCTCCACTTTTTTTTTGAATTTTTTGTGGTTGGGTATTGTGGTAGTGCCGTTGCCGGGCAGGGGTGCGAAGACTTTCCGGACACGACTGTACACTGCCGCTATGATAATACGGTAGATCTTGGATTTCTGCTTATATAAGCAAAGATTACCCGGTCGCCAGTTAAGATTTGTATATCTCTGCCTCTCTTTGTTGCCTCCTTGCACAGCTCCCGTGCCGACACAAACACTTCCTACTTCACCCCGGGTGTAAAAATTCCTTTCTTTTCCGTCAGAGCATGCCCTTTTTTCCTTAGGCAATCAAACATGCCGACCGTCGATCGCTCCGCATGGCGTGATACTTACATCTACGCTTCGGACAACCGTAGTACTGTAATCGGAGGCCTCTGGGTCGCAGAAGGTATTACCAATGCCAATCTCTATTCCGTGCTGGAGATTTCCTGTTCGTTTAGCGATACTTTCAATCTCCAAAACGAGAGTGAACAGTTGGTTGGGAGGGATCTGCAACCGCTTCAACCAGGAAATTACTTATATTGTCACTAATGGTAGGTTTTTTCCGCGCTTCCATCATAGGTCGCCACTCACTCAGTACAGGTTCCATAGTTATCACTGATGAAGCTCCGCTAATTCGAATGACTTCGTTGCCGTCCGGACCCCGTGTTGCATCATTCCGTGATGCTATC
Source organism: Tuber magnatum (assembly GCA_003182015.1). Taxonomy (NCBI): domain Eukaryota; kingdom Fungi; phylum Ascomycota; class Pezizomycetes; order Pezizales; family Tuberaceae; genus Tuber; species Tuber magnatum. The sequence goes on along the minus strand of PYWC01000020.1, from coordinate 775,731 downwards.
CGTGATCGAGACTGGAGGTGCGTTATAACCGGCAGGCCAGCGCGGCTAGCTCAGTTTGGCAACTGGACGGGCTTCGAAACGGCTCATATCTTTCCTTTAACACACGAGGGGTACTGGAATGATCACAAATACAGTCGTTGGATTACCATTCCACCCGCCAATGAGTCCGACGGATCTATCAACTCAGTACAGAATGGGAGCTTGGTCATGTCTGCGATACGTGATTATTTTGAGTCCTATGATTTGACCATCAATCTTGATGTATGAATAGCTGGATCTTCAGCTCTTCATGGCTGACAATTGTATAGGATAACTACAAGATCGTGTGCTTCACACCTGATTCCCTTGACTATCACATCGCCGGTCGGCATCTTGATCAGTCGTTCTTCGATAGTCCATTTCGGCCCGTTGATCAGCTTCTACGTTGGCACTTTCGTCAGGCAGTGCTCGTTAATATGAAGGGTGCGGGCGAGCCTTGTTTCGAGACCGATTTCCCCCCTGGTTCAGACATCATGGGCGAGATCATGAGTGCTCTAAAAGGTGGAGAGGTGATGGAGTTTGAGCTGTCCACCCGTTTCAACGAAATAAGGGATCCCGCCTGAGGCAATTGCAGGCTGTCGAATGCTGTGTACCTCGGATACATCATGTTTTATGTAACAATAGTCTTTAGGACCGATCTTTGTTCATTTCATAAATTCCCTCAAACATCATACGAGCTACGAGGTTTTATGTTAAACACCAGAAACTAAAGCCCTTCTAAACAGGTAATTGCCGTTGTTCCTTTCAAGCGAGATCGATCGTGGCAGGAGTGTTGATTCAAGCTTTTGGAACCGAGCAACACTCAGTAAAAAGGTGACTCATAAGGACTTTTACTGTGAGGCCCAAACAGGGTTCCTTGTCCAGCAGTGTAACTTATACTTCCATTTAGACTACCTGCTGGTGCTGGGGCGCTAAATTCTTCCTCGGGGGGAAGTGTGCGCCCTACCCTACCATAATTTACACTGCAGTGCAGTATGATACGTCAGGGAGAAACTGGAACGCAACACGGCAACCGGTGAAAAGACGCAGGGCGATTGGTGGAGGGTGGAGGGGGGGGTTAGAGTTTTTTTTTGGAATTGTGGAAGGTACATAAGTTCGAAGTCAGTCCCTGGGGGACACAGGCTTTCGGAGATGGGGGTTTTCAACTGTGGAGGTCCCGTAAAAAAATTTTCTTCAATTGAAGATTTCGGTGCCGGAGATCGAAGACAAAGTAATGTGGAATAAGGGTATGCGGAACGGTATGGACGGATGGTAGGGGGTGTTTCTTGTTTGATTAATTGCCTTTCTGATAGGTGCGCCTACTACCGTCCCACTTGTGCCAATAAATGGCGCCTATGTGCACCGATGTGACTCTTGTCACTTCCTGAGTCCTTATTCACTGGGTTGCGCTCCAGACGTATGGACACGCTCACACTTTCCATGAGGATATTGAGGTAACAGTACTTCCGGCATTTCAGCGAGGTTCACGTTTCGAGTGATATTTTGTGGCGAGACTGGTTTTGTGAGAGATTTGCGGTTGGTGGATCGGTGTGGTCCAGGACGGTTAGGCTATACCGTCAAGGGGATTGATTAAGGTTCGTTTATATGAGCTGCTGCGCGTCATCTAGTCTCAATGACTCCTATCATAGAAACTTATGATAGGGGCCATTCAGCTCGTCATCATCATTAACTTTTAGAACCCTGCCCACTCGAGAAATTTCCAAAATATCTGGATTGATGAGCGCTTATAGAATCATCAGAAATCTGAACCGGATTTTGTGCCATCATATTTATCATACTTTATATTATCATTTGACCATTCACCCTTTTTTATCACCAGCCCCTTCCCTCTCTCCCGGCGCTTTTTCTTCACGGGGAAATATCTCCTTCCTTAAAAAACTTTCGACTCTAGCCACAAATGGCGTATCTCTAAAATAATAATAATGCTGTCAAAATTCTAGTCGCATAATTTGTCAGAATATCGTTTGCAAAACACGGAATCTTCGTTTCGAATGATTATCTTACGTGATGGCGGCCCGGATATACCACCCATAGCTTTTCCTTGTACGAGTATGATATTTGTAGCGGTAGGGAGAAGCGCCTGGGGGCGTACTGTACACCAAGCCCTCCCGCATCGTGTAACGCTTCCTCCGTTCGCAAGGGTGAGTGAGGGGTTATATAGAAATTTGATAAAAGGGAAATGGTATCTGAAGGTTTCCTGTAAAAATGTTGGGTGAGGTTTTTTTTTTTTCCCCCTTTCCTTGATTTCCTTTGCTTTGAGCTATGATATCCTCCGCTCGCGGGTTCCCCCCCGTGTATTATATTCTGTACGATTTCTGATCCGTGTAAGGGTGGCATTATGGAAGTGACGTTGGCAGGAATATTGCTGGAAAGCGGTGAAGTAAAAATTAGCCTATCGTGCTAAGGTACGGTATCATCGAACCAGCGTCCATGATGCGGTGAGTCGACTTGAAGGTTGGGCAGTGAAAAAAAAAAAACTTCCCCCCAATCTATTTGTAGCGCCTTGGCTCTACAAGTCCCTGCCATGAACGGACCGAACACAAGCACGACGACCGCTATTTTCCGGACAATTGAAATAGCAACAACAAAAATCGATCACGATAACATGAAGAACCAATAGGAGGACCTACACAGAATACGTCGACAGCAGAGAGAAATCTTTAGGGTAGGTGCTTCCCTGGACAATGTTGGCGGGAAAAAGGTCAAAGGGGGGG
>PYWC01000020.1:731866-757827 GCA_003182015.1 Tuber magnatum | reverse complement strand
GGAGATCAAAGAAGTAACTGTTCAACCAAGTATATTTAAGAATACTGTCTGTCGAAGTCTGCTGTTTCCATCGCGGGAATCCGCGGTCTTTAAATACAGCATATCACTTATCTCCAGTAAGAGCGATATTGCAAAACATTGTGTGTATCAACCGACAGCACACGAAACGATACAAGTATCAAATGATACTGTAAAACCAAACATAAAACAATATGTGTATCAACCGATAGCACACAAAACACTACAAGTATCAAACGATACTGTGAAACCAAACATAAAACAATGTGTGTATCAAACGATAGCACACGAAATACTACAAGTATCAAACGATACTGTGAAACCAAACATAAAACAATTTGTGTATCAAACGATAGCACACGAAACAATACAAGTATCAACGGATACTGTGAAGCCAAACATAAAACATAAAACATAAAACCCTAGTAACCCGTACCGGTTACAATGTGGGGCAGAGGAAACGAGGGATCATATTTTGTTGTACTGCAGGCAGTGGAAGGAACAGAGGAGGGAGATATGGAAGGGATGGTGGGGAGGGTTGTTACAGGAGGAGGGGTGGATAGAAATGAATCGGATGCTGTTTAGTGAGGAAGGGACGGAGAAGGTGAAGGAATTTGGAAGGAAGAGGAAATGGATGGAGAGAAGATGGGAATAGGAGAGGATGAAGAAAGGAGAGGAAAGAAAAGGGGAACGGTATAAACCCAGGATCGAAGGAGGAGGGGGAAGGTTGGTAGGAAGCAGTAGGGAGAGATTGGAGGAGGAGAGAAAAAAAGTGAGGGAAAGGATGAGAAGGAAAAGGGAGAAGGAAAAAGAAATAAGAAAACTGGTAGCATCCGGGATGGGACCCATTGCAAGTCGCATAAGGGGAGGAGAGAAAGGAGAGAGGAGGAGGGATAAAGTAGATGAAAGGAGGGGTGTTTGTTTGTAGTTTCGTTTAGTTAGTAGAATTATTGGGGCCCTGTCTGACTACTGGAAGGTAGTTATGCTTATATAGGCGAAGACATCCCAAATAGTTTGAATAAAAAGTTTTAAAAAAAAAAAAACCCCCTGACCGAACACTGGGGATGTTGCGGGCACTGAAAGTCCTTTGCCAAGGACACCAAATCACCCCTGTAAATAGTGAAAGTAGTTAGTGTAAAAGTAAGCAAAAAGGGGGAAATTTAATCAAAAAGTGAATATTGTCTATAGCCATTGCATATTAGCAAGAAGTATCAACACTCTCAAGTATCGTGAGCACAAGTAAACTGCGAAGAAGAAAGAAAATCCCTGTAAGTAAATTTTCCCATAATAAGTAAATCATAATCGATTGCTCACCCATATATACAGAAACATAGAGCCTGAAAAGCGTGAATGGATATCCTATAAACGGCGCTGTGCTGTTCGAACTTTACAATTTTCTGCAAACTGGACCTATAGGCAGATTGCCGATGAGCAGAATCTGAGTGTCAGTACTGTCTTCAACATTTGTCAGGCACCTTCTATCCCGCAAAAGCCCAAGGGCCGAACTTTTTCCATTGATACTCCCACCCGCCGCCAACTAGTAGTGACAACTAGTATGAATGCTACCCACCGAAGAATGCCACTCCGTGAGGTGGCAGCTGCTTGTGGTATGCAAGCATGTGAGCAAACACTCTGGAAAGCCTTCCAGATGGAAGGCTATTCACGAAGGGTTGCTCGGAAAAAACCCTTTCTTGACAAGCGACAGCGGGGGCTACGCTTAGCCTTCGCCAATGCCCATCAACATTGGACGAAGGATGATTGGCACCGGGTCATCTGGACTGACGAATGCTATGTTTGGCTCTCAGGCCATTCAAGTTAGACTTGGGTGACCCGGCGCCAGGGGGAGGAGTTCACAATGATTGCCTCCTCCCGAAGTTCGCCAAGAAGGATATGGTTATGGTATGGGGGGGGATTTTGGGAGGAAAGAAATGTGAGGCAGTGCTCTGGGATAGGGACAATTGGGGAACTATAACTTCTAGAAGTTATGTTGATAATGTCCTTATCCCAGTACTTCAGCCTTTTTGGGAACGAGAGAGTGAGCAGGCAGCTCATCCTCTTTGGCTCATGGAGGATGGAGCTTCTGCTCACCGGGCACATCACACCCGGAGGATCCGGGAGCGGTTTGGCATTCCAAAACTCAATTGGCCGCCTACTTCCCCGGATCTTAACCCGATCGAAAATATTTGGTCTATCCTCAAGGATAGACTAAACAAGAGGCATCCACGGCCTCCGGGATTGGAAGGAATTGGGCAGGCCATAAGGGAGGAGTGGAATGGCATTTCGGAGGTTCATCTTTTAACTTTCGTTGATTCAATGCCCAAAAGAATACAGGCTGTTATCACGGCATCTGGAGGCCATACTCGCTGGTAAACATTGTCATTTTTAACTTTTTGTATATATTATTTTCACTATTTTTTAATTTGCAATATATATTTACATTAATGCTTTTTACATATCTAAGTTGTGCGGAGAATATCTACTTTTTCTCCTTTTTTGATTACTTTTACACTAACTACTTTCACTATTTACAAGGATGATTTGGTGTCCTTGGCAAAGGACTTTCAGCGCCCGCAACATCCCTGGTGTTCGGTCCGTTCATGGCAGGGACGTGTACAAACAAAGGTATTACACGGTGCAACAGACTAGGTATACGATACTGCACGAATCTTAAGCGCTTTGCACCGCGGTAGAGATTCCTTCCGGAGAGAGAGAGGTTGCCTGCCATTTAGAGATATCTGAATGTGTTCGATATTGGTGGGGGTTTGCGGAAGTAACGTTAGAGCAAGGGGTTTTTCGGGGGGAGGAGGAGGAGGGGGCTAAATGGGTGTAAACGGCTTCCCATACGGTACTGGGGGAAATACAAGCTTGAGGTCGGGCCGTTGTCGAGTGGTGTGTTTGAGCTGTGAGGAGGGCTGGAGTGTGATCCTACCGTACCTTACTTGTGTGGGCTTTGAAGCTATCGTTTTTATGATACTGACATGTTGTCGTGACATTTTACGGCTTCGTGTTTTCCCACGCTCGAGTAATCGTCACTTTTTACTGAATGGTATTTACTATATGATGTGATACAATCTGGAGTGGAGTTCAAACCATATTGTATTTTTTTTTTTCACATACCGCCTGGCGCCTGGATATCGTTCGCTCGGCGGGGTACTCGCTATGGTGTGGGATAAAATGGTTAGTTTGTGGAAACAGACTTATGATACCGGTGCATGGAGAGAGAGCCTCGTGGTTTGGAACCATAAAACGCTCCTTTGGTGGGGTGGGCGAATGGAAACTCTTTAGAAACCTGTTGTGTACTTCTCTCGCTCACTGCTATTTGCGGGGCGTGCTCGAGTATAGGTGCAAAGACTTTATATTTGCACTTTTGTGCAGTACATGTTTGGTTTGTACGGTATAGTGAGTCCACCCTAGCCGCCTTGACATAGAAGCTATGCCAGGCTCATGAAGCTTCCCAAAGGTTCAAAAAGACAGCAGCTTACATAGTGCAGAGACAACGTATCATACACCAAACAAATTACCCTCCCTTCCTCACGGGGGCGGGTCAAAGCACAGCCCAACTATCTGGGGCCAATCTCCTCCCACAATTCACAAAACCTTACACAACCACGACCGCAACCCCCCCGTGCAAATCACCAAAAACCCCGCTGCCGCCTGCGCATCCATCCGAACTTTTGACCGGAGAGCAAAATAATAATAATAATAATAATAGGAAGGGGCAACAACCCGTTCCCATGCGTTCGAGGCTTACAGCCTTTCCCCCCACCAGTGTGACGCCCTGTCAACGCCTCCCGAACCAAAAACCCGCGATCGATGCGCTACCATACCATCGCACAATCCCAGCCTTGCAAGTACACCGCACCGCACACGGCCCCAAACCGGGGAGGTGGAAAGACATGTTGATCAAGGCGCCAATATTGGCCTGGTATTTGCCGGCAGAGTGCCGAGAGAAAGGAGAAGGAGGCCTGAGTCGGTTCTTGAGACATGGCTGAAGGTGATTCAAGGTTTTTGTGGCACTGCAGCGTGCAGTTGTTTTCTGGCTTCTGGGGTGTTCGACATTTTCCATGTGCGGAGGGGGTAAGGTTGTGAGAGGAAGGGGGGGGGAGAGGGGGATGAGGGAAGTGCTGGCTTTTGGGTTTTGATTGGCTTCGCACTTGGTCACCCGGAATCACTCGTGCGGGAGGTTCCTAACTAATTGCCGTTTCAGGGGGATACAAGCATTCGGGTATGGATGCCGTAATTGGTTCCAGTGCCGGGTTCTCCGCACCCAACTGTACTGGAGTTTTATATAGCACTGGTAATAGGAACTCTCGGCGTTCTATAAGCTGAAGGTAGTTTCTTTTCCTTTGGGTTTCTGTTGTGCGTTGTTATTTTCTTTTTCTTCTTCAGTCTTCAGGTGCACTCTGTCGTCAAGTTCCCTTGGGTCCTTATGTCTTACCCTACTTACCCCTCACCTTCCACCATTGGGATACGAGCGAATGCCGGCATATACCGGTACTCGAGAACCGTTACCATAGGAGGGCTGCGCAGATAAGTGAAACTCGTGCGCTCTTCCTTTCTCGTCCAAATACCGATCGGCTTCGTTGGCTATGAAATTGGGAAATCACATGTTCGCTCGATTGTTAGGAAATATCAAATAGCTACTCCGCCAGCGTCCAGGATGCAAACCAGTCCCTCTCCAGTCCACCTCTCCCCCTCCCAGACAGGATCCCAGATATTCCGGCGACCAACCAAGGGTCGCGATCATGGCAATGCCGGGAGGGCTTCTAGTGATCGCAAGTGTCGGTCCTGTGTGTGTGTGTGTGTGTGTGTGTGGTTGGGAGGAGATTGGCAATCGCAGCGATGGTGGGAAGGGGGAACCTTCTCATCCTCCTCGATCAACCGACCCTGAACAGATACAGAAGCATAGCGGTGGTGGCGGTGTGGGAAGTCGGGGAGCGGGGTTTAGTTTGAGAAGCATCGCTTAGACAGACTATGGTAATCAGGTTAATTAAGCCTATTGATCGCCGTGCATCAGCCTATTGGTGCATGCTCGGAAGCCACAGCATTGGAAACCGAGCCGGGACAGGAAGACTGAAGGAATTTCACTGGCTGTACCCGAGCGCAACGGAAACGTCTGGTGTTGAACTGCCACCCCACCCCCGAGTGATCAAATGTGACCGACTGGTTTTGGTCTTTCCTGTTTTATGGTGTGCAATTCTTGCTCTATATGCACTGCACCCCGCCTCCCCAACAAAATGATTGAAGCTTCCCCTGCACCCCTCCACCCCTCATTGATGAAAGTCCTGCTCGCATGTTGATGGGTTGGAGTTTGCCGCCGAAAGTTCATGGCCCGCAAGGCATGTATCCAGTCAGGCAGGCTTTTCAATTTTTCATTTTTCATTTCTACTTACCTTCTCCCCCTCCTTGTGCGCCCCTTCAATCGACGCCACCACTGAACTCTTTGCCGATTAACTCAAGTTGATATCACACCGCACGTACAGTATGGTGTCGCATCGTACCACATCTCAACTCGAAACAGGACCGAACAAAACAGTCCCGCATGCAGTCGGCCAGTTGTCATTGGGTCCTCGATTGTAAAAAGCGGTATCGAGATCCGCCCAGGCCTGGTGATTCCGTCCTCACCCAGGCCACCCGCACCCCCCACATGAACCCATATGTGGACCTCGGGAACGATGGGTTAACTCTAACTTTTGAGAAATAATTGCGCAATACGGTGCTTTTACCGTACGATTGAAAGCCGATTATTCTTTTCTTTCCTTTTTTTTTTCCCTTGCAAAAAATAAAAAACCCCCCCCCCCCCGATTCCATCTGGAGTCGAAGGAAGGTCAGCCGGAGGTAGAAAAAAAAAAAAAGGAAAGCCATGATGATAAGTTAGATCAGCCTCATGAAAAAAAAAACCCCTACAGTCCCCGATTCAAATGATGGGAAGAAAGGAAAAAGAAAAAGAAAAAAAATTCCCGCAAAACAGCAGGTGAAGAAATCCTGAAAATTAAAAATAGAAGAAAATACGATACAGTAGTGCACCGTACCGTACAACGACAACCGTAGGGGTAATGAATTATGATGGAAGAAACTTTTCTCAACGTTTTAACCCGCACCCCGCAACATATCATATCATACCAGCAGCAGCCAAAACCCGACCGCATTCACCCCCTCCCCCACTCCACTCTAACCGCACACCAGTGTCCCGCCGCAGCAACCCGAATTAGTACACAACAGCAAAGGAAGGACCTCTATTAATGACAAGCGCACTTACTTTACCTAGTACTAGTAGGATACAAGCACTCACCCTCCTGCCCTCCCTCCCTCCCTGATGGGATTTCCCCCCGAGCGCTTCTGCAGCGTACGGTACAGTACAAAATATCTACCCGTACCGTAAGTGGTGGATCGGGCACATACCTGGAAGCATGCATACATGCACAGCGCGCACGCAATCCCATCCGTGGTGCCCATCCACCGCTGCAAGTATCATAACCCACCGTACAGTACGAGTACTGTAGCCGCTCTTCTCTATCATACCGGTACGATAGTGACTCTTTTTTACCCTTCTTTTCCTTCTTTCCAGCCAGCTAGCTAGACTTTTATAAAGGTAACCAGCACTAGCACTCGTACCACAATTATCAACAAAGTTTTCCCCTTGTGTCATCTTTATCGATGAGTTCGAGAGAATCGGTGCTAGCTAGCTTGCTACTGCAGTTCAGTACAGTACCATACCCCATAGCATTGGAAGTGGTGGGGGTTGAGAGAAAAAAGTGTATGTGTGTGTGTGTGTGTGTGTGTGTGTGTGTGTGCTATGTACCAGGTATTTCCCTGGAGCTTGCAGCCAGCGGGTTATGCACAAAGTATGCACGTTCCCCCGAAAAGAGAAAAAGTCCCGCCCCACCCAGGATGGGGATGGATGGTAATGTGGATGAGAGCTTGCACCGGCTACTCTGTGAGGGTTTCGGGAGGACAGTTCCGACTTGGATTATTCATTCTGTTTGCGGGTTAGTTATCGCTCGTTGGCCGCGGTGCGGGTAATTGGTAAATGGTTATGGTTTCGGTTTCGGGGGGTAATGCGGTTTCTTGGAGGAGTGTACTGTACTGTACTGTACTGTACTGTGCTGTGCGGTAGTGTATGTAGAATTACTTGCAGTAGGATATCATGCTATGAAATATCATAACGGTACCGTAAGTATGTCTGTTTTTTGTTTTGTTTTTTCCCTCTCAAGAGTGGCTAGGGAGAGGGAGTTGTTCATCCGGGATCAATAAAACACAATAATATTATAATATATATATATATATTATACACCAGTATAATATTATGAAAAGAACATACAATACTGTACCAGACTAAACCAAACCATCACCACTCAACATCAACCAACCTCTCTACACCACAGAGTACAAGTACAGTACAGTGCAAACCCCTCCCTCCTTGCTCCAGAAACCCCACCCCATCTTCTCCTCCTCCTACACAAAGTAACACAAACCCGATCAACCAGAGGGGTAAAAAAAATAAAAATAAAAAATAAAAAAAGGAAAGAAAGAAAGAAAGAAACACCAGATCCTTGGGTCCCCCCTTCCCCCCCAAAACAAAAACTGCCGTGCCATACCATAGCTGAAATTTATCCATTCACCCATTCCATTCCATTCGAAACAGATGTCGGGGGCCCAGTCCAGTACTTGTACTATTCAGAACGGAAAGACGGCAAGGTGCCCTATACGGATACATCCCCGGCGGGTCGGGCTTATCGCAATGCACTCTACAAGTACGAGTACGATCACCGCCCGTCCGTTGTTCTGCACACTTCCCTGTAAGATGCTCTTTTTTTTTTTTTCCCTCCCTTCATTTTCTCCGGTGGGGAGGGTGAGGATAATAGTGTGGTCGGGTCGGAATTCGTGATGGAGTTGGCGGTGAAATGGGGGTCGTAGTTGTCACGGTTTCGAGGCGTTTTGCGGTCAAGTCGGGAAGGCGAGGGATGGAGGGGGCTTCGTATTGTAGATAACGTATCGTAGCACAGCACCCTCAAGGTTGAATATACGCATAGAGAGAGAGAGAGAGAGGAATTGGTAAAGTGATGACTTCGTGGGACGTTTGGGTTTTTATCAATTTACTAATCGTAACTGTATGCAAGTGCTGGAATACAGTGCTGTGGATTGTACTGTACTGTTACTCCAGTATCATTACTCCATCTTGCTTGATATCCCGTTCAGAAGGAGGAACAGGAGAATATCCCGACGCCCTCATTCACACATTCGTACATAGACTACACACCACAGCTGACCATTTCCTTCCTTCCGGTACAGCATCATACCGTGTTACAAACTTCCTACTCGTGCCACACAATTATTAATTCCTTCTTCTTTTCTTTCCAAAAATCTCCCCTAGGTTTACCCCGTATGCACCGTACCACCTTGAAACCCCACTACCAGAACCACGCATGCATAATATCGAGCTGATATCGATCATTCCTTTTCACCCCCTTTGAATATCGATAGTCTAATCTTCTCCCCCCACACCCCCCCACCCACACATACACCCCACACCTTTCATCCATCCATATATACATCTCCATACCTTCGGAAACACATAATTCCGAGCCTATATCTACACCCTAACCCATGGCAAAAAAAAAAAAAAAGATGGAGGGAGGGATGGAGGAGAAAATAAATCACGGAGCAAGCAAGATCTACAAATACTGTACGATGGAGCACCATACAATACCGGTAAGTGATCGATTAATCGATTGGTTGGTTTTCCCAGACGAAAGATGCGATACAAAAATCCCCAACGCCCGGAACCATCGGTCGGTGGTCATCTCGAAGGGATTGCAAAATTCTTTCCGGCGGGGTGGAGATGGGGGGGGGGGTACTGTACTGTACTGTACTTTTACGGTACCGGAAGCGTAACCATGATATTATGACGCCATGGTATAATATAGATAGCAAAGCGAAGCAAAACGGGAAGAAGAAGAAAACCCCCATTTAAATTCATACAGGTATCATACCAGCAAGTGATCAAAACTCTATCATACCCTTAGTATCCGGTATCTCACTCGTCTAAAAATAAAAAAACTTAAAAAATTAACCTACCCGCCCCATCTATATCATACTCGCATAGCACTCGTACACAAGTCCGTCCCTTAACGCCCCAGTCGCTGACTGGGCTAGACTGCTGTGGGTTGCCGGTATGGTAGAAGTCAACCTAGAGGGAAAAGAAAAAAAGAAATGAAAATAACCANAAAAAAACTGGCCCCGAAGACTTTGAAGCCAAATAACAGGGCGTGAACATACTCAATTGGGGGAATAGCGGTGGTCGGCAGCAGAGGTGTAGACGGAGTAGTAGGTTCGCCAGCGGTATCCGAAATGATTGAATGCCTTGATTTGCCCGACCTAATACTCAAAACCCTCTTGACCTGAGATGTAAAACGCTTGCGTATGGATCTCTCTCCACCGCCCGAGCCATCAGGAGGAGTTCCACTGGACATTGTTGCGAGAAAAAAAATCCGCAGTACCGATTAACGAGTTATTGTATGGGGCCTCAAACTTTAGAGTGAAGGACTGTGGGGGGGGGGATGTTGTTGTGAAAGAGAAGGCACGCCCCAGTCGCTGACTGGGCTAGACTGCTGTGGGTTGCCGGTATGGTAGAAGTCAACCTAGAGGGAAAAGAAAAAAAGAAATGAAAATAACCAAGTCCAAGTAGGTAGGTAGGCATGGAACGCGGGTACAGAACATACCGTGCACTGCAAGACGTCAAGCTATGATCGGTGATGGACTAGTAGGTTAGCCCCGAAGCGCTTGTTCAGCGGTAGGTTGTTATTATTGTGGAAATGTAACTGAGGTTACCGGTAGTCGAAGGGGGAGGGGCCAATCATATCGCAGTTCATGAGATGTGGTTAACTATTCTATGGCAACGACACGACACACCACACCACACCACCAACCAATCAGCCGACAGACCGACAGACCGACCAACTTCTCCTCTTCCCCTTGTATGGAAAAACGCACCACACACATACATGGGCGGATACATGTCCCACAGAAAAAAAAGAGAAGGATAGATCCGAGAAGAATACGTGCAATCAAATTAAACTTGGTGGATGTGTGTGGGGATTGATTCCCATCTTGTTAACTGCTATCGAAACAAAAAAGAATCAGAAAAGAATCAACAAGAGGCGAGAGGATGATGAGTTAAGCTTATGTGAATACAAGAAGGGTTAAGAAATGGGGTATGAAGTCCGACGTGGGTTGTCTAAGCTTATTTCACAAGATTTGTATAAAAGGGAGAAAAGGAGGGTTGATCTTCACATTTCGTAATATCGTGAACAGCCGTGGTAGTCCACCAATGATGAAATGCAACCGAGGCGAGATAGTGAATAAAGAATGAGCGAAGGAAACTAAAGAGATACACAGCACCGAGCCCATCGGGTCCAATCTGCCTCCCTCCCTCTCTCCTCCGCTCTCCACGATGCCTCTCATCACATTCGCCGCATTGGAGGTTCCAAAGAATAGGTTTAGCAATAGAATGGTGGTTGGTATTGAGAGGTCGGACAACAAAAAACGCTAATTCATGTGCGAGGAAACATCGCCATTCCAGAATGCACAGAACACTCAAACAAGAGGGAATGGGGGTAAAATGAAACAGCAAGGTATCATCAACTAAAAGGATAATGAAAATGAAAGCAAACTCCAGAATACCCGTTTTGGTCATGTCAGACCAACTGCCCACCACTCACACGAAATGCGATCATAACCACTTGTCATGAACCTTTTTTCTGAAAAACTTGACAGGACAGTGTGATGTATCGACATACTGAGGAACCCACAAAGTATGCACCAAGTACGCGACCGGTAGCAGGCGATCGATCCAGGAAGGAGAATGTTGAAAAAAAAAACGAAAGTCGTGATGAAGTTGCAAACTCCCCACGAGGAGCCATCAAGAACATATGGAATAATTAAGCGGCCAAAAGAGACGTCTGCTTAAGACGTTCATCCAGCCTCTGGATATCTTCTTCTGTCGGCTTGTAAGGTTGCTTTTTGGGACTATTCACAAAAACAGTCAGCAATTATCACAGGCACATACGGCGGACGTAAAACTCACGGATCCCTCAAGCCCGTCTCATCCCTATTACTGCCACATCCTTCACATATCTTTGCCTTCTCCACAAAGGTCGTAGAACACTTCGTGCAGATCCAATGAATTCTACGGCGGGGCTTCTTGTAAGTACGACGGGGGCGGATCGGGAGCTGTCTTTCCTCCTCACTGTCATCGGGGTCCAATCCATCATAGTATCCGGGCGGCTTGTTCTTCTTAAATCTGTTGTTTCAAAAAAATTATTTAGTCCAATTACCCACTGGATATTCAGGATTATTTAGGGTCACTAACGGCTCGCGTGGGCAATTATTGCATCTTGTGTGACTGCACTTCCTGCAAACCTTCTCTCCAGCAAAGTCGGTCTGGCAACGATGGCATTTACGGTGAACCCTCTGGCGCGGAGCTTTACGAACGAGGTCCTGTCCACCGGTACGACTAGGGAGCGTGAGAGTGACGCCGTGGGCCGGCTTCTTCTTCTTCCGCCCAGCCTTCTGAACAGACTTCTCGCCAACCTTCTCCTTCCCCTTGCCCTTATCCTTCGACTTCTTGACACTATTTCCCCAGTCGAGTCAGTAACCATCCCCACCAATCTCATCCCAGATGACGACCAAAGTGCAAACTTACGGCAGCCTAGGGCACTTCTTGCACCTCTTGTGATTGCACGAATTGCAGATCTTGTCGGGACCGAAAGAAGTCGAGCACTTATGGCAAGTACGATGAACTCTCATTCGAATATCCTTTTGAACACGATCACCCGGAGGGACAGTTGACAAGGGCCAATCAGATGCAGAAACCTCCAAACCGTGCTTCTTGAAAAGAGCATGAGCACGCTCGGCAGCAGACATGGCAGGTGGAACAGCCGCGGTCCTGGGTTGACGAACAGCAGGTCTGACCCGAGTCCTAACCCTTTCCTGCTCCACCTTCTCCCGGGTCTTTGGTTCGGGTTTCGGTCGGGCAACAGAACTCGGCGCGGGCCTATTATTATTTTTGCGATGTTAGTTGTGAACACCAAAAAAAACTGGCCCCGAAGACTTTGAAGCCAAATAACAGGGCGTGAACATACTCAATTGGGGGGAATAGCGGTGGTCGGCAGCAGAGGTGTAGACGGAGTAGTAGGTTCGCCAGCGGTATCNCGATTTCACCCGATACTGTTTCTTGACGAACCCCTGCCCCACGCTTGGAAGTACTCTTGAGTGGTGCCGACATGTCGCCACTCGCGCAGCAGAGACCTTCGAAGAGTCATCATCCGCACCGCAGGTAGACGACTGTGCCGTGTGTGCGAAGAGAGAAAAGACGGGAGCAAAAAGGATGGGGATGTCCGTCGAAGTGGCGGTTGGTCCTGGAGTTGGGGACAGTGTGAGACGAGCTGGGAAAATGAACTCGGCTGGCGGGCTGGGAGAGGGGGGGTGAGGGGGTAGAAGAAGGGGGGAGGAAGAGGTGGAGGTTAAGACTAGGTGCAACACAAATTGACGGGTGAAGCGAGGAAGTAAGACGAGACACAACGTGGTAAGGTGTGCGGTTGTTGGGCCCAATAACTGCGGAGTGGGTGACGAGGTGCAAGAGAGAGAGCAAGCTAGCAAGTCCAACGACAAGCAGACAAGCAGGAAATCAAGCGGTAAGAAGGAAAGCCTGCTGGGTGCCTTTTCTTTTCCTTCCCTTTTTTTTTCTTTTCTTTTTCTTTTCTGCTCTCTCTCTCTCTCTTTCTCTCTCCTTCACTCTCTTCCCTTTTTGCTGACCCTCTTTTCCAGTTTTTCGGTCTCCCTATCCGTCCCGATGGGAACCAGAACCGCCAAAGGTTATTACCTGTACTATGGGAAAGCCTTGGGCAAGTGCCGCTCAGCGATTGCAATCCCTCGCCCAGAAACTGGTTCACAACGGAGGGATCGTGCGACCAGGGGGGGCCGGGACCGAATAGGAATTTAAAGAGGGTAAAAACAATAATAATAGAAGATTTAATACCCGTAAACGTACCGGTATTCAATTCTCGCCCCAGTCAATCGGCAAACGTAGAAGTCCCGTTTTAGAGGCTAGAACAGCCTACGCTCAGCGAGAGAAAGGGGAAGATATGGGGGAGGTAAAGGTAAGGAAGATGAGAACGATGATGGGGGGTGGGGGGATGGGTACGGTAGATATGAGGTGAAGTGCGCCTCTAGTGGATGTGAAGCTAGTAGGGACAAGAAGGGGAAGGCGGGAGAGATGGAGTAGAGCAGAAGGAGGAGTAGCGGGTGGCTCCTGGACTACCGGTAGCTACTCGAGTATCATACCGAGAAAATTACAGACACACTTGTACTAGTACTGTACTCGAGCACAAAGATAGAGATCACCACGAGTGCCCGATTACAATGCTAAATTACACGGAGAGATGCAGCAATTTTTTATGGTTCCGGCACCGAGAGAAAGGAAGGCCAAATCCCAGCAACCTTTTCCCTTTTCTTCCCTTTCTTTCATCCCTACCATTCTAACTTACCGTATCACCGTATCATACTCCTGCCATACATACACACGTACCGGGTGCTGTGGGTAAGTCTCTCGAACCCACTCTAATTGGCTCCAGGGCCTGCTCGACCACTTAGGGAACAGTATTTGCTCCAGCCTTGCTCCAGCTACTGTGCCAAGAGTTCGACTGACTTTTTTCCTTCACCAAAAATTAGTGTCTATGGCCTGTTCAGTTGCATAACTCGCGTTGCACACACGTTAATTCAGCCAACTAGACCAGAGTTCGACAGACTTTTGCGCACACCCTAGTACATGAAATGGACACGCAAAGGGTGGAAAAGAGAGCGAGCAGCATGAAAAGGGCAAGGGAAGGAGAGCCAGCCAGCCAGCGGGCAGCCGGGGCAGTGATGTGGAGAAAAGAAGGCTGGTCCGACAACCGCAAAAATACTCGGCTGCTTGTCAAGGATGCAAGCTGGTGGGGCGTCTCTTGGTTGGCTGGAGGAGAGTGGGAGGAGGAAGAAAAGGGCAACCCACAATACCGGTACGAGTAGAGCTTCTCTGCACTCCCAATTCGGTTGGCGAGAGGAAATTTTTTTGAATAGGCCGAGACGAAACACCATCCTCCAGGGGCATAGCCAGGACAGTTGGGCTGGATGGATATCAATCCTTTTTTCCATTAGGACCAGCGTTCCCGAGGTCTCCGAGAACACAGACCCATTTTCGTATGGATATTGCCGGAAATGGGGAAGCCTCTTGACCGAGCTGAACTTGAAAACTTACTTTAAACGACCCCAAACGGGGCTCCAGAAGAGTCCTATCTTGGTACAGTTAAGGTGCAACTGCGCGAAGAGGACGGGTCGCTGAGGTCAACACAAGGGGAGGAGGGGCTGCGCTTGCACAGGCAGAAAAAAGAG
The DNA here is from genome assembly GCA_003182015.1 of Tuber magnatum. Lineage (NCBI taxonomy): Eukaryota > Fungi > Ascomycota > Pezizomycetes > Pezizales > Tuberaceae > Tuber > Tuber magnatum. The sequence continues at coordinate 743,379 of PYWC01000020.1, read as the reverse complement.
GCTCGAATCATAAACCAAACCAGCCCTTTTGTGGACAAAATCGGATTGATGGAGCCCCAAAGCTGTGGTTGCCACTCCATTTCTCACTTTAAACTTCACACACTCACACACACACGCTTGCGTAGCAGGGCTCCGATACCGTGCCCCCGCCGCCATTGCGCACAGCGCAATTAGCACACTGGTGCCGAGGGAAGTATCCGGCTTTCCCACGCCGCCCATCTACCTGTAGAGTTGTACTCGAGTACGGTACTTGTATACAAGTACTTGTATGATATGGGGCATTCGAGGTTCGAGCCAGAGAAAGGAGGGGGGGGGAATGTGTGTGTCGCGGTTAAAAAGGCGCGCGCGCATGGCTTTCATCAACAAACCTGCTTCTGTTACGGCGAGGAAAAGAAAAGAAATACGGACGATACAATCTTAAATGAGTACGGTACTGTGCTCATACACGACACCATCTGGATCTATTTCTGAACTCTCGCAAACATACAAGTACCGGTACTGTACATGATTCGCATCCCATAGCGGCTACGATAGCGCCGATTTCACCCGATACTGTTTCTTGACGAACCCCTGCCCCACGCTTGGAAGTACTCTTGAGTGGTGCCGACATGTCGCCACTCGCGCAGCAGAGACCTTCGAAGAGTCATCATCCGCACCGCAGGTAGACGACTGTGCCGTGTGTGCGAAGAGAGAAAAGACGGGAGCAAAAAGGATGGGGATGTGGAACTTTAGCCCGGGTCGGCGAGTCGATCACTCGGCTCGCTCTTGCAATTAATCTCCCAGTATGATACGAGTACAGTACCCGTTCCCAGCTGAGTTTCGCATGAACCGTACCTCTTCTCTCACATGCATCGGTCTCATGGTTTGGGATTCGTTAGAAGAATGACAGCAATAGACTTTCTACTAGCGAAGGTAAAAAGCGCAGCGCAAACCTCCAGCGGTGCCAGGTATATCCATACGAGTAAGAAGGAATGGAATACCGGCAGTGTGGTGAGGGAATCCCTTGGTCAACATTCGCTAGGGGGGTGAACCACCAAAATGCATCCATCCACTCGAGCACCGGCAGTCCGTGGTCGAGTTACCGGCATTCCCAAATCTTGTTAATGGCTGGGCATACACGTACCGATGCTCTTTCGCTAAACCAGCGCTCCACCCCCTCCAGTTACTTGTATTTATCCTTTATGGGGCGTGTGAGGAAGGTTTCAGTGAGGCGGGGGCAAGAAAAGGGCCAATTATCAGCGTCTCTCAGAGTCTCGAGTACTGGTAAGTTCGCAGCGTATGATACTTGTATTATGTTTCTCCAACCAGTGCAGAATGCTTTGGCCATTTTATGTGTCGAGGCCTGCTGGGGTACTCATACCAACGTGGGTAATCAGACACTCAGGGAATGGGAGGGTAGCGGAGTCTTGCTTGTTTGAGCAATTTTCCCCCCAAATTCGTTTTCCATTTCCTGTGAGAGCGGTAACGGTCAGGCCTCAAGAATCCCTGGGTGCACGAGTACAAGTGCGAACGCCCGTGTCTGTACCCGAGCACCGTAACCTAAAAAGCGAACAGAGGCAGGCAGGCTGATGATAGCATTGGGAAAGTGCCTCGGTGATGCGCACCGCCAGATCGGATAAATGATGCAGCGGCCGGAGAAAAAGAAAGAAAAAAGACAGCATCTCACTCACACACACCCACACACACATGTCAACCCATTCCTCCGGGATAAACCATCATTTTTGTTTGGAGGGATAAAACGGCTGCCTCCCGAATGGAGGAGCGTTTCTACCGATCATCAGCACGCCTTTAAATGTCAGATTCTAAATCCCTTGGGAAAGTACTCGTACCTGTACAGTACACCCTGGATCCGGCCAAATTCTGCCCGCTAGGCCCCACATAAAGGGGGAGCCGGTGAGGAAGAACAATTTACGATGCCTACCGTGTCCATATACCGTACTGTATATATATATGGGAGGAGAAAAGAAGTATGATACCATCAACGCAGGGGAAAGCAGCATCTCGGGGGTTGAATTGTGGGTCTATTGCCCTCTTACGGCAGTATCTTTCGATCGCGCCGGGTCCAGCTAGGCCGTCTGTGTCGTTGGGTCATTTGGCATACAGTAGGGTGCAGTACTCGTACAAGTAGCAGGACGGAAACAACGGGCCGGCATTGTGCAGTGAAATAGCCCCGGAGCCCAGGGCTTTCTCTCTGTTGGTTATGACATGTGGGCATCCAGACGACTCGGAGCAATCACGGAAAGACGCAGATGCAGCAGATACCGGTAGCAGCATCACAAGCAACGACCCACCCGAATCTGTCCCAAGAACCGAGAAGTGTGGATGCGCATTAGTCCCTCTCCCGTGGGGCCACCGCACACTTCCACTCTCCGCTATTCAGGGCCAGTATCCGGCAATCCGGATTTCTTCCGCCTCACAATGCCCAACAAACCCTCCACCAGGGGCATTCACTGTCTCCGAGAAAAACGGTTTCGCTTCTTAAGCTTCGATATAATGGTAATAATGACCCCTTCTACATGCAGCGGCACGAAGGGGGTCGTTTGACCCTCTGAACATGGCATTCCGGTGGGCAGGATTTGGCGTATGCATCTACCCACCGCATGTCGTAGATCCTTTGTTACCGAAATCCCGTGAGCGAAGAATTGGCCCCATCAAGGAAAAATGATCATTGCGATGATACCACTTCAGGCAAGCATGGGAGTCCGGCCGCCGGACAGCGACCATCAAAAGTCGCGGTTGTGTCTTTTTATTTATTATTATTTTCTATTTCTTTTTACGCACAGGTGTGCCGGGACTACTGTACTTGTACAGTACGCTTCAGATTTTGCACCGCCCAATTGTCGATACTTCGAGTCCCTTTCTCAGCCATATTTTCCGCCAGGGGCCAAAGCGGGCAAAGCTTAAATTCAAATCATGGGGGTGGAACGGGTCAACAAAGTCAAGACATAAACACCTTACTTGTACTTGCACCGTACGGTACGAATACCGCAAGCAGCGGGATTTATTATGCACTGCCGTAGGTGGTTGTGTGTTTACTCAGCTTGAGCTCCGCTCTACACTCTAACGGATTCCGGACAACGATACATATGCGGTGGGTTGGTGAGTTGTTTGTACGATGATATTGGGCGATACTGCCGCCATATCGTACACGCGGAGTATTATTATTCTGATTATATGTGTGGGATGGTCTGGAGCATGCCATACCGGTACCGGTAGTACCTGGACGAGCAATATTGGGATGCAGTAAGCTAAGGGACGTTACAAGCGAGCTACCACTGCCACTAGAGCATTGTCAGAGTAGGCTATCGTGATACGAGCACCGGTGCGGTCGCTACCCGGAGCTTTAATGGTGCACGGCGTCTCCCACCTTCAACGAGTATGATATTAGTACGAGTACAAGTACTCGTACTAGTGCTTCTCGGGTTTTGAAAGATCTGCCTCCTCCCATTGCGACGAAATTTTTGTGGACCCTTTCCCTTAGGTGGCCATTTGGGTAAAACTAGAGGAGCCTAGCCCAGACGAGACATGTTTGAATGCATTCTCCGCACCCGCGGTCGTTACCGGTATCCCTCGCAGAGAGTCTACTTGTATGCGAAGGAACCCCCCTAAAAAAACCCATGGTTGGCCGCATTCCCGCACTAGTTTTCTCGCTCCTCCACCGTGCAATTTTCTGTCTTCCGCGTTTGCCGTTCTCCAAAAGAAAACACAGCAGAGTGCCGGTATTTGGGGAGACTCTAGGGAAAAGTCTCACCATTTTCCCTTGCGGTGACGAATCTTGAGAAGCTCGGACGATGCACTCATACGGTATCTCTACCAATATCTTACCATACCTTACTCCTGCTGTATGCACTCGTAGAAGTACCGTAGTTATGATACGGTACGGTACGAGTAAACAGGTATCCACGATAAAGTCCCCGAAGAGTTAATTCAGGTCAACCCTCGAGATGATCCCTGTCTCCATTGCGGGGGTGTCCGCCCGGGCGCTTGTGCCGGTCGAATGGATGCAACTGTCGGGACTATATCGACCACGATAATCCTTCAAGCTGGCGGAATGCTCGGGTTATGACCCCACCACGACCAAAGGATCAAAATTCGCTCCGATCGCAATTGAGGCTTTAAACTTTCGTTGGCAACGCTTTTTGCCTGCACGTGCATGTATCCGTTTCCGCGAACCAACCTCGGCAAGCTAGGACTTCTTCCCCATCGCCAATCACCGCCCTCTCCAAAGTGGTGGTTTAGAGCCCTTGGGCTAACACCATATTGGCAGACCCAAGCGGTGGGAGAGAGGGGGAGAGTCGTGGCTTCTCTTCTATCCCCACACGCACGAATACGGTACGGTACGGTACCCGGGCAGACCCAGTCAGGATGGACACTCCTCCCCTCACTCAATCCCGGAAAATGCACGAATTGCTGTAGGAAAATCCCTGCCGTGGCAGGCGGTCATGACAACGCATCGCCCAGCCAACGGTATCCCCATCGAGCATTAGGCTCCCAAAGCGGTGGGATCTTCTGCTTTACCCGGCCATTTCGCTGGATTCCCTGATTTTCCAGAGTTCGAGTGCGAGCCGGAATACGGGGCAGCATCCATTGGCTATGGGTGAATACTAGCCCCAGCTTTTGCAGGACCGGGTTGCTGACTGCACTCGCACCTTTTGGGGTGTGGAATCATCACTCAGTTCCAGAACTCATGGGGCCAGATGCTTGGGGACCGGATCTTGGTACTGTGGGTTCCTCGGAAGGCGCCAAATACCGGCAGCCCTAATTCGCCCACGTAGCGAGGTCCCATTTTTCTTCTTTTTCTTCTTTTCTTTTCCTCTGCGAAAATGCCGTGCGGACTTCCGGGATCTAATTTTTGATACCGGTACTGGATTACTCGAGTACGGTACGAGTACAGTGGTGATTGATCCCGCAGCGATTGATCGGGCGCAGGTCAAATACAAGTGCATGGAAAGCGCTGGGATGGGTTGGTGGTGCCATTGATATTTTGTGTGGGGGTTCACAATTGCCAAAGTAGCAACCAGCAGGCCATTGAGATACTGACCCGGTACTCGAGTATGAACCGTATAACCGTGCCAAGGCTGTGGCTCCGCCACAACCCACGATTGCTCACCAGCTCGCAACCCTTGGGCACATCTCCTACGTGCCCGACAGCTCAACGCCAGATTTGGCTCAACACGAGTTTCAAGCTTAACCCAAACCAAGGTCCCGCCACATGAAAATAAAAGTTGTAAAGGAGAGCAAAGAAAATGGAAGACTTATTTGCAAAGACTTAAAACAATGTGTGAGAAAGCCGGAAGGACGTTTAAAGCGTCATAATTCTTAAATTCACATACAAATTGAAACTGGCGTCGAGCTGTCTGGCACGGTTACGGCAGGCTCTTGAAATCCACTACGGTAGCTCCGTCAGCCCTGTAATCTCCGGATTCGGGGACAAAGAGCTGCACAGAGGGAGCAGCATTCTCCTAGCACGGTATCCTTGATTCTGCCAACCTGTCAAACTAAACTTATCGTGGGCTGACGGGCAGACTTCCGCTGGTACTGTACCGGTAATCTGATAGTGGATCTCAAGAATTTTTACGGGAGCCGGCACTCGAGTATCAGGTATAAATGAGCTGGAATGGGGGAAGTGGGGGCATTGTTTCCCGATTCCCCTCCTTTCCAGATTCGAAGGTAGATTTCAAAAAGTGGGCCCCTCTCTGTGGCAGACCCACTGTTCCGTTGTGCCAGACGGGTCGAACAATACGGTTGGCACAAGTACTCGTACCAGTACAAACACTCGAGTGATAACGCTATCCCACAGTCGCCGAGAACAGGTCGGGAGACAGAGGATGGGGAGGTGTAGAGAGGAATAAAATGTCGTTGGGCTGATTTTAATTTAGCTACCCATCAATACAGTACGGTACTGTAAATTTCCCAAGGGTTGCGAGCCCATTTCCTTTCGTTCTCCGGAGCTTGGTTGGACAATAAGTTAGCATTCACCGGGGACAGTACTGAAAGTCCACCTCTGAATATTATACCGGTAATCAGGTACGGGTACTCGAGTGCTCGAGTACGGTACGTTGTGAATCCTCGAGTTCTGTGGCTTGCCAAGTGCTAATTAAACAGAGAACTCTGAAAGAAAAAAAAAAGAAGAAAAAAAAGGGGATTCGAAACGTTTTGTCCATCGAGAATCTTAGGAATTCAGATCCCTATTCCTTGAAGCGATCCCCTCGACCAGTGTTAAAAAAGATCTGGCCCGGCCGACCTTGACCGCACTCCTGCCCCGGTATTCTCTTACATACTCGGGTATCACACAGTACTGCACTCGAGTACCGGTACTCGAGTATATGCTGACTCGACCAATACAAAGGCGCAGCGAAACTTGATACAAGTACAGTACAAGGGTAGATCATGAATTCATGATCTACCCTTGTACATATCGTTATTGTCCTTGATTGTAATTGGGCAACGATCTACGGTGTGCTTAGACTTTGGTACAACTTGATTGGTCAAGCCATAGTAAAACGGCTAGTGACTCTTCGTGGCGACCGAGGCTTGATAGCAACAGCGTGGTATGGTATCGTATCATAACTGGACCCACCCCGGAAAACCTGGTGCCGAAAAAAATACAGGCGATTGCCGTACCGGTGCCACACTTGTCGCATCGGAGTGCCGTCTGCTGATATGGGGGAAGTGCCGTGTGCGGTCAAATTTGTGAGCACCTNCTAGGTATGGTATCGTACGCTGTGTACTGTACACAGTACAGTACTCGTACTAGTATATATCATGGTATATATGTATCGTGTAGATTTCTAATGGTAGTTTTTTTTTTTAACATCCCTTCCGGACCCCTTCGAGCGAGATAATTTATTGGTATCATATCATAGATAAAAAAAGAGTCTTGCTTCGCGTCGCGTTGCTTGGTTTCGAGTGATGAGGTGTGGTGCTGTGTTCGGTGCAGTAATTCACCGTTTAGTAAGGTGCTGTCGATGGTCTTTTTATTTTTATTTTTTACTCCTTCGGTCTTTCTTTCTTTGATGATGAAGGTTTCTCCGAAATTGATCTTATGATGGCGTATCTCTCGGGGGGGAAAGGGATGGTATCATAGTTGTACTCGTACAGGTACGATACTTGTACTTGCATTTATACCTTCAGTCTATTACTGTGCCGTATCGTACAGTACTTGTATCATACCTCACGGGTAAAGTACTGTACGATATCGCACAATTTATTTTATTATACACGTTTTCCAAACCTTGGCTTGTTTCAAGGCGTTTTTTCTTCTTTCTTGTCTTTATTTTAACCTCATGTAAGGGCGTGAAATGGAGGAGTTTGATAACTCGCATACTGGTATGATACTCTAAGCACCGCACGCGCAGTATTATTATATAATATAATATTATACACCGGCGGTCACAGTTTGCTCGTTCGACCCACTAATACAGCACTGTAAATCGTCCCGAGCGTTCTTATTCATTCATCACACACACACACAACACAAAGCCGAGTTATGATATATACTTGAAATAATTGCAACGTCTTGGTATTTTGGGTTCTCCAGCACCGATATGATACTCAATTTGCGCGTAGGGTGCGGTAATCGTACAGTACATGCAGTATCATACTGACCGGTACGGTACTCGTGCTGGACTGTACCCTACACTGTTGCACTTTCTCCCTTCGCTCTATGATACTACCTCACGGTATCATGCTCGAGGAAGTTGGTTGCGAGGCGGCTCCCCCACTATGGTATCATATTAATAATACCGTGATACGGACATGGGTTAGACATGCTTTTCAAGCTTCAATTGATCCACTCAGTCGGATTAGAGATTTCTCTGTTGCCTACGTTCTAGATTCTCTGATCTTCTACCGGTACGGCTACCCGGAGGTACTGGTAGAGGAGAGAGGTAGATATTAGTATGGGTAGGCCCGCTCCTCCGAGATTTAAGTTGGAAGGGTACTGTACGATACGGGTATCATACCTTGTTTTCCAGAAGAACCTTGTTATCCAGTATGATACCATATTCGCCCGCCCGCCTACGATACCTGTCCGCCCGTCCGTAGCCTCCAAACCCGCATGGTATAAGCAAATGCACATGGCGATATTGGCGATTTCTTGGAATGGGGGCAGGAGGGGGGGAAGGAATATGCAGCGATCAATTGCCATCTGGGTAACTCCAGTCTCCGGTACGGTAAGACACACAGTACCGTAGCGATATGATAGCGGCAGTACGGTGCCATGGACGGGTGGACAAAGGCGTGATGAGTCCAAAGCCCTTTGGCACGGTGAAGCATCGCGGGAGATCCCGTGTTTGCACTTGTATCATACTACCGTATACTAGTACTTGTAAATCCCCAGAGAATGGGGTCCACATGTGAAGCGAAAATCTTTCTCACCCTTGCTTTAATAATAATAGCCTTGGAATGATTCGCACTGGGGTTTTGCGGTTCTTCTTTGTTCTGCGCTTATATGTGGCTTCTTGTGTTATTCCTTTCGTACAGGTACGGGTTAACTTATTGGGCGGTTATGCGCGTAACGGTGAAGGTATAAGTTAAAATTGAATTTAATATTGATTCCGCCCGCCTCTGCGTAACGAACCGGGTTGTTCGGAAGGGGTAGGTATCATACAAACTTTGTAAAAAAGTGGTTTAACTTTGTGGCGTGTGCCCTTGTACTTGGCGTGATGGGTTGAGGGTGTTACGATGATGGAAAAAAGGAGTTGGGGAGAAATGGATAGGGTAAAGTATGTGCTGGCTGTGTGGGAGGGGGGAGGGGGGAGGTTGAGGCGGAAACGGGAACTCGAGGAACAAGGGGAAGAAACAACAATCATCGCCATGTCTTTCTTGGCTTCGGAATCCATTCCACATCCTTCCTGAGCGCCTTGTATATATATCGTACAGAAGCTGGAATGATGTCGATGCGCTTTGGGTTAGTGAAATTTGGAAAAGGTTGGGGGGGCTTCTATGATACGGTAAATGGGTGTCCCAAGGGGGGTATCCGGGTCGAAGTGGCTATCTCACATTATGATATTTGGGGGAGAAAAAGGAAATGTGAGAAGGGAAAAATCGAGTTTGTACCGTGTTGTATCAGCAAGAGCACTTTTACTTATCATTCCAACTGCGGACCCGCTCCTTCTGGGCTACCGTATCCTGTCCTACCTTTTTCCCACGATGCCGACGGGCGGACCGTTGAATGGATAATCATACTGGTTAGGTGGTTCGAATCAATGATACTTGGCTGTAGCATGGACTTCTTTTTTCTTTCCCTGCCTCTGCACCTCTCGCACGATCGTCTCGACCGCCGAGATTTTAAAAAAAAAAAAAAANGATACGGTAGATTATCGTATCGGTAACCTCCCGGAGGTATGAATATCCTATCGGCGGCTTGGGAATTTGGAGTTTTAAAAATTTTACGGGGGGGGGATCTCATCCGGACCCTTTCGGTAGCTCGTGGGTCGGTGTCCCATGAGAGCAGTGTTAACCCTACTCCTAGTTTACGCATCAGAATACGAGTAGGTAATCATTCAAAAGACGCTCTTGAGTCTCGTATCCCAAGAGGCATGATACCGTATCGCAGGAATTTTCTCCTCTTCAGGAAGGGGGGGGGGCCTTCCTCTCACCTTAGTACCGTTATCTGGTGTGGTTGTGCCTAGCATTAAGCTTTGCGATGATTACTATTGTCGGTACCGTATTTCAGCTACCGGTATGATCTCATAAGTTCGCTAAACACTGGGGTTTGGAGTACCGAAAGTGTCCTATGGTGTCAGGCGTCCGAAATGGACCCTCCCCTGAGCGAAAACCAGCAACGAACACTCCGCAACAACAACAAGGTCTTTTTTGGGGACAAACGCCATAGGAGTATCATACTTAGAGTCATCCCTTCGATTCTATGGACTCTAATATCTTGTTGAATGAGTACGGTATTGGTTGGGGGCGATAGGGTGTGCATTTTCTTGCGGTGGGACATATTATGATATCATATGATACACTCAAATTTATGCCAAGGTGCTAACATTTGTGTGTATTACTAAGCAGTTGGTAGGAACGAGATTTTGATCAATTTTAGGTGTCCAGCACCATCACGATACTTCCAGACCCACAAAATCCCTCATTGCTTGCCGGTATACTTGTGGATAGGGGTGCCGGTATACTTTACGGTATCATACTCGGCCACTTTAAAAGGAATCGGATGGTGGGTTACATGACTGGGGGTGCGGGTTACGGCCATTTCCACAAGAATCAGGTGCCAGTGGGGGCACTGGATGCACCATAACCCGATCACTTGCTTTTTCCTGTTTCCAATACATAAGGAATCGCCCTCCGGCACCGTACCCATCATGATACCGAGAACAAAGCGCCAGGGTGATGTTTTCGCACAGGATAGGGGGGTGTTTTGCGGGTTAGCTTGAATTGTCGGTTCGTTAGCCTCTTGCTCGCAAAGGTGCTTTCCATATCTCAACTACGGTACCGGTACCCCCAAGATACAGTATCGTATCGCAGTTCATCGCAAAGTCCTTCCGGGCGTCCAAGAGACAGGTGGAACATGTCCCGGTTTGAAACCCCAGCAAGAGTAATTTATTTCCAGTTGAGGAAGGGTACTTTCCAGATCTCTCGAGCGTAGTAATTCGGCTGACTGAGAATGAACTTGTACCACATTCCCCCATTAGATAATTTTAGACCTCCCCTCCCCCCCCCCCAATCCTCACCCTCCGGTGTAACGCCCTTGGCAAAAACCTGGTTCTGCATTCAAGGTGCTCAGGTAACCACACGGTACCCCCGCGTTTGCTCGTACGGAACAGAACAGTTATCCCTCGCCTTGAAACCTGAGGGGGGAGGGGGAAGAAGAAGAAAAAAAGTTTATTCTAGAGTACCGTTTCGGTACGTACAGGTATCAAGCCTTGCAGCACAAAACGTTCGCCACCTTCCTTTCTTTGCAAAACCTCCATATGTACGAGTACTCGAGTACAAACAGGTATGATATGATACCGTCTGGGAGCCAGAGAGAAACTTTTACATGTGATGTTCCAATTTCCTTTTGCTATCATACTGTGTCGGAGGAAACAATAAATCAAAAGAAATATAATAATAATCATACAGTACAAAACTTTACTAGGTGAGGTGTCATATATTACGGTACTCGAGTACCACACAAGTACCGTCCAGTTATCGAAAATAACAACGAAAAAAAAAAAAAGGAAAAGAAAATAAACCAAGTCAAGCCCCACATAAAAGTAAAAAAGAAGTGGTAGAATCTACTGGCTGATGAAACCCATTCAGCTCCGATATTTCTTATTATTCATTTTACAGTACTCGAGTACCGATACCGGTACTCGCAACAAAATTGCTTTTTTCCTTCCTGGGCCCCCACGGCTCGAAATGGGAATCGCGGCTTTATCCGTCCAAGCATTCAGCTTGGCGAACCATATCCGCGACTCTAAACCGGAACGGGTACAAAGTGGCTCTCTAAGATGAGTTATGATACATTTGTATTTTACTTTTTTTTCTTCCCCTTCTGTTGTTTTTTGGGGGGG
>PYWC01000020.1:675996-729590 GCA_003182015.1 Tuber magnatum | reverse complement strand
AAAAAAAAAAAAAAAAAAGCGGGGAGGGGCATACCGGTATAGCATTGTGGTATGGTGCGATACTTGGACTACAGTAGTTATCGTCGATTCCGCGCCACGCGGTCAGTAGCATGAAAGGCTCAAAAGCGGGGGAATTGGGTCATTATGGGGACGTACGAGTGGCTGCTTCGGATTCCCATTCCTGCGGAGGGGGGGGGGAGGGCTAGGATTCTGGAAGCACCCTTTCTCGGCCTGTTATATGATCACATGTTGGGTCGTTCTTGGCATTAGGGAGGATTTGTGTTGGGCGATAGTGACAATCACGTAATATCACTCGGAGGAGGTTGGTAATTTTGTATCGATAAGTGATGGTTTGTAGAGGAGGGAATAGGAAGTTGGTGGACGGATGGATAGATGGGTTGTTACAGTGGAGGGAAATTTACGAATTAGATGCGGCAGTGCTGCCTCCGAGTCCCGCCGTCCGAGTATTTTACGGGTCCTTTCGTGAACGAAACGCCAGACAAAGGGACACGAAGTATCGAAAAGTAGAGGCAAGAAGGATAAGAACGACGATTTTATCACTAGCCATAGCTAGTACCTGGATTGTAAGAGAAATAAGGCCTCGAACGGGCCAATTGAGGGCGAGAGGGGTCCTCGTATCAACAGGTTTTTTTTATTTTTAGGAAAGAACTGAACTTTTCTTATCCGCCTGGTTATGATTGAGAATATATAAGACTTCATGCATTCTAAAGGGATGGAGTATAAATCTAGGAAGGAAAGGTGGAATAGTAAAAACAAGCACTAAAACCCATAGAAGCCTGAAAACCCCGAAAAAAGACCACTAGCAATCTGTCGCATACGCGGCCTTCGTCCTAAGAAACAAGCAAACACAAAGGAGTCCATCGCAGTGAAGGCTAAGCAAACCGTTATCTAGGGGGCAATATTTAGAATCCACAACTACCCCCGCTACTACTACTACACCCTCCTCCTCCTCCTCCTCCGCCGCCACCACTGGAGCTGCTGCAACTACTACCATAATCATAGCTGCTACTGTGATAGCTTGTAGAGCCAGAGCTGGAAGAAGTAGTTCCTCCGGAATGAAAGCTCGGGCCCGATACGCTGGAGGATTTGGACCCGGAACCATAGCTGGGCTTTGGCGCCGACAGGTAGGTGGTGGATGGGGGTGGCTTTCTGGGCGTGGTAGTCGTCTTTCAAGGCACTGTTAGCCAAAGACTTCGTGTCAAAGATTTTGGAGTGGATATATATGGGCTTACTAAAGGTTTCTCATTCTTAGCAACGGGCGTGATGTCCATGGCAGCTGCTGCGGTCGTGTGAGCGTCTAGCCTGATAGGTTGCTTGTAAACCGGCCCCGGAGCCCTGGAAGTGGTGGTGGTTGGGGTCTGCGCAAGGCATCACTGGTTAGAAAGAAGAGGGAAGCCCAACTGAAGAAACCGGACCGGGCCGAAAGAACTTACAAAGGCCGGGACTGGTTTCTCGGCTGTATTGACTGGTCGTTTCTTGAGTTTACGCTTCCAGATTTTGGTGAGCCCGAAACACATTGCTGTGTCGTCGGTGGTATATTTGATATTGAATGGGAGGTTTTTCCTTTCTGGAAGAGGTTTATTTCTCTGATGGGATGAAGGGCAAGTGATGATGATGAGGAGAGCTGGAGGATTGGGCTCGCCCTTTTTAAAGCCGGATTAGAGCAATTATTCTAGGCTCCTGGTGCACGCCTTGGGTGATCTTTGCAAGAGCCCTTCTGATGGTGAGAATAGCATGGCTATTTTTCGAACTTCTAGGTACATGTCTCCTCTGTGTCACAGACGTGCTTGCTACGCCTTCGGGAATACGGTCGTCACACATAACTCGATACCGGAGCGTCATCGGTGATTGAAAATCTTGTTCCGCCTTCTGGTATCCTGGCTCTTCTAGGGTGGATAGCGCGATTTCAGTGGCTGACGGTTAGATACGGTCTCTCCCTGTGGCTTTGGCGTATTGTACAAGTATCATAGAAAACTTGAATAGTTTCCAAGGCAGGATTTGGGGTGAACATATATGCCAATTGAGTTAGCGGGGTGGCAAGGCGCACAGGAATTGGGGAACTGGAATCGGTAAAGGGCGAATTAAATGGCAGTGTTCACAGCGTGGTCTTATGATAGGTGTTTTGAACAACCCCTTCTGCCCCTGGGCTGTGCTAGGTTCACTGAGCTTAAGCTTTGGGGCTGAGCTGTGTCACGCGGGCCTATATGCATAACGTTGATTCTGGCAACTTTTCCAGAAGTGGCGATACGGATCCCGGGGGGTTGTTTCTGCATACGATGGGAGAATATCCGGGGTGCTGTAAGGGGCTTCAAACAGCACTCTGAACGTTGACAAGCATCACATGTAATCACTCGGTAAACGTTATTGGAGGGAATATCTTTAGGTTTCGGGGATTGGTTGATCGATCGAGTTGATAATACCGTATCATACTTCATTCTTTTCATTTTTTTTTTTTCTACTTTGGAGAATTGCACTTATCAAGGATCGAACCATGTTATTACTAGAAAAGAGACTGGTTCAACGTGTGTATTTGCGTTCAGCCCCGCGGGTTTCCACCAGCGCCCACTTGTGTTTATCCACCACATCCACCACATCCACCACATCCACCGCACCCACCGCAGCCTGCGTCTCCACCACCACCGTCAATACCGCTTCCCCCATGCTGTTGTCATCTTGTTAGTGGGGTTCACGCGATATGTTGAGGAATCGATAATAAACGTACATAGGTGGACGACTTCTTCGGCTTTGCAACCTTTGGCTTCTTGACTCTGGCAGGGGGGTCATTTCCGGTAGTGCCTTTCCCTCCGAAACACATCGTGATGGTTTCTTGTTTGGTAGTGGGGGAGGGGGTTGGAGCCCTGAGATATAATTGCGCTAGGTATGGTGTTTTTGTAGAAGAGAAGGTGTCAGGAGTGCAACTCCCACCTGGAAGATTCAGCTGAGTTGAATTGGTGAGCAGAAGGCGGGAAAGGAAGAGGGCGAGCTTCCATGGATTTAAAGAAATACGAGTGTCTTTCGTATGATACCGGTACGACACGTCAAAGCACCCATAAGTCCTCAATTAGCCAACCCCGCGCGATTTTAGTTGTGTCTCTGGATAAAGATGGCAATAAGTGAGGACGTAGCACAACTGAGAAAAAAAAGCCACTTGGTAAGCCCTCCTCATACAAGTACTTTACTAGAGCTTCCTTGTGGAACCTCATTTACCCCCTTTGCGGCTCTGCGCGGAACACCAGTTGCTCTTGCGAGCCCTTTCTTTACGAGTTCTCATAACAGCTCAGCATCTTGTCTGCCTTTCAGCGCTCTCAATTCTCGTGGAGCAGGTTTGATGTGGAAATCCTATGCTAAAAATATGAGATATAAATCTTTCTCTCCTACAATCATGAATCAGAGTTACCATCCGCATCAGCCTTGTTCTCATATATTTACTTTTTTCTTCTTCTTCCCCCATGGATAAACAAGCTCACACTGTGCTTCTAAGGAACCCGCCGAATCTTCCCTTTTTTCAACAGAAGATGGGATGATCATAGTTAGGAAGATTGGATAAACAGACCTACAGGAATAAGTGGGAACGCTGTTAAATTAACCACGGTGCAAAAACAGGAGTAGCAATAGAAGATCTTGCTAGCGGACATGGTGTTGCCTCTGCTGGTAAGATCTGTGATTTGATGTGTAAATTTTTTTCTTTTTTTTTCCCTTCCTTCCTCTGAATCCGGGGCTGATAGACACGTTATGAGAAAGGGGGATCTTGACGCCCAGCTTTGTAGCTTTGTTCCAGATTATTCTGGGTTTTTACGGTACGGGCTTGAAGTCTCTTTCGCTCGGCGGTATCATACTTTACGATACCGGTATTGAATTCTTCGCTGTATCATACTCGAGTACTCGGGTATGATTGTTTATACCCATCCTTTTACTCATCCCTGACCCTTATGGGATAAAGCGGGGTGCTACTTGTACCCGTACTTGTTACATTCGGCTACCGTATTGTATTGGATAGCCAAGGGAACGCACGACCCATCGCGAATTCCAAAGCAAAAGCTCCAACAACCGTAAATCTAGAATTGTTCAGGTCGAGTACGATCGATCATACATGCCCCGTTCAGCCCCCTCCCAGAGGCGTAAATGGCAGCGGGGGGGTGGACAAAAAAGGAATGCTAGACTATACCAGAGGAGGCAACTCAAACGACACGGCACCAAGCGCACGGTTCATAAATTTTTTTTTTGAGGTTCTGCAGCTCTAGTAACTAACTGGACGAACGAAAAGACCTTACGGTATGATACAACTGTACGGTACGAGTACAGTACTGTCCCCGTGCTCTGCTTGTGCAGCATTGTAACACAGGACCGGGGATGCCCCTCGATTTGACTCGACTCAGATGCAACCAGGTGGTTTACGAGACGATCTGGCAGACACCGAGGCGTTCCTGTACCATACGATACAATACTATCAGCCCTGCAGCCTGGGCCCGGTGGGGAGAGGGGAGTGCCGTATCGGTGTGATGCGGTGCTACACCGGTAACTTTATGTTCTGTATTGTACTGTCAACACCAACTGACTTTAACCGTAAACGTATTGTACCGTGCGAATGAATGGACTGTGCAATGCGGAGCCGAGCACCGTACTGTACTAGTAATATCGAAGCGGGGGGTTTTTAAAAAAAAAAAAAAAAAAAAAAAAAAAAAGACTGGGTTCAGATGAGGCTGCATGAGATCTGCATATGAGTGTTAAGCCGATAAAAGTATGCAAACCTCATGATGTTTGTTAGTTGATATGTGTGCAGAGGTACAAGGCATGCAAGTTAAAATAGGTAGAGTTATAGGAACTACCTTGTGAGAGTGTAGATATAAAAGTTAGAAATGAAGATGGTTGCTATCCCTATCTGCAATGCAAGTCTCTATTCGAGCAGACAGACAGAATGTGTTGGTTTACTTACTCTACTGGGTAGTCTTCAAGTTTTCAGGTCTATGAAAATTGTTGCTTAAACCAGTAGTTTAAGATATATATATACTACTGTAAAACCTGTGATAATCAGATCTTGTATTAAGAGGTTAAAATAAGATAAGACATAATGAAACTTAGGAGTTTTAAGTGAAATGAGTTAGTGAAAGATATAGATAGAAATTCAGACTCTTATACTTTAATCTTATCTCTTGACATCAAAAGTATGACTTAAAAAAGAAAAAAACATGTAGCTTAGGTAGAAAAGAATGTATCTAGAAAGAAAAAAAATACAATGAATAAGCACAAGCAGTGGATTATGATAAACAAACTATTGCTTGAGCAAACCCAGATATAGGAGCTAGTAAGATATATGAACACAATCTCATTGTACTAGCAAATTACACTAGAAGAACAAAAGTCTAGCTGTTATTAGAACCACTTTCAGAGAATAGATTTTATACTAAAATTAAGAAAAAGCCATATCCAAGGAGAAGGTTAGTTTCCAAGAAGCTATAAGTACTATACAAGCCTGTTGAGAATTGATACTATATATATACTATTAGTTATAAACTATAAATTCTTTCATATTAGAAAAAACCATTTATACCTATTGGATGTACTCAACTTTGAAAACAAATATATATAGAGATTGCCTATCATTTCAAAATTTCTGAAATAAATCTTTCCTAATAGTAATATAAGAAAGATGAAGGAAAATATAAAGAAATAAGTAAAGATGGGTAAAGGGTTTGTGGAGGAGTAAGAAAATCAAAAATAGGAGATTATAGTAAAGAGTTTATATAATAGATTTCAGATATAGTAAGCAACTAGAGAGATTATATAAAGAGATTGATTTTGTAAAGTTAGTAAAGAACTCTTTAAGAAGACTTATCTGAACAAGCCACTTATGAACTTTCTATTTTCCAATATTTGGTTTTGGGGAATTCTGAGTTGATATTGAATTTCTCTATAGTTTATTACCAATAAGTCTAGTCAGCTTCTATCAGATTTTGGAGAGGCAATTCTTAATTGAATGTATTTTAACTATGGGTTCAAGAAGAAAAGACTGTCAACTATCTGACACAGTCAAATGCAACAGTGGCTGTACAAATAATTACCAAGACAGTGAGTGATTGACTATAAAGAAGTGTAACTATTGTAAGAGATATTAATTATATAGAATAGTTTGAGAGTCTGAAACTCTACGATAGCTTCTATAGATTTTGGTAACCTTTTCTCTAAAGTCTGGTGTACTATAAGCAATACCTTCATGGTATGCTCTTATCATTCTCTTAGTATGTACCCAAAACTTCCAGATTAAAGTTGGTTTTACTGAATTCAGGCATTCAGGTACTATTTTATATAATACACAGGTATTGTGTTCACATTTTTGTTGTGTGTAGCACTTTGCAGCCCCTCAATAGTACTCAATAAAATTGAGTTTGCAGTGATACTTAGAGAAAAAACCAACAAGGTGTTCTTTTAAGTTTACCTCTTTCTCCAAGTGGCTTCTTTGTGCCTTAAAATCTGGCTCTTTAGCCATCAATGCTCTTGCATAACATGTGCCTCTAGTAAGGCATGTTTTGTTCTTTTTTCCATCTGGTCTGCGGTATTGCACTTACAATTTTGGTCTCCATAGCCCTCTCTCCTGCAGTACCATTTGGAGTCCCTTTGGTGAACCGTCCAATATTACTATTGGTTGAATCTCTTTAGTTAAAGAGTTTCTACCAGGTCAAAGCTGTGCTTGACTTCCTCCTAGGTGTAGGTTCATCATACTCACTCTTAAGGTATCCAGTGCATAGGCTGAATGACTTGTAGTATTGTCAAATAGGAAAAAAGCCTGACAGCCAGGGAATACAACTTTGAAGATGGGAATTGCCAGCTTTAGAACCTGCTCAACAAGTTGGTCACCATCCCACCATGTATTGCTATTATATTCAATTGAACAGATGGCAAGATAGTAATCAAGGTGCTTTGGGCCCTCCTATAGGTTTCCATATTCTGGGTTAGGATCAAGGTGTTCATCTTCAGGAAGTCTTAGGCGTCCTCTTGGAGTAAGAAAATCAGACACCGTAATCCCCTTGCCACAGTATTTCTTCTTGAGTGGAATATGATCATCTTTAATTCAAATCTTAGACTGGCTATTATTCGCATTAAATGTAGTCTTATCATGAACAATCAGCACAATGGGCTTGACTCCAGCTGGGAGATTTGGTGGGAACACCATTCAAAGCTCTTCACACTTGTTTTTAGCAATCAGCTCCCAGTGCACTATCTGATTTTTAAGTAGTTTTAAGGTAGGTAAGAAATGCTTCTGCCTATACTCAACAATGTTGGCCCACTCATGCCCATACTTGTAAACCCCCTTTTTAACATCCTGTAGTTTATACCCTATCTTCTACAACCATTTTACAGCTATGTGACTACTCAAAGTATTCTGTACCTCCTGTCTCTCTTCTATCAATTGCGTGAGCTGGACTTTAGTTTCTGATGAATATTATGATGGAGGCGTTTTCAACTCAGGCTGTTCTTTGGAGGGTAGTATTCTAGTCTGCCAATAGGATGAAATAGCATAAGCAACACTTTGTTCTGTAATTCTCTCACCTGCACCAGCTAGGTACTCTTGTAAAGCTAGCTTTGTTCCTTCATTATCAATCAATTGATGGAGCATAGGAGACTTTCCCTGATAGGAGAGAGAAATATAGCAGTCCTTAATCCAACTCTTTTCATGTTGGATAATGTGATTTCGAACTCATTCTCCATGTCCACTGGTTGCTGCCACAATAGATACTGCGTTTTTGTGAGTTTGTTGTCTAAAGGTTTTCTGCAGTCCATATCTTTGGAATCGAAGGAACTCTAGAACTTGAAGATGGCGTACAAGATCTTGTTCTTTTGGATTTCTCCTCTTCGAGTTTAATAGTCATCACATATCATGAAGTCCTAAATTATTTGTTAGCCATTTCAATATTCAAAATATCCTGAGTTCAAAAGACATTACCTTTTGTCAGGATTCGATACTTAAACCTTGTTGATTGGTACTTGGGTAAGACTGGCCAGCATCTAAGAGCTTTAGCTATATCATCTCTTTCCTCATTCACCTCCTCTTGTACTTCTTGCTTCACCTCATCCTGCCATCCAGACTCTAACTCTTCCTCTGCCATCTATTCTTTATCTTCAACCTCTCTCTTCTCTACTTCTCCTCCCCCAACTTCTGTATTCCTTATTCCTTCATGCTCTTTGATTCTCTCATATCTACTATCTCTTTCTACTTCAAGGTTTGCCATCCTATTCCCCTCTACATCTTGATATTCTCCTTTCTGGTATTCTCTTCCACCTTCTGGCACTTGCAACTGAGCTTTCTTGTTTCTTCTCCAAAATGTTTGCTGACATGGGGCTTTTCCCCCTCTTCCTGTACCACTAAGGCTTACATCTAATTCAATACAATTCCAATTATTATAAAATTAGTTTCAGGTCCAGCCAACAATTATAATTCAAAAAGCTTTGAGAAAACATACAGGAAAGAATGACTTGCTCCTTTGTGACCTCTGGCTCTGATGTCAAGGCTCACTCTTCAAGTTGAACTGGATCAATGTGCTTTTTGGGTCTACTACCACTAAGATAGCCTGTGAGGTGACTCTGTCATTTGTGTTGTCCAATTCCAGCCATTAGGGAGATGTTTTTGTTTGTAGTATACTATATCAGTATAATATATCATGCTGCTTCATATAATTTACTTTAATTAACTTACATGCTAAATTTATGATTACTCAGTAATTGTATATTGCATTTCAACGCTAAGTCTCAGATTTTACACCAAAAATTCAAGTTTTCAATCAAGGATACCACTCCTGGTACTTGCTTCTACTAAATTAAAAAAATGTACTTTTATTGTATGTTACTTGCTCTATATTTCTACATTTTTTATACCTAAGTTGGACCACTATTAGGAGGGTGATGTTCAATTGAAAACCCCCCTAAATGAGGTTAGCAGTTATGAATTCTTGCACTATACTAGAATTCTCAATTATGATTAGATGATATAAGAAGACTAGAGGATAAATCTACTATTGTCTAGCAATGTTGATTATTTAGTATTATCAATATAGATTGAATACTTTTTTCTTTTGAACATTTCAAAGGATAAACTTATATTAATATTGGTAGTTGAGCTGTTTAGGTATAAGCAGGTTAGGTAGATTAGAACAAATAATAAGAAATAGTACAACTTATTGTTTTTACAAATACTAATCTGTATATTAATTATAGTTATTATTTAAAGACTTGAAATTGCTGCTAGTATTATAAAAGAGAATATAAGATAAAACTTATAAGTTGTAAAGTTTAATACAAAGATATATGTCAATGTGAAGAAACTTTCTGAAGTATCTAGACAATCAATTAATATCTATACTTATATTTTATTATAGCTATAACTATAGTTTTGAAATTATTATAACACTTGTTATATAGACCTTAATATTAGATTTCGACTAATCATAATATAGAGATTGATTTTATTATTAACTTTGTTTAAGAATATTAATATCTAGCAGTTGAAATATTGATAGTCTTATTTGTAAGAACCTATATTATAAAAAGAGGATGAATGAGTCAGAGAAGCAAGTTGAGGAATTGGAGAATTTGTTGATGAGGAAAGAGGAGCATTTGAGGGAATAGCCAAAAGAGTCTAAGGTAAAGCTATTTACTTTGAAGAAGACTTTAATACTTATATAGTTGAGGCCTAGGATCCTGGTTATAGAAAAAAGCAGAATATTGGGCAAAATGGCTATGGAGAATAATAAGAGGAGAAAGGTAGAAGAGATGGTTAACCCTGAAAGAAAGTAGAGTAAAAGGGTAGGAGAGTGAATTTAATAGGAGAGTGGGATCAAGGTGGTATTGGCTAAGTTGAAGAGAATAGGGAATATGATATATGAAATATCATATTAGTTAATAAATGAGTAGAAGATAGAGAGATAGAAGAAATTGAATAAGATATTCTTCATAGTGGTAGTGGTGGTGAAGAGAGTAGAGTTGGCAGAACCTTTGTTTTGAACAGGAATATAGGTAAAGGAAAGATGGTATTCAGCTTGATAGTTTATAAGTTTTTGGTTAGTTAGAAAGAAGCAGGTCTGGTTGGTAGTATGTGGAGAGATAAGAACTCTAGTGAAATATGAATTGAAGTAGAATTGAAAGTAGTTTGATAGATTAGTGAGGATGGAGAAGAAGTTAGTATTGTTGTAGAATGATTTGGTAAGGTATCTTGAACAGGTTGAAGGAAAAGTTAGAGGAGGGATTAGAGAAGATATTGGAGTTTTCAGATAGGGATGGCAGAGAGTCTTAAGTAGATAGAAATTATTTGTTTGTTTGTTGTTTGTAGATTGTTTAGTTAGTATAGAGTATTGCTTAATTATTGTAATATGCATAACTGGTACTAGTACTAGGTTAAGGATTGTTAGTCTTACAGTATTATTTGATACTTTAAATGTTTTATATTTTGTTTCACAATACAGTTTGATACTTTAAATATTTTATGTTTCATTTTACAGTATTGTTTGATACTTGTTATATTTTGAA
Source organism: Tuber magnatum (assembly GCA_003182015.1). Lineage (NCBI taxonomy): Eukaryota > Fungi > Ascomycota > Pezizomycetes > Pezizales > Tuberaceae > Tuber > Tuber magnatum. The sequence goes on along the minus strand of PYWC01000020.1, from coordinate 719,054 downwards.
AGTATTACTTGATACTTTAAATGCTTTATGTTTTGTTTTACTGTATTGTATAATACTTGGTTATTGTTTATACAGAACATGGACAGATTTATGTATTTAAAGACTACTGATTTCTACAATGGAAATAGTAGACTTCAACTAATAGTATTTCTAATTTACTTGATTAAATGGTTACTTATTTGATTTTCTATTTTACTCTTTTGAAATCTTCTTTAGTAAGCAGTACTTGTCTCTTCTAGATCAAGAAGCGATCCACTTCTATTGTACTTGAGGTATGACTAGCACTCCTCTATAAAGATATTACAGTATAGTTGTTTTACTTATATAGGTAATAGTATTCTCAAAAATTGTAAAAAAAATTTAATCTTAATTTTTTACACCTATACTTTATAATCAGTTAACTCTACTTGCTCTCAATCTTTCTAGTACTTACAAAATACAAGAGATTCTTAATACATTTTTAAACAATAATATTACTATCAATCTCATATCTAATAGCTATACTTTATTGATTCAGGTATTAGATATTCATATTAACCAATTATTTAAGGATATTTTGAAGATAGAAAAACTTGAAGATATACCTCTACTTTATAATAATAATAAAAATGATAGAATAGTTGGAGTATGGTTTGGATATAAGATATTTGTAAGTAGTAGGTTTCTGGAAGGGGGGTTTGATAAGATGGAGGGAGTGGAAGAGGGAAAACTATTTGCTAATAAAAAACTAGAAGGTAGTATGATTGGATAGAAAAGAATACTCACTACTTGGTAGTCAGTGAAGTAGGAGAAATATTTTCCCAAAAGCCAGTAGAGATTGTCAAAAAGTTCTTTTGTATACTTTATTTAGCTTTGCTGGGTAGTAGAAGTTGTAATAAGAAATAAGTATAAAAGATATAGATAATACTTATCTTATTATAGGTTTAAAGAAATGGAATAACTGAGAGAAGGTGGTAATTTAAGTTAACTTAAATAATGATTCTACAGAGTTAGCAGGAGCTAGTAGTAATAATAAGAGTATATTTTATGAAGAATAAGTTAGGGAACTCTGAGACTGATATTGTATAACCTAGTTTGTATCTCAGCAAAAATACAAGATACAAACTGTTAACCAGAATGCAATAGTTATAGGTATCTGAAATCAGGATACAATGGTCCTTTGTGCTAGAACTTAGGGCGCAATCAGGATGCAACTGAGTACTACATCAATTTTCTCAATATAAGCAAGTACTACTACAATTTTCAGAACACAATACTTGGGCCAGATCATGTAACCTGAGTCATATAAAGTGTAGATATTATAAGTTTTAAAATAAAGCATATTTCTAGATATATTGGTTCTATTTACAAAGAGAAAAAAAATACTCTCCCCATACACCTCTACAGACCAGACCTTCAAGTCTTCATAATTAAGTGCTATGATGAGAACTGTAGCTCTATAGATGTTAATACTGAGTAGATATTTCTTATACTGTTGGATAGCTAGCATCAGGTAGAATCCAGATATCATGTATGGGTAACTGCATGCAAGAGACACTCCTGGAATCTGGCACCAAAGTTAGTATATTGCCAATACAAAGACCACTTCTATCATAGACTGGAACTTCACAGAAATTAGTACTAAGTTGATGTTCTTTATACCATTAGATAGCTGGCATTGAGTAGAATTAGAATATTGAGTATAGGTAACTGCATGCAAGAGATACCTGTGGAGTTTAGTATTAAAGTTAGCATATTACTAATATAAATACTACTTTTATCATAGGCTGTAACTCTACAGATATTAGTTCTAAGTTGATATTCTTTATACTGTTAGATAGCTGGTATTGGGTAGGATTTAAGTATTGAGTATGGGTGGCTATGCCTTAGAGATACCTATGTAATCTGATATGAAAATTAGCATATTACTATTACAAATACTACTTCTATTATAGGTCATAACTCTATAGATATTGGTACTAAGTTGACATTCTTTATATTATAACATATCTGACATTGCATAGAATATGGTTTTTGAGTATAGGTGGCTGTGTAGAAGGGATGCCTGTAGAACCTGGTGCTAAAGTTAGCATATTACTAATACAAATACCACTTCTATTATAGGCCGTAACTCTACAGATATTGGTACTAAGTTGACATTCTTTATACTTTTAGATAGCTGGTATTGAGAAGAATCTGGTTATCAAGTATGGATAGCTATATGAAAGAAACACCTGTAGAATATATCACTAAACTCAGCACATTACCAATAGAAATACTACTTGTACTCTTAGCTGTAGCTCTATAGATATAGGTATTAAGTTGAGGTTCTTTACACTGTTGGATAGCTGGCATCGAGTAGAATTTTGTTGCTAAGTATGGGCAGCACTGTATAAGATATGCCTATGAAATCTGGTATCAAAGTCATAATATTGCTAATACAAATACTACTTATATTATAGACTTATATTATAGACTGTAACTCCATGGATATTAGTGTCAAGTTGATATTCTTTACAACATTGAATAGCTGGTACCAAGAACAATCTACCCATAATGTAAATATTATGGTTGGAGCTCAGGATGTAGAGATATCACATGCTGGAAATTAGTTACTAGGTTGCTTAAAGGTTTGCTACTAGGTCAGGTCTGGTTGGCTTAGCCATACTGATAAGTAATACAAACTTGCAAAGTTGGGGCCAAGTAGGCCAAGTAGGCAAAGTAGAAGTAACAGGGTGGATAGTAGGGGGGTTGGTGATAGAGGGATGCACTAGTGGGTAGGCAATAGTAGGTAGCAGTAGTGGTAGGCAGTTGCATAGATAAAGATGACTCAGAATAGGCAGCAGGTATAGGTGGCAGAGTGTAGTTATAAGCATTCAAGATTTCAAGATATGGACTAGTAGTCTGATCTTATTTAGTATACAATCTAGATGTGACTGCACCCTGGCTGAATCCTTAGGATGTCCAGGGTGCAACCAGATCTGGCACCTAAGAACAATATATATAGAATACAACCATGGTCTGAGCTATGTCTGGATGCAACATAGGTGCATCTGATGCAGAATTATTTTTTACTGATATATAAACTTGACAAGACTCACCTTATTTTAACTACTTAGTACAAGGTTAATTTATTCTAGTTTGTAGGGTAAACAAGTAGAAGTACATCAAATTTGCTTAATTACTGGTCAGATATCTGTAGCTATTATTTGAGATACAATTTGACCTTTAAGGAGGTCATTTATTGTAATTTATATAACTTCAATAGGGTTAAAGGCAGGAGAGTTGGCTGGTCAAATAAGGTTAGATAAATCAAGCTACTAGTAAAGTAAATTATAATATCATACCTGATTTATTGCAAGTAATATCTGTTATATTATACTTACTAGTTGAGTAATATTATCAATAGACTTTACAAATAATAAATACATACTAGACTAATATAACATATAAGTTTGCAGATTTCGAGAAATATATTTATATCTAATATTCATCATATAAATATACTATTAAATCTAAGATTAATATCTAATAGTTTATTGAAAATATTTTCTTCTTCCTATATTTACTATATACTAATTTCATAATTCCAATTTACTATAACAGTTAGTAATATTTACTTATAAGGCCCTGTTTGGCATGTCACCATATAAAAAACATCCTATTTTCTGAAAACAGCATATTTTCTATTCTGTGAATAGAACAAGGTCTAATATAAAATTAAAAACTAGAGTGATATAGAGGGTGCCTCTCTGCTTATTCTAGTCAAAGAATAAGTCAGTAAAAGTATTTATTATAGAAGAGTAGGGAAATTAGAGATGTTGTAATATATAACAAATCTTGAATCAAATATTTTGCAATATAATAATTTTCCCTATTCTCTAATAATAAATACTTCTACTAACTTCTTCTTTAGCTAGAATAAAATGGGAGGCATCTTCTATAAGACTATAGTTTTTAATATTGTTTTAGATCTTATCTTGTTTACAGGTTAGGAAATATGCTGTTTTTAGAAAAATAGTATTTTTTCTTATATGGTGGTATGGTTCCGGCCATCTATACTGAGCACCTCAGATTTTGCAACAGGGGATGCCTTGACATTCAGCCACAAATTAAAAATGTGGAGCTTAGTTCAATTCTCCATGGATTCAGAGTTATTTTTGATATATTCAAGCCACACTGGTTTTATTGAGAGATAATAATAGAGTATTAAATAATACTAGAATACATTAAGTGTCTGAGACTCATTTATGGGATTTATATCTATAATTATTTATTGCTTTCAAAAATTACTGTGGCTGAAGAAATGCTCTAAAAACTAAGAACCTGAAAGGAGTTGAACCTATGTACATAATCCTTAGTGCCAAGCCGTCCCCTGTTGCAAAATCTGAGGTGCTCAGTGTACTCATGCTTGTCAGGTTAGATCAGGTCACGTGATTGAACAGTGGAAGTGTGGTGTTGAGGTGGCAACAACTTCCCAAATCCTTACTCGAGCACTGAACGATCATGAAACCATGACCAAAGGTGCACCAATACCACAAGAATTGTGCATCGCCATCCTGACTCTCCATTCTATTGTACATATGCAATGGGATGAGATTTTAACACACCTTAAAGTCCATCCAGAAAGTGCCCGCCAGATGATTAAGCGCTCCAGAGATTGTGTTAGTAATGAGTTCTTCGCACTACTCAACAATGTCAGTCATGATGAGCCTGCACACCCTCCGGGCCCCTCTCTGAAGTATCCAGAAGGGTCAAAAGAATCTGAAAGATTAAAGGAAGCTGCATTTAATCCTGAAAATTTTGGAAAAAATCCAGTCCAGCTTGCACATCTTGCCCACCTCAATGTTTCCCCTTTGACCGCCTATCGGTATATATACCAACACCACAATTTTGCTCCATACAAGCCACGCCGCAAGCCAAAACTGAGCCAGAACGATATCTTATCCCGTATTCAGTTCGCTGATTGGGCCTTAATACAACCTCAAGAACACTTTGTTTTCACAGATGAGATATAGATTGAAATTGGATCCTCACGAGGGAGACCAAATGTTTGGAGACCTATTGGATCTGATCCATATGACTTTGTGATTCCAACCGACTCCAGACCAGAGTTTACCCTAATGCTTTCTGGTTACTTTGCATCTGGGGATAGGGGTGAGCCTTATATTTGGGTGAAAGAGACATCAAAGGAACGAGAAGAGCATGCGCAGGAGCTGGAGGGGGAAAGCCTATGAAAGCAAGAACACCAAGAAGAAATGTGTGCCAATGCCAGTACACCTGGGACCAAAGAGTACGAAATTCTGGAGGCAATCAATACCGATATTCGCAGCTACAATGAGAATAGGTTACCGAACGAGCTATGTGTAACGGGGGCACCCCTAGGAAGATGGATCCCAAGGTTGCGACCGCACCATACAACTTCAAACTTATCGCCAAAAGTTCACACAGATGTAAGAGTAAAGTAGACGGTAAAACTTAATATCGTTAAGCCTGATGCTTCACTCAATTAAGGTCTCGAGAGGATTGATTGTTGGAGTAGGAGAGTTCTCGCATAGACTTTCAGGTAGTTTTATCTTATGCCAGAAACTCCCCCATCAGTTTACTCCAACTATTCGAGCACACCCTTCTCCGCTAAGGGCGGTCCGACACGTCTCCTGACACCCCCTTCGGGCATGTATGTGTCGACCCGCTCTAGTCGGCGTTCACCATATGTGCATATCGTTTCTGCGGCGCATTTCCATTCTGCCCGCCGGAGTGAAAACCTCTGCGCATCGGGGACTTGCCAGTGGCTAACTGTCAAGACCCCTTGCTGAACTAGACTATCTATGACACCCTTCCCATGCGCGTTGATTTCTTCTTGACGCCGGAAGCTACCGTGAGCGGTTTATCTATCTACTATTTACGAGTCTCGGGCTTCCGGTGTCTTCCGCAGGGTACGGTGGTCCAGGAGTGATCCAATGGGCGCTACCCATGACCACTACCTCGGATACACCTTACCTGCGGTAGGAATCATGCTTTTAGTGTCTCTGCACTTCCCTCTCAGAGCCTATGGCGTTGGGGACATCCTTGGGCGTGGTAGGTGCAAAACGTTCCCAGTCGTCCCGGCACCACCCGGGACTACCTTCGGGACCCCCACGGTTAACTCCCGTTAACTCCGTCAGTTTTGGTCCGTTTTACTCCGAACAACTTGGAGGAGGTACTCCACCTTCCACCCTATGCCCCCTTATATATCCTGCGAACAGCTTACGGTCGACCGGACGGCAGCAACGTATACGGTGTTGCAAGCGGGTCTGCAAAGATCCTCCTTTGCTAGACTGCCCACAACTACGCAACCGTTTGCCCATGACGTCCGGGCCTCAAGGCGGGGCCGGAGGGGCATGATAGGAATAATGTCTTCAATTTACAGCTTCTTCGTAGCTGCGTAGCTCGCCCAATAGCATCTCCCGGAACCCCAGATTCCAGTATTATGCATGGTTTCGTGTGACAAACATTCCAGTCATTTTTCCCAAACTCCCTGAGGGACTTCGTATTGGGAGGTAGGGTAACTCAGGCCCTTGAACAGGGTAATCCAAGCCTCAAGGCAGGGTAACCCTGTTCTGAGGGTAGGGTAATCTTGTCCGGTGGACAAGTGGATTTTCTCCTGTTACCCTATCTATCCCACTTCCGGGGATAGACACACTCGGCCTTTCTCTAGTTACCCAGCCTAGCTGTGTATTGGCCCTTCATAGGTCCCTAAGTACGCTGACACCAACCTTGGGCGTAGCCATGTACCTAAATACTTGTGTCCACTAAGTCTGCTCATCTCGGAGCCCGGGCCATCGGGTCTCCGTAGGTCAAGTACTCACTTGCCTGCCGGTTCCTACCAGTTCGCCTCCGGGCTACCTGTATGGGTGTAGGTTCCGGCTGCCATAGCTCACGTATGCTGGGTCGTTACATCACTCCCCTCTTCTCTACGGTCCGTCCCAGACCGTTTAGCGTCGTCTTTTGTTTCCACGACTCGATTCCCCCAAGACCCGATGGTCCCTGGGCTTGGACGGATATCTTTGGTGGAAATCTAGCATGGCCTGTAAGCCTGTCCCTTCTAGCATCTCATAGGGCTCCCATGAGTTCTCCTCAGCTCCATAGCCTTCCCATGAAACCAGGTACTGGACAAAGCGCGACGGAAACTTCGCCTTTGTTCCACCATACCAGCGACTGTCCACAACCGCTTCAATAACGTAACTGGGCTCATTGTCCACGAGCTCTGGGGTAGGGATCTCCTTGATCCTACCCGATTCCGGATCCTCGCGATAGGGTTCCAGCAGCGTGACATTGAAAACCGGGTGGATGCTCCATCGGGTGGGCAATTGGAGTTCGTATGCTCGGGTACCCACCCGACGTTTGACCACGAAAGGGCCAAACATCCGGTGGTCCAGCTTCTCCATGGGACGCTTGGTGCGGATGTTCTTCCGGTTCAACATCACGCGGTCCGCTTTCTTAGCCCGCCCAGCAGCCACATCTTCCAAGGTAACATAGTCCGGGGATGGCAGCCGTTTCTGGTCATGCCATTTCCGCTGCCTTTCCTGTGCCCGTTTAATCGTTTCTCGAATCTGTTGCCAGGTTCCTTCCCATTCCTTAACCAAGAGTTCACTACTTGGGTGTATCCCTTGGTTGTCAGACACAACACCCGACCAGTTTGTTCGTGGGTTGAACCCATAGTTGATCTCAAATGGTGACAACCTGGTGGATTCTGATGTTGAGGTGTTATACGCATACTCCGCAAGGGGTAGCAGCGAGACCCAGTCATCCTGTTGATAGGAGCAGTAACTACGCAGGTACTGCTCCAGTGTCTGATTAACCCTCTCGGTTTGCCCATCAGTCTCTGGGTGGAATGCAGTCGAAACGTTTAGTTTCACTTGCAGCAAGTGCATCAGACTCATCCAGAACTTGGATGTGAATCGGCTATCTCGGTCGGAGATGATTGACTCTGGCAGTCCATGAAGGCGCCAAACCTCCTTCAGGAATATCAAGGCAAGCTCCTTGATAGGTACCTCAGTGGTCAGGGGTATGAAATGGGCCATTTTCGAAAACCTGTCTACTATGACCCAGATCTTGGTATACCCTTCGGACTCTGGCAGCGCGACAATGAAATCCATTGAAATTGCTGTCCAAGGCCGCATAGGAACATCGATAGGTTCCAGCAGCCCGAACTTCTTGTGCCTGATGGATTTATTTCTTTGGCATGCATCACATGTCCGCACATAGTCAGTGATGTGCTCATCCATCTTAGGCCAGTAGAAGTTAGCCCTCACCCTGCCAATGGTTTTGTAAGTCCCGAAGTGTCCCGCGATTCGGGAGTCATGTTCTGCCTTCATGATTGTCTGCTTCAGATTCTGACCCTTGGGAACATACCACCTGTTCTTGTACAGGAGTAAGCCCTTTTCCGTCGTGAAATGTCGGTCGACCTCTTTGTCACCTGCAGCTGTTGCCTTCAGGATCCTTAAGTACTCCTGGTCTTCGCTTATCGCTACCCGCAACTGATCCAAAAAGGACGACTTGAGCCGAAATCCCTGGCACACTTGCAACACCTGTGGTCGCAAGATGTCCCGTTCCTGGCTCCCGACCCACTGTCCGGGGCGAAAAAACGACTGTGGCGGAAAATCACTCCCCCCTTCAGGGCGGTAGTCCCTACGCCGCGACAAAGCATCCGCCTTCTCATTCAACCGTCCTTCTCGGTAAACCACCTTGAAGTTAAATGGTTGCAGGAATTCAGCCCAGCGGTGCTGCCTTCGGTTAAGGACCTTGGTACTATTAAAGTACTCCAAGTTCTTATGATCCGTATAGATCACCAATTGGTCCGTTACTGAGCGCAGCAGATGATCCCATTCCTTGAATGCCGCCACGATGGCAGTCATTTCCTTATCATGGACATCATAATTGATCTCTGCTGGGTGAAACTTCCTACTATGGTAGGCCACCGGATGCCATCTCTCATCCTCACATAACTGGGAGAGAACGGCTCCTAATGCAAAGTCACTAGCGTCGGTTTCTAGCCGTGTTGGCCGTTCAGGGTCAAAATGTGCTAGGATAGGTTTGGACGTGAACGCTTCCTTTAAATGATTGAAGGCCTGCTCACATGCAGGTGTCCATTCCCATCGGACATCCTTCTTTGTCAAGTCCGTGAGGGGTTTCGCTATCTTGCTGAACCCTTCTATGAACCGACGATAGAAGTTGGCAAAGCCCATAAAGCTTTGAACGTCGACGACGCATGTCGGAGGTGCCCAGTCTTTGATTGTCTGCACCTTTTCCGACAACATAGAGATCCCCATATCGGAGATCCTATATCCGAGGAATTCAACCTCCCGTTGGTGGAAACTGGACTTCTTCATACTTACACATAGTCTAGCTTTCCGCAATTTCTCCATTACACGCCTTACCATCGCGACGTGCTCTTCCATAGTTTCGGAGTAGATCAGGATGTCATCCATATACGCGATGACTCCTTCATCCATGAGATCTCGAAAGACCTCATTTATCATGCTCTGGAAAGTTGCCGGGGCATTACATAACCCAAACGGCATGACCGTGTATTCATACAGTCCATATCTGCACCGGAAGGCCGTCTTCCATTCCTCACCTTCTGCCATCCTCAGAAGATAGTAGCCGTTTTTCAAGTCCAACTTAGTGAACACAACGGCTTTTCCTAACCTATCTCGCAGTTCATTCATCAGCGGTAGAGGGTACTTGCTCTTCACCGTGATTTTGTTCAGCCCTCGGTAATCTATTACCAGTCTTAATGTACCATCTGGTTTTGGCACAAAGAGGATAGGGGCTGCTGCTGAGGAACTGGATCGCCGTAGCTTCCCCGTTCGCAGCATGTCATTGAGATATTCCCGGAGTGCCTTAAGCTCCTTTTCCGATAACGGATAGATAGGCCCAAACGGAGGTTGAGTCCCGGGTAGCAACTCGATCGTGTGGTCATACTTTGAGTGCTCCGGCAAGGCCTCAATCCGTTCTTGACTGAAGATGTCCCCGTAGTCCTTATACTCAGGGAGTAGCTTGACAGTAATGTCAGCACCTTCCTCATCGGAGAATTGTACAATTCCCAACAGGTACACATTACTAGGGTCTTCAGCTAGCAACTCTTCATCGGTCATGAACACTAACCGCCCCTGCTCTGCCAGGCAATTAGCCTTGCAGAAATCTGAGCGCCAGGTTAGTGATCCTGTTTTCCAATCTATGTCGGGATTATGGTCCTTCAACCAAGACATAGGTAGGTACCCGTCCACCTTGGTGTCGGGCATGTCCGCGACTTCAAACCGCATTTCGTTATGGTGGTCGCCTATTCTCATGTCCAATGATTTGGTATAGTGCAGACCTGACCCCGGAATGTGATTACCGCTTGCGTCGCTTATCGGCACATGTACCTTTCGTCGGACACATGGTGCCTGCGTTTGTTTAACCCATCGGCTACTAAGCACTGGCCCAGTAGCTCCACTGTCGAGTAGCAGGAGCGCCTCAGCGCTTACCTGTCTAGCTCCAATCTTCCAGTCTAGCCTTACCCTCAGGTGGATAGACTTGGTATGGCGAGGCAAGTTATCACGCTTCTGCCTCTTCACTTGTCTCAGGGACTTAGTCATCTTGGCTTACTAATTCTGATCTCTTGCCTTTCGACACAAGAGCGGCCACAACGGGTCGGTAAACGTTAAGGGATTGGGAATCGTTTTATCAATAGCTAGGGTGTTTACTATCACGCCAGCATGATTTCGGGTACTAAACCCTCCTCAGGTAAACTTGATCATAGTATCATTTATTCAATCAAGTCCAGCCTGAACTAATCCCGCTTGTACTAAACATAACAAATTTTCCCGAGGTGGGTAGAAGTCCGCTGTTGGACCGGTTCCAAGCGAAGCAACCTTGCTTCCCCAATGTCGAGCGTCTCCGCGAGCGAGATCTCTCCCAGCCTCAACCGAAAATAATATCCTATGACTTGTCCGTCCCAGTAAAGAAATCCTGAAAGAAATACAAATAACTAGAACAAAGGAAATAACCTGAAAACCCACAAAGGAGAGATCACCCTGTCCACCGCACACGGCCTTCAACATCTATCTGCCCACACCACCTGGGTGTAGTCAGCATCAGGGTCGTTCATGCAGTAGAGGGGTACTTACCCATCCCAGAAGCCACTTCCGGGGCTCCTTTTCATCCATCCCGCAGGGGTCTATGGATACAGGTTATTAAGGTTATACCTTTCGCAGAATGGGGTCTTACCTATTCTGAGCCGTCAGTATCAACCTCCATAATCTGAGGTGATGCCTGTCGGACTTCAAGTATCTTTGACGAGGTAGCCGGAGGTGGCGCTTCAATGCGCTTTAGTCGCTTGTCCGTACCTGAGGGCTCGCTTACCGGGGCTGACCGTTTCAACCCACGAGCCTGTTTGGACGAACTAACGACTGGGGACGTCGCGGTGCACTTTCTCCAAAAGTGACCCGTTTGTCCACACTTGGTGCACTGGTTGTGCTTTCTCCGACGTTCGGTCAAAGTCGACGGGATTTCCTTATGCGCCAGGGCATACTCAGAAGTCCCCGGCTTTGCCTGTTTCCCCGCATTGAAATTAGTAGGTTTGGCAGACCGCTGGTTCTGTCTGCCCGAACCTTTATCCTTCTTTTTAAACCTTCCGGAAGTTGAGGACCTATCCTCCTTCTTGTCCGTTGGTTGAGACCGTTGGACAGGGTGGATAACTCGGTTGCTGAACCGGGTGTTGTCTTCCAGTGTGTGTCCAACCTTCCGAAGAAGATCAAGGTAGTCGTTCAAGTCGGTGGGATGGGGCTCCTTCAGTGCCCACGCGTTCCTCACTTCTTGAGTAATGCCCGACCGTACCTTATCTCGTACCTGCACAGGGTCTGTATAGCTAAGCTTATACATATAGTCAATTATCTTGTCCAGGTACTCATCGATGTGATGTGGCTTCATCACTAGGTCTCGCCACTCAAGGAGGGATCGGTCTCGTTCCGCTTGGTCACCGCCGAAACTCCGTTCAAGCCGTTCCCGGAATCCTTTCCACGTTCTTAACGGGTTACTGTTATTAACTGGAACTCCGGTACGCTTGGCTGCCTCCTTATTGATGTGGGAGTGCAGCCCAAGATACCATGTTCGGGCAGTATCTTCTAGAAGGGGGATCACCAGGTTTACCTTGTCCATATCGGTCAACCTGCACCCAGCAAAGTACTCGAACTTAACCTCTACCAGCGTCAAGAAGCTGGCGAGTTCGGTGACCTTTCCCTTAAACGCCGGAATGCCGCTCAGCTTTTCCGGCTTCTTCTGCCGTTGTCTAGATGATGGTCGTGCAGTCGCCCTGCTCCGTAGTTCCCTTGACAGCTTCTTAGCACGGCGGTCCCACCGTCGTTTCTTCTCGTCGCTCCAGTCATCCTTGCGAGCGCCGAGAAAAGGGGTCAAGTCGGGGAGAGAATCGGCATCATCATCATCCGAGCTATCATGGTCAGAGTCCCCAGGATCTCCACCTGCTCCCGTAGTACCACCGACAGGTGGTCCATTTCCACCTCCACTACCCCCGGTATTTCCACCTGGGGTCTCGCGGGGTCTATCATACCCATCAAACCTTTCCTCCTGGCCATCCTGATTCCCATCCTCGGGGGGGTTAGCCCCTGATGGTACTGATGCCGGTGGTGGAACAGGTCGTTGCCCACTCTCAGGAGTTGGGTTCGGAGCCGCCTGAGTTGTCGCCAGAAACGACTGAAGCTCTGGACAACTCAAAGGTTGCATTGGGGGCCCCGCGTGTCTCCATGACCCACAGTACCCACATGTTGGTCGTCCGTCTCCCTCCTTCTGTCTTCTTCGGTGCCTTACCGGGGTCCGTGGTCCCTTCCTGCACCCGTACGTGTGGTAATGAATCCACCCCATACGGGTTTCTTCCGACTTGCAGCCCGACAGACAGTACTCGTCTTGGCTGTCCGACTCACCACTAGTGATCGTGGGGAGGATGGAGGGAAGAGTTGGTTTTGAGGGGGCAGAGGGAATCACGGGTGCCCAAGGAACGGAACGAGCGGGTGTCCCAGGTCCGGGGATCGGAGTCCCTCGTGATGGAGCCATGGGTGCTCGCTCTTCCTGGCGCCTGACCTGTTCAAAGAATCCAGGTGAAGCCGCACGCAGCGGTCGGTACCCTGGGGTAGCCGATACTGTTGGCGGGAAAGCTGCGACAGGGAAGGTATCAGGAGGGGGCAATGAAACTGGTAAAGGTGTGGGTCTTGGGGCAGCAATAGGAGGTACGGGAGTTGCAACCGACGGTGTTGCAGGGGGGTTAATGGGAGCGGGGGTCGGCCGAGGAGTAGGGTCAGGTGTATCTGGTGCTGTGATACCCTTTGGCTTGGACGTCCTTTTCTTAACCCGACGCCCATCGGTTGGTCCAATCGCCGGACTTCCTGAACGACTGCGGGCGATCGAGGAGGGGACAGACAGCGAGCCTGTTGATGCTCTTGTGAAGGACGAGGTATAACTGTATCCTTCCCCCTTGAGGCTTTCCAACATCCGTATGCCCACGGGGCTTAGGTACGCCCTCCACTGTTCATCCCGGGCTCTCATAGCCAGTTCCATCCCGAAGTTCTCCAGCTTCGTGTGGACAAGTGGGAGTGGGGGCGCCGCCTCTATCATCAGTACGTCATTCTCAGCATCAATACTATAACCTCCCGCGAAGGCCCTTTCCAGCGCTGCCATACGATCCTTCAATGCCTTCTGGTCTCTTAACATTCGCAGGTATGCCTCCTGCTGTACCTTCATCCATTCCACCGCTGCCGTAGTAATCTGTTTACGGAACACCTGCTGCTGCTGGGCATTCCAGTTCTTCAGTTCCCGCTTCGCATCCTCAATCGACTTGGATACCTCCCGGACGATGTAAGGTTCGACGAACTCGCGGGAGAACTCGCTAAAGGGTACTCCTTGCGGTGGAGGAGGGAGCATGTTGTGGACGAGGGCGGCGTCTTGGAAGAACGAAAGCGCCGCAGCGCGAGGGTCTGTAATCATAAGATCAACACATTCATCAGGTAGTTGAATAGGGGCGGCCTCCAGGAGCAATTGGTGACCGTCCCATTCAATACCGCGGACGTCCGCGAACACCGAAGCACGAAATGTGTTGGCGGAGTTCTCGTCAAGGTCAAGGTCTGAATCCGAGTTGGATTCCATTCTAGGTCGACGTTCGATACTAGCCATTGCGCTTTCCACCCTGGGCTACTTGTTCGAGACAAGGTTACCAGTATTCACGCAAGGTCAGTGCCGAAGGTCGAAAAACAATTAATCAGGAGAGGAGTTAAGCGAGGAGCTCGCTTAACGATATACTGTAACGGGGGCACCCCTAGGAAGATGGATCCCAAGGTTGCGACCGCACCAAACAACTTCAAACTTATCGCCAAAAGTTCACACAGATGTAAGAGTAAAGTAGACGGTAAAACTTAATATCGTTAAGCCTGACGCTTCACTCAATTAAGGTCTCGAGAGGATTGATTGTTGGAGTAGGAGAGTTCTCGCATAGACTTTCAGGTAGTTTTATCTTATGCCAGAAACTCCCCCGTCAGTTTACTTCAACTATTTGAGTACACCCTTCTCCGCTAAGGGTGGTTCGACACGTCTCCTGGCACACCCTTCGGGCATGCATGTGCTGACACACTCTAGTCGGCGTTCACCTTATGCAGTTATCGTTTCTGCTGTGCATTTCCATTTTGCCCGTCAGAGTGAAAACTTCTGCGCATCGGTGCCTTGCCAGTTGCTAACAGTCAAGACACCTCGTGAACTAGACTTTCTATGACACCCTTCCCATATGCATTGATCTCTACTTGACTCCAGAGGCTACGGTGAGCGGTTTATCTAGTTACTCTTTTACGGGTCTCGGGCTTCCGGTGTCTTCCTCAGGGCGCTATAGTCCGGGAGTGATTCAATTGGCTCTACCCATGACCACTACCTTGGATCTACCTTTCCTGTGGTAGGAATCATGCTTTTAGTGTCTCTGCACTTCCCTTTCAGAGCCTATGGCGTTGGGAGCACGTTCGGGCTTGGTAGGTGTAAAACTCTCCCAGTCGCCCCGGCACCACCCGGACTACCTTTGGGAGCCCCATGGTTAACATGCGTTAACTCCGCCAGTTCTGGTCCGTTTTACTCCAAACAACTTGGAGGAGGTACTCCACCTTCCACCCTATGCCCCCTTATATATCCTGCGAACAGCTTACGGTCGACCGGATGGCAGCGACTTATACGGTGTTGCAGGCATGTCTCCAAAGATTCCTCTTTGTTAGACTGCACACAACTACACAACCGTTTGCCCATGACGTCCGGGCCTCAAGGCGGGGCCGGAGGGGTATGATGGGAATAATGTCTTCAATTTACAGCTTCCTCGAAGCTCCGTAGCTTGCCCAATAGCATCCCCCGGAATCCCAGATTCCAGTATCATGCTTGGCTTCGTGTGACAAACATTCCAGTCAATTTTCCCGAACTCCCCAAGGGACTTCGTATTGAAAGGTAGGGTAACTCAGGACTCTGGGCAGGGTAACCTGATCCCGAGAATAGGGTAACCTTGTCCAGTGGACAAGTTAACTTTTCCCTGTTACCTTGCCTATCCCGTCGCCGGTGATAGACCTTTCTGACCTGTCTTCAGTCACCCGGCCTAGCTGAGCAACTGCCCCTTCATAAGTCCCTAAGTACGCTAACCAGCCAATTCTGTTCATTCTCAGAGCCCGGGCCATTGGGTCTCCATAGGTCAAGTACTTACTTGCCTGCCGGTTCCTATCAGTTCGCCTCCTGGCTACCTGTATGGGTATAGGTTCCGTTTGCCATAGCTCATGTATGCTGGGTCGTTACACCATGGCGAATGCCCCAACGTCCTGAGTAGGTTTTTAAGGAGGAGAGAGGAGAGAGGAGTAAGAGGGGTAGCTTGGATTGGTGGCTGTATCAAAAAGAGGTGCTTCATAAACACCTCTATCTATTTGTTCGACATATTCAAGAGGAAACTGGGAGGAATACGATGTGGCTCTATGAGGACAATGCAGGAAACCATACAAAGGCTGCCCAAATTGATCAAGAGGAGGCTGATCTGAATGGAGTTCGCCGTTGCAATGCTCCTCCAAATTCACCAGACTACAATATGTCAGAACAAGCATGGAGATATATTAAGGATATGATGGCCAGGCATTATGACGTTTTGAGAGGGAGCGGTCATGTTGTACTCGAGAGAGCAAAAAAGCTCCTGGTTGAAGAATGGTATCACATTCCTCAAGACCTCCTAGATAGGTGGTGCGATAACTTTCACTGTAATCTTAGACTCAGCTTGGAGAGAGGTGGTGGTAATAATTATAATGGTTGAGTTTAATTCAAGTTGATTTCCGTCATTTGGTGCTGCCTCTCAACACCACGCTTCCCACTTATCGCCACCGTTCAATCACGTGACCTGATCTAACCTGACAAGCACGAGTAGACCGCCGGAACCATATGCCGAATGGGACCTAAAATGATATACTCTTAGTTCATAAAAACCCTGTTAGTAAACCTTCGTTATCATCTAAAAGGAGTAACATTCTACCACACAAAATACATGACAATCGACAAACCTAAAGTTTTAAGATTTAATAATCCAGCAGCTAAAATAAACAATTAGTAAGACACTATAGTTGCCATCACAGGAAAAATTGTCACACATTTTGTTGGAAATTTGTTATGGAGTTTAGTCTTCCGGAACCATACTTACACTCGCGGATGGGGAAAACCGTCGCTTTTGGTTTGCTTATGGGTGGATTGGAACAGACTGTGGTGGACCGAAGTAAACCCCTTTGGTAATTTAGTCCAGTACCGGGAAAAACCTACAGCTGGAGTAGCGGTAAGGTAGGCCGAAAGTGAGGATTGTACAATCGCGATAGTTCCCCTGCAGAAGACTGTAATAGGTTGAGTAAGACGAGTGTTATAATAAGTGTTATAATATTTCATAATATCAGAGTTATTGGCCTTGGTATCGTACAAGCACTGTGCAAGTATCACGGTTGGTGGGGTTTGTGTATAATGCCTTATCTAATATTTGGCTTATCGAGAACGTTCAATAGGTTTGTTATGGCCGGGAGTATGATATCATAGCCTACAGCCTAACCTACTAACTTTAGCAGGGTATGATACAATTAGAACCTTTGGTATAGTCTAATATTGCTATCAAGTGACGCAAATGTCCACTCAGGAGCTACAATATAGGGACGACGAGAGTGGGTATTGGTATCGGAGATAGATATTTTTGTTCTCCACGAGACAGCAAAAAAAAACTAACCGCTATAGTGGTGGGGCGGAAACCCGTAAAGGTCCATTTTCAACGTAGACGTTTAAGTGTCTCTAGAATATCTACCACATCCTGAACACTGACCCCCAAGTCGTCGATCGCCTTCCCGTTCCCTTTCACCACAGCCGTCGCGACGTCCTCAGGTAAATCCAGGAAAGCCTCGATGAAATTTCCATCGACAAATCGTATTGGTTCTGTGTTTGAGTTAGCCAGGGACGTCGACATTGCCCGGCAGGTTAGGAAATTGAGCCCCCCTAATCCCTTAACGGCGTTTGCGAGGTTTGTCTGAAGATTTATCAATAGATCTATCTCAGAAGCTTGAATCTCGCCGAGGAGAAACATAGATCCGTCAACCTACTCAAAATATTAGAGTAATTGTAATGCATTACATTATGTGTTGGGAGTACATTACCGTCGAGAAGTAGGCTTTTGGTTGAACTTTGCTTCCAGCCAAGGTCTGACCAGTGACTTTAAAAAGTTAGTAATTATATTTGCACGTGAATATGGGGCTGTAGGGACACATACTCCTTCTGATTCTGTTAACATACTCCCCAATTTTTATGGATGCAATTTGCCGAAGCTGCTTCCTGTCATCCTCAGTGACCCCAGAGAGCTGCCGCTGCCAAACAACCAAATTGCCATCGGTATCGGCGCAGAAAACAGTCTTTTCGTCCAGCAGCTCAAGGGCTGCTAGCCAACCATGGTTATATGCTCTTGCGACCTCAGCAAACGTAGTCTTTTTGCTTTCTTTATCCTCTATACACTCGAGAATCGAAGGACCGTGCATAAAATCGCCAACGGCGATGATGCCATTGTAGGTCGCAACGTCGAGTGGCGCACTATGGGTGCTGAACTTTGCCAGAGTGGTGATTGTACAACCAGTAGCGCTCGCTGACTTGCTTGCCGCTGATTTACTCTGGAAGTCAGAGTACTCGAGAGCAAAAAGCTCGACCTACTTGAAACGAGTAACAACTTAATGATCTAATCCTAATAGGGGGGGGGAGTTATAATGATCGTACCTCTCGGCCTACGGCAGCCACGAATTTTCCTTCCCCAACCATCTTTATTCCACTTACCATTCCCAGAGTATCATACGATGCTGTAAGCTTGATACGTTTCGTCTCGCTCACATTAAAAATAATGATCCTACCCTTTTCGCTCTCTTCTTTTTCGCCCCTGCCGGGAAAAGCAGTTCCTACCAAAAAACCTTCAGAGGGCAATCCGTTTCCACTACAGATTCTGCCAGAAGTAAGGCTCTCAGCAAGCTCCAGTTCGTGTAGCTTATAAGAGTCAACCACAGAAAAAGTAGCGCTATCAATAAGTCGGATATAAGACGTATGGAGGTCGTCGCCTGTTCTCGGATCAAGAGCTTTGGAAACCGTAACAACCGCAATATTATTTTTTTCCTTTGAGTACGCTATCCTTCGGACAACATCCCCTACCGGTAGCGACTGAATATGCATGGTCCTGAGAGGATCCACGACGGAGAGTTTTAGGTCATCCTCGCTGGCTATAACGACGGCATCTGGAAAGTTGTGAGAATTAAAGGAGGTAACATAGGTTGATTTGTCGGCTGTAACAGAGGCGTACACGATTCTCCCATCGCTACCGTATATAATGCTCGGGTGGTCACAGGTTGCAAAGACGGTAGTTTTCCCATCTCCTCTTAGTATTGGCTGGAACCGTATCGGCTGTGTACCCAAGATTATATTCTTCTTTTCGTATAAGGCGCAAGTTGTCTCATTTATTGAGAAAGTGAATATACTGCCATCACCCAAGGCGACAAGCAAGGTCGGTGGCCCGTTCTCTAGAATCCTCGCAAGAAGTAAGGAACGGGGGGTAGCAATACTGTCCTCTATAGACAGCACTTCCTGAGATAAGATGGAGAAAGATTCCAAGCTAAGAATTAGGACCAATGACATATTCCAGAAGCCAACTGCGCAGATCCTAGATGGCGAAGCAGGAATGTTAAGGCAACTTATTTCGTTCTCGAAGGTTTTTCTGGTGCACTCTTTTAAATTTTGCGTAAGATCCAGAAGAACCAAGGTAGGGCCCGTCGCATAAATTAGCAAATCTTGATTTGCACTTGCCATGGTTATAGTAAGGCCATCGTCCGGACAACTCTTTACAGTAGTGGTACCACTACCGGCATCAACAAGCCTAACTGCAGTAGAGGTAACTTGCAAGAACCGACCACCCACAGCATTATGAGCGATAACAGTTCTTTGATCGAGTGCAAATCCCATAAACTCGTCCAATTCCTCAATATCTCCGGTATCGCCAAACTTAAATATTCTAGTTTCGTCCACAAATGCGACAACTAGCACATCATCAAAGCTATTTGGAAACGAGAGTTAGTATTTCCTTTCTTTACTTTTCTCCTGCTTCGGCCCATCCCATCCAAACAAGAATAAGAATACAACATACCTACTCTCAGGAATTGATCGTAGACTCCACAGACCCCGAACTCCTCTCATCTCTCCAAGAACACCTAAATCATCCAGACCAACGCCACTTCTTATGTTTCTTAGATGGCCCTGCTTGTGGCCACCACTCGCTGATAAAAACCTGATATGGCCAGGCGAATACTGTCGTGTTCCTTCGTCAGACCTCGAGTAGTCTAAATCCATCACTCTAAAATCTACCATTGGACCTATGTTGTCAAGCACTTGCTGGACTCGGACCATCGGCTCATCGTCATACAGCTGGATGAGCTGTGAATCGCCAGAAGAAGAGCCCAAAAACAAGAGCCCTTGGTTTAAGTGAACCAATGTTTCCGGAACGGAGGCCTAAGACTATTAGTCAAAGCGGTACACCTGTGGAGTCTTACGGTAACTCACATCTCCAATTTTCTTTAAGCGCGGACGGGCTTTCCCATCGCTAACATCAACTTGTAACAGCAATAAATGAAGCCCACCAGCTTCGTCCCCTAAAATATATCTCTCCGAACCTAACATCTCCCAAGTCGTCCATACCGTAGGAGGGTCCACGGGCTGGAAAGTTTTCTTCCCATCGTTGTTGATGTATTGGATATTCGTCGCTCCAATAAGGAATAATCCTTTTAAAGGTGGTTGAACAGGTATAAGGAATAGAGCCTCCTGTCCCCCCTTCAAATCCCGAATCCTCCACTCCGAGAGTTTAACCTCACCGGATTTTACCGATAATTCATACGTATTAACGGCCATTTCATCAGCCATGAGTGGCTTGTGAAGGACAGCTAGTACAGGCAGACTGGTGCCAAACAGAAATTTCAAATCAATGATTTCCAGCTCTTTGAGCCTCACAATACACAGATCCTGTATGTTACCTACATCGGGACCCGCGCGCGACCTTTTACCACCTCTGGTCGACTGCCGAACCTGTGGAATGGCCAGGAATTTTCCCCTATAAACGTAAAGCCCTAACATATTTTTGCCCGGATCGGACAAACACATGAAAGAATCTGATAATGGGGTAAGGGGGCTGGAGAAATCTATGGCCGTGTGTTCGTTTTTAGGTTTTTTGGCTATAGGGTCCCATGATATCGTGAAATATTTGTAATTGACTTGGCCAATCGCAATTAAAAGATGATCTGTCCCAGATTGCTGCGGCCTGAAGGCTGCGAGAGCTATCACCCTCCCGTAGATAGGAAATTTTTCTTGGAGAATGATTCCAGTTCTAGAAACTTTGAATACTTCGATGTGGGATGATTTCCTAATGGATTTGAGACTATCGTAAGCATGTGCGAATCGGGCAGACACCAGAGCAAACAAAGACGGGAAAACATACGCGACGATGAGAGAAGTTTCCCCTGCAGCTAAGAATTCTGCCTTTATAGCAATCTGAACGCTGCTCGCCTCGTAAAGGGTCGCGAGGTAAGACATTTCCAGGAGATGGGCGTGGAAGCGGTACGGGAACAGCCTCGGCAACAAAGACCCGAAAAGCGGGTGAAAGGAAGGGGTGGTGGAAGTGAAGCTGATGAAAAGACGTTTCCGGATTCCGGAGGGGCAAGTGAAAAGTCCGACGGGTTGTTGACCAAAGTGATGACAGTGAACCCTCAGCGGACCCTCGTTGTGGTGGCGCCGAGCCTGGTTGAATCCTGTGACGTTACTTCCGCACAGGTCTTCCCCTTAATCGTAAAGGGAGTGTCGATACTGTACAAGTATCATACCCGAGTACTTGTAGTGATTTTGGTGCTGTCGGTGTTGACCCAATTCCATTGTTGATCAGCTTTCACTCAATCTACACCGTTAGTCACGAGTGCTCAGGATTTGATTCCAGGAAAATATCGAACGGAACTACGACACGGAACTGTTCAATAAGGAATTTGCAGTAACAGCCTAACTTATCGCCAAGTAATCGTTCATTATTAGTATCATCTCGTGCCCAGCGCTACCCTACCGGTATGACACCTTATGCCATGACAACTGCACGACTAGCACTACTACTGTACTCCAAAAGAGGCCAGACCTTAAACATGGGTCTCGCCCACCATGAGATCAAGTTGACGAACTCAGGGAGAAGCATTTCGTGTCCCCGAACACCTAAGGACAGGGCATAGGGGACATAGAGAGGCGCGAATCAAGGTATTGTATCACACGAAACTTCGAGAGACGGGAAATGAGGTTCACCAAATCCGGCATCTAGTATGTTCAGCTATAAGCCTACATCGGTCATTCCCTACCGTCAATTGAGCCATCTGCCCCATACTGAGGATTCCATGCCTGGAGGGGAGTCTGAGTAGAAAGGCTTCTCCAAGTCACGGTCTGACCCGGAGAGCTTTACACCACAGCCAACCGGTGACATACCAGTGGGTGGAAAAGATCTATGATAGTGGGATTACCTGGCTGTGAGTTTTGATATTCGCACTGTATGTAGTACAAATAGTCAGTGCCTCGATAACACGGTCACCACCTGGCAATTCCCATGTCAAGTTGGGATTTCTTACGGGTTTGCTCTAAAAGATGTTATTTCTGTGCTTATGATATCATGCTAGCATACCTTCTAGGCAGACGGTGAATGGAGTCAATAGACACAAAGATAATACAAAGAACAGGCCACACAAAATGTATTAGCAAATGTCTCCGTATAGTTTGGTAGTTAAACCCTCCTATCGTACAGGCACAGTATCATAAACATGGCCAAATACCCTCACGCTCCAAGAAGTTTAACATTCAGCAACGTATTTACCAAATAATGTTGATGCAAAGGGACAAGTCAGGAACAAAGAGAAGGCGGGAAAGGAAAAGAAAAGAAAAGATAAAAAATAAAACAACTGAGAACCCATACATTCAGTACAAGAATCGTGAGTACTAATAGACTCCATCTATGCTGTGGCTTAAGATACCAGTGAACTTATTACTAAGAAAGAAAGATACACAAATTCTCCTATGGTATGATACCTTCCGAACTATAATACTAGGGTTCTTCCCAGGAGCGGGTGTCATTAGGTATTTTGGGCCCCTCGACAAAATGAAGCTGGCGAGGACTCGCTTTGGGGGTCTCGTGCTGGTGCCCCACTGACTGTCTACTGACTTTAACTTAATTTAAGGGTGCCGAATAAACCAGTCAGACTACCTAACCTGAGCTGGAGTTCTGCTGTGCGAGGAGAAGTCAAAGTGCTCAGACAAGTCAATGGACCCAACTATTTGTTTGTTTTTTGTACTCAAGTCGCCGGATTGAAGCCGCGTTTTTTTTTGGTGGGTCACTGCCAAAACAGCGGCGACTTCAATCCGGCGACTTGAGTAGTTATTAGCGCATAAGAGATTTACGTCTGTATGATCTAATACCCTGTTAATAATTGTCTGCGAGAAGAGGCCCATGGTATAGCACTTGAAAGTTGGAACGAGAATACTTAAACACCGGGACTATACCTGTACATTATAGCCCAAGGTCTAAAAGCCCATAAATTAGGTATAAGAAATGTGACTATTACGGTAGTAAAGTAAGACGAGGAAGGGGAAAAATCCCCCAATATGCCTCCAAAGTGGGAAGTTTCGGGTGGTTTAGGGAGGCCACGAGAAGGGATCTGTGTGGGCTCGTGCAGACCCCATCAGCGTCTGCACTGAATCACAGATTTTCTACAAGTAACCCCATCAGCCACCATGAAAGCATTGTTCCAGCTACTGACGTTGTTTTGGAAAATCTATTTGTTCCCCCCCTCGTTTTTTAGCGACGGAGAAAACCACCCCAGACATCACTACTTTTTCCTCTGGTCTCCCCCCAGCCATCTGTAAACTACCGAAAAATCTCTCCCCTTGCACTCCTCGGTCCCCTCGACAGCTTCGTAAACCTCCCTTGCCCTCTCACCCATGGCCAATTTCGCTCCAGTCTCTTCAGCAGCCCGGATGGCAAGCTTGAGATCTTTCTTCATAAGAGAAACCCCAAAGCCTCCCTTGAATTCCCTCTGAGCTGTATCAACAGGGTTGTTGATTTCGCTGCTCCAACATCTTCCAGAAGAGACATTAATGAGGTCTTTCAACACCTTGCTATCTAATCCCAATTTGACACCGAGATTCATCGCTTCGGCGGTAGCGATGTTGCTTATAGAGAGCAGGTAGTTATTGGACAATTTTCCCGCCAACCCGGCACCGGGCGGTCCGCAGTGTATAACACGGCTGCCCATAAGGGAGAGAAGGCGCGTGATTCGAGGGAGGAGTGCCGGCTCGGATCCAACCATGAAGGTTAACGTCCCTGCAGCCGCTCCAACAGTCCCCCCGGATACGGGTGCATCGACAAACCGGCCATTGAGGGAAGACTCGCACACGGACTTGCCGACAAAGAGGGAGGTAGATATGTCGATTGTCGAGCAATCGATGAAGAGTTTTTGCTCCTTTCCAGCAGGACTGGAAGATGCATTAAGGAAAGAATTAAAGGCAGATTTGACATGCCGTGGCTCAGGGAGCATGGTTAAAATTGTGCCCTACAGAGCCCTTAACGTCAGCGCGTCAGTCAGGAAGCAATGTTAATCAACAACGAGATGCAAAGGACAAATGTCTCAAAAAGAACTCAGAGGATTGGCTTTGATGCGATAGGAAAAAATCACGGAGAGGAAACTTCAAGACGAAGCCCCCCGACTTAGAAACAATTCATAACAATCGGAGCTACTCATCATTAAGAGAGGCAAATCTTTTCAAGAAAATTATTAATAAGAACAACTCACACTTCTATCCACAACCTCCTCGAGCCCGCCCGCGACAACAACGTTCCCAGACGTCACGCCCAATTCGTCCACAAACCGCTTCGTCGCATCCTTGTTAACATCGAAGATAACAAGCGTATCGTTAGCGGGGGCCTTGACACGTAGATTCCGAGCCATAGGATATCCCATTTGCCCGAGTCCAACAAACCCCCACGTGGCATCACGGCGAGTAGAGGTGGAGAAAAGCCTTTTCGAGGGCGGTAAGAGGTGGCGAGGGCGTAGGAACGACATGATTGAGGTATGCAGTCTCAATCCTAGTGGATTGAGTTATCATAGCTACATGATACTAGTAGGAGAGAGCAAAAGCAAATTAAGCCCATCCTCGTCGCCGTCTGGAGTACCGGAGAATGGGTGCGGTTGGCTGTAAGAGGAACAACCGAGGGGCCGAAGCAAAGCGAAGCGCCTTTTATGCTCTGGAGTATTTGTGCGGGGTGGGATCGCTTGCGGCCGCCTCCAACCCCCGATAACAAGTCCACCAAATGTACTCGTACAAGCATGCAAGTGAAGAAAATAGTGGGACAAGCGGCCCTACACACCAAAGTAGGGAGTTTTCTCCCACTGGTATCAATCAGGAGATTGGCACTGAGGTGAGAATCCTGTTGCCGCACCAAAAAAATACCTGTTGGAGCGGTGCTGCGAAGGTAATATCAATTCCAGCAGTTATGGATTGGGACCTGTTTGACAAGAACTTTCTAAAATCTATGTGGGCGATTCCCAGAGATAATTATACTTTTTGACGGTTCATGATTACCGTACCCCAAATACCTCTGTTTTGCTGCGGCGGTGTGCCGTTGTCCCGCTGTTTTCTTCACTCGTGTGCGAGCACGGGTCGGTATTCTAGGGTTTACCCTTATAGTGGTCCTGGGATACCGTACTACTCGAGTAGAGGCCGGTATGAGCATCATAACATCATATTATTGTACTCGAGTCCAGTACATAGCCGAGGCGACTCCAAACTGCACTCCGGGATTGAGGGATGAAGTTGTGCTTCATCAATTCTCCTATATTCCACCGTACCGTGGTTGCACTTTAAACCCAGTTAGGGAGGAATGATAGCGGTGCAGTACTATCATACGAGTGCCTGTATCTTACCCTACGGACTATGATACACGCCCCCAGTCTCTGAGCAACGCCATCGATGCGTGGGAACAGATTTCAGCTGAACTGGCAGTTTAAGAACTCCTTATCCTGTTGCTGTTTGGAGCACCGACAAGCATGCCCCGCAATAAACGGGGACCTTGAGTAGAATGCCATATCACAAGTCCGAGACACTAATTGACGGACTGTATATATATATAGCACAGTGCGATTGTGAGAAAACCCTATCGATTCCTTGATACTGAAACCATTACAACACCAGTATGATAACACACTGATACATTAGGGAATCGTTGGGTTCTTGCAGGAGAAACTACAGGAGCTTACACACCCGAGCACCTACCTCAACCCGGAAACATCTGTGGAAAAAAGTAGGATATCGGAATCCTACACCATGAAGAGCTTGGAGTAAAACGGAATTATAGCGTACATACAAATAATGGGCGATTGAAAATTTAAGAGTGGAAGAAGTTCCAGGCGAAGAACCCCAGACAAAAGAAACGTAAAAAAACAAATAATAACAAGACGAGAATGTAAAGGAGGCAAAAATCCTGACAGGTCGAGCCTAGAGTCTAAGGCCGATGGACCTCTAACAAAGCCTCCTGAACACGAAAAGGCCCTTTGCGATAGACAATAAATAATCAGAAGGTTGGAGAAAAGAGAAAACAAGGGCAAAGGTAAAAAGAGTAAATCTGGGGCTAACGATAGTTTTAAAATTCCAGAAGTTTAGAAAATGAGGATAAAAAAACAGTCGACAAGAAATGTTATACCAGGACAGAAAAATGAAAAGCGCAAAAAACTATAAGCATATCATGACAGGGTCGACCCTAAAAACTTGAGGACTCTGGTACACGAGGAACCGCATTCCCACATAACCCGGGGTAATGTTCGTAAAACTGAGAGCCATGTCTAGCAAAATCTCCCCACGCTATAGAACGTAGGGGAACAGGGCTCTGCACACATGTGTTAGTCTGTTAGTCCACAAGCCATTCGGTAAGGGATTTCCCGGTAAGATAAAGAAACTGACCCGATAGCCAAGACCGCTGTCAGTCCAATTAGGGCCTTATTCTTGACTTTCTCCCTTTTCAATTCTTCCTCAAGAACCTTTGACCTCTTGACATGTCTATGGCCAGAATCCTCATCGGCTCCAGCTTCTTCGGCGCCCTCGATTTCCTCGGCCTTTCGCTTTCTGCCTACACCATTGACGGGAGCGACATCGGAACCACTATCGAGGCGTTGGGCCTCGGCTACCACTTCCTTAGCCTTAGCGATCATTTCCTGCGCGCTCTCCGCAAGTGGAGCTGTGATCTCGCCAGCCGGGAGTTCGAGCTGGCCGGATGCAAGTTCGAGCTTAACGCTATTCCTTGCAACCTTAACATCCCCCTTCTCCTCGCTTTCCTGGTCAACCCGAAGTTTTATTGTTGGCTCCCCCTTGACTGGAGTGGTTAAACTGGGTTCGATTCCATTACCGTTGGTTAGCACAGGAGAGGTCTCGGTAGAAGTCAGAGTCGTCTTCTCGGTTGTTGTTAGGGTAACGACTTCGGTCTCTTCTTCCATAGCCTCTGCGATCGGCGCAACTTCTTTTTTTAAAGGGCTATCCTTGGCTGCCTTCGCGCGTGTCTTTCGCGGAGTTGATCCAAGACGTTTGCTAGGGGACGCCGATCGTGCAGACCGTCTTCGAGGAGCGGGAGCAGTGCTGGACGCAACGGATCCCGCGTCAGATTCGGCTGGCTTGAAATAAGGGGGTGGAGGAGTAATATTTCGTTTGCGATGGTCAGAGGGGATCACAGACTCGTTATCCAGTAGGGCTTCAATCCACAGTCTCATTCCATAGCTGAGAGAATACGTGTGTCAGTCATGCAGCTCGGTTGGCTCGAGAGGGGAGAGGGGCACTCGGGTTACACATACTCGTCGGCCAAAGCCAGGGCTATATTCAATAATGTTAGCCACCTCGCCCAGAACATGATCATTCAGCCGGAAAAATGGATAGTTTTACCATCGGTGGGGTGAATCCACAAATTTCCAGCGGTTTCGTCCGGGGACGTTTTCTCGAAATGTTCCCTCACGTACTGCCTCTCATGATCCTCTTCCTTCTTTTTGGCCCAGGGGAAAGAGGCCTTAAACCTACGCTCAGCCAAAAATGAGTTAACTTCCTGCCTCGCGGGAGGTACTAATGCGGATCCGGCTTTCGGTCCATATATACATCCGGCAAGATGAACAAATTTAACGAAACAAAACACCTGGTAACGCGGGGGGAAAAAGAAAAAAAATACCGGAACGCAACAAAAGAACTATCGAGACTCACATTCCCGTAGAGCTCACGTATCCATCTTGACTCCTGCGCATCAAGAAGTAGGATTCGGGAGCCACCGATCCAAAGATTTCCGAGCCTTCCAAAGGCTGCGGGAGAGGCGCTCGAAGATGTACATAGGAAAAAAGAACCGCGTCATTTCCACCTTTGCTTCCCAAATTGGTCTGCCCAAGGCGGCGCATGTCAACGAGCTCATTGTCTATAGGATTCAAATATGATGTTTGGGTCAGCGGTAAGGGAACAGCAATGAAGTAGTGATGACGAGGAGATGAATGCGTGTTGCGACAACGGCCGCGCGACAGAGGAGGAGAGCGTACAAGGGGGAATATCAGCTCCCTGAAGCAACGGGTTTCTCTTTGATGGGAGAGAGCGTTCCTTAATCTTCTTCTCGCTAGGCATAGCTCAGGTTAATGCGATCCGTAAATTGGCGGTGGTGGTGGAGTGGTGAGGATTAACACAGGGCGTAGAACTCAGAGCGCGGGAGGGGAAAGAGAAGGTTACTCCTTCGACACAAATTGCGCTAGGGCTGGTAGTGAGAAAGCAGGATTTTGGGTAACGAAGCAAAAGGTACGACAATTAGACTATAATCCACAAGCCCTTCCCGGGCTGAACAATTAGATGTGTCGGTTGAAAACCGGGATGACTGAACGGACCAAAGAGGTAGAACGGAGCAGCAGAAATGCGGGTAGAACGGTGATAGATACTGCACGCGATGGGGAGACTGTTAGCAGGGAAAGCGGGAATGGTTTGGTCTGGTGCTGTGCGGTAGGGGGTGGAAAGCGCGCAACACTTTTTGGGTGGGAACAAGAAAGTCGCGCCCGATTCTGATCCCTGGCAGAATTCGGTATGAAAGTTACTCCACGCAATCGCACTATCCCTCCCGGCACCCCCATCCAGCGTTGCCCCAGTTACTTGCAGCCCCACTTGTGCCAACAAACATTCCGTCAACTCAAGAGGTTACAAGGTATCATACGGTATGATACGGTACCCGTAGTGAATTTTCCACGATTTCCCTGTACGAACGCTTGAGGTCCGAAGTCATATTTTGAGGCAGGCACCGCTTTACCCTGCTCAGCCCTGCCCAGAGCAGAGTCTTCAACGGGGGGCACGACGAAAAGCGACGGGTGGCGAACAGGAGGAAACAGTATGAAATATGATAATAATACCGGCGTTATGATATGATGGAAATTTTTTTTATTTGTAACCCTAACCCTACTTGAGTTCGCTTTCCCGCGTGCCAAGTAAAGTTGGACTACTCGAGTACGAGTATTGGTATCATACTGGTACCCCTCCTCACCCGCCGCTTTTCGTCGTGCCCGTTGAAAAGTGCTTTTAAGTACGATATATACTCGGCATCTGGAGCAATCAGGTACGCTATGCACCTTACAACCTCACTGCATCGGCACCCGACTGTACCTTGCCCTGTTGGTGGGGTCCCCCAACACCCCCACCGTGACAACTTGTCGGGTATGATACGGTGGATTTCCGATCTAGCTACCATCTACTCGTAGCCACCATGATACCTTGCTGTGCTCTGCGTGCCAGTATCTTTTCTGCTGCTGACAGTGCTTTGGGCACTGCACAGCACAACATGCGGCAGGGAAAGGTGGGGGGGGGGCAAGGAGATCTCTGAAACTGGGCAATTTGCTCCGCATAGCGGGTCCCGAATGGGGTAATCAACCATCCTGCTCCTGCCCTTGGCAGATAGCGGGGCAGAGGCCACAGAAAGGAATGGAAATTTATTCGTCAACTACAGTGGGAGTTCTCGTGATAAACCCATAACTTGGTTACGGCAATGTGCGGCACAATCATAGTAAATTTATCTATTCATATTCTGCACAGTTAACGCGAGTTCCCCCCATCACCCCCGTGTGCTCCTCGATTTATAGAGGCGTTCCGTGCTACATTCGGAAACCGAAAGAAAGTCTCCCCTCGAAATCGCCATGCTGGTCGGTCAATTAGTGCCGGTAAGTTATAGTAAAGGAGGGTACAAGTTCGATAACAACCTCGATACCGTGAAGTAAATCTTTGAAGGTGATTTGGTCGGATTGCATGTATAAATAGTCTACCCTCTCCGAACCGTTCAGCTTGAATAATTCGGCGCTGACCACCCTGTCTCCTTCACCCCACCAACAGCTGGCAGGTAAACAAGTACGAGTACGCCCTCCCAAGCCCTTCCACCATTTCTCCCCGACCCAGTTCTCCTCCATCCATCCTCCCCAGCAGGGAAAAAATAAAATAAAAAAATAAATACCCCACACAAAGTATCCCAGAAACACAACGATAAAAAATTTCTCACATCCAGCACGATGGCTTCCCACCAAGAGGACGAGCTAAAGCCATCCACTACCGAAGGGTAAGTTTTCTGGTTTGCTTGGTTTTTGCTCCTGGTGGGCCTGGTGATCCTTTCCCCGCGCCTCGGTCTGCGGGGTTTGGTGCTTCGCCGTCGCAAATGCATATGATTTCACCAAGATTCGAGCGAGATAACACTAACAGGTATGCCGTAACACAGGTACAAGGTGGGGGAAAAGAAGTCAGTTGATGAATACGCGAAGCTAGGTCCGTATTACACCGCTCCGATTGTCTGGTTTCTCCGGTGGCTGCTTACAGCAGTGATAGTATTATTGGGGTCGTATTGGACAGAGCTCATTTTGAATTTTAGATGCCGAGGATGAGTCCCTCACCCGCTGGAAGCAGTCTCTAGGCATCGGTGTTGGCAGCGCTGGAGGTTCTCTCGGGAAGCCCGGTGATAAGCGAAAGGTCTCACCATATTCCAGAAAGCTATCAGGACGATCGTATATCTAACATTAGAACCTTCATTCTTTAGGTTGTTATTCTCCAACTCTGCCTATTGATCAACGGTCGCGATGACGTTGCCATCGACCTCGATACCCCCGAATACATAGAAAAGCTGAGCGGGAAACCTTTTACTATTAAGGAAGGCGCTGAATACCGGATGAGAGTCAGATTCCGGGTTCAGCATGAAGTTATCTCTGGATTGAGATATCTGCAACTTGTGAAGAGGAAGGGAATCAAGGTCGATAAGTCTGAGGAAATGATGGTTAGTACGAACCTTGGTTATTAGGAATTTGGTGCCGGGTGTTTGGGATGGGGTGTTCTAATCGCTGGTTTCGGTGGTCAGGGGAGTTACGGACCAAATACCTCGGGAAACCCCTACTACGAGAAAACTTGTGAGTGAAACTATTCTTTATCTAAATACTTCGGTGAGAGTATCGGAGGAGGCTCCTCGGTGCTAACAACTATGAATAGTTGCTGAAGAGGAAGCACCCTCCGGAATGCTCTTTCGTGGTAGCTATAACGCCCTCAGTAGGTTTATGGATGACGACAGTAATATCCACTTGGAATTCAACTGGTCTTTTGAGATCAAAAAGAGCTGGGATTAAGTCCTCGATTCAACTGTTTCTCCCTCTTTCCACTACCAATTCTTAGTGCAGCTGAGCTAGTTACCTTGAACTACTTACAGGGGCGTTCTGTCATCGTATCTTCTTTTTCTCCTTTAAAATACCAATCTCAGGTTTCTCCATTTTTAGCCCAGAGAATATGCATGGCCCGTGCGGTGTGTACTGGTTATAATAGCACCTTTTTTAGGTGGTGGTGGTTGTTGAGTACCGTAGGGTGCGGGAAGTTGGTTTGCATCATTGTTGAGAGAGAGAGAGAGAGTATTGAATGATATTACCAAATTTTCTTCGCCGGCTTCAATAATCCGTGGCTCGCCAAAACCGCTGCTGGTCTTCGAAGTTCTACCCATTTAGAGTACCGTATCATAGCACTCGAATATACCCATGCGCTGTTATGTATCACAAGTACTCGAGTGCCCGAGGAAGGCGTCTTGTTCAAAAGTTGATAGGGTATGTATGGGTAATCCGGGAAGTAGCAACGGCGGCTCGATGCCATCCATTTTCGCGGGTTTACGAGTAAAGCGAGGAAGGAGGATGGTATCATAGCAAGGGAAACTTGTCCCCCCTAGTTTACCATACAAAACGCGAATTTTAAATGCACGCATATCAAGCAACGAAGAATGAGCAAAATTCAGCGACCCCTCCCCTTCTTTCGACAGAGAAATTAACCCAAAGATTCGCATGGTTAAATGCCGGGCTACGGGAATTGTTCCACGAGATCCGAAAGTTGGTGTTCTGAAGGGGGGGTCAAAAACGCGCCAAGACAGCCAATTTGTATGTGGTTTTGCACCACCGGTATAATCGTGCCAAGGTTCCCGTCGCTTCGAAAGACGCTAAGCGATCTTCGAAGTTTGACAGCACTCCTACGGAGTGCCAGACAGCTCAAGAGAACGGACAGCTCAATGGAACTATTTTGAAAAGACCATACAGCTATACATTCGATCACAGTCATTGTCCTCCATATCACTATGTCCATCTTAAGCTATAATGACATTGAAGCCCAAATCCAACAAGCACACAAAAGGGTTCAGGAGAAAGAAAAGCCAAATGTGGCTGCCATTGCACGCGAGTTTGATGTACCTAAAGGACATCTTTATGCCTGCCAGAATGGCCGCCAATCTCGTCAAGATGGAGTCACTCCGAACAGAAAATTGACTAAAGACCAATAACTTGGTTTATGTCAGTATCTCAATAAGTTAGATGGGATAGGAATTCTACCTGGATGCAAAGTTATGCGCAAATACGCCAACTCAATTCTTGCTAGTTCATACCAAGCATCGGAGAACTGTTCTGAAAGAATGAGTGAGAAGTGGACTCACTGGTTTCTAGAAAGGCACCCTGAGTACAAGATTAGAAAGAAGAAGACACTTGATATGAATTGCAAGAAGGCTCACCACAGTGACGATCTGCAAGATTGGTTTTCTCAATATGAGGAGATCAAGGAAGCAAAGGAAACCCTACCTGTTGATTGTTATAACTTTTGTAACCGGTACGGGTACTAGGTTGTTTTATGTTTTATGTTTTATGTTTTATGTTTGGTTTCATGGTATCGCTTGATGCTTGTATTGTTTCGTGTGCTATCGGCTGATACACAGATTGTTTTATATTTGGTTTCACGGTATCGCTTGATACTTGTGTTGTTTCATGCGCTATCGGTTGATACACGCATTGTTTTATGTTTGGTTTCACGGTATCGATTGATACTTGTAGTGTTTTGTGTGCTATCGGTTGATACATACAGTGTTTTGCAATATCAATCATGCTGGAGATAAGCGATATCCTGTATTTAAAGACCGCTGATTTCCACGATGGAAACAGCAGACTTTGACAAACAGTATTCTGAAAATATACTTGGTTGAATGGTTACTTCTTTGATATCCTATTACACGCCGTTCGAAGCGTCGTTTAGCAAGCAGCGCTCGCTTCGTGTTGATCACGAAGCTTTCTGCTCCTATCGTACTGCTACGTGACTAGGGCCTAGCCCGAACACGTTACATTTTTTTAACCTCAGCAGGTGGTTAAGAAACCTGCAAGGACCTAGTCTGATCAACCTACAAAAAGTCCAACAGCGAAGCTAGCATCAGGGAGCGTCAGAACCACGAAGGGTTCGGCTCTGCCAATACAACACCATTGAGTCACTGGAGACTCGAAGTGGGAAGCAGGTCCTACAAGAATGCCTTACCAAGAAAAGGCAACCCAAGAAACCGAAAGGGCCAAAGAGAGAATTGTCAATCGACGAAGCAGAACAACAACTAGCACGAGACTTGGCCAAGCAGACCTTTAGCGAATCAACTCACGAGTTAGCAAAGGCAGCAACTAGCCTTTGGGGGCTATTTCCCCCCAGCCTCGGCAAAGGAAAGGCACCGGCGCAACCACCGAAGAAAGATAGCATACCTGTCGGGACAGCTAAGAAGGAAGAAGACGATGAAGAAGCATCAGATCACTCAGTAGTAAGGCAGCCACCAGACGAATTCCCCAGCAACTCTCCAGAAAGCTTGTCAGACAACAGCTCGAGTGACGAAGAGTCCGAACACAATATATCTGAAGGTGAATCCACTGGGCGAACAGGACCTGAAATCAAACTTCCGCTGCCACCCTCGTTCTCGCACGAAAAGGATAACTTAAAACCTGAAGTATTTGACCGGTGGGTTATAAGAACCTCTCAATACCTGGCCCAACACGGAGTGAACAAAACTAAGGAAGGAGGCGGAGCATACTTTGGAAGCTTCTGTACTGGAAAGGCAGAGGAAGCATACCACCAAGCAATGAACCACTATGAGAGTGGGGAAAAGATGCGAGGAACGACCCTGATAAAATACTTGAGAGAGAGATTTCAATCCTCACGAAACACGGAAGAACTATACAAAAGGTTCAAGGATATCCAGCAAGTACGAAATGGCAAAACAGAAAGAGTAACCTTGGTTGCGATGGATCTCTTAATATATTATAGACGATTGCCTACTGGGATGGTGTCTCAGTATACGCTGCGACAAAGATTGTATGAAGCAATGCATCCCAGACTACAACAGGAGGTAGAACCCATCGAGGAGGAGGGTGATTTCTTTGATAAGATAGTCAAGTGGGCCGAACGGAAGGACGCTATCCTGTAGGAGATAGAAGTTTACCAGACCCACGTACCACAGCAAAAGAACAGTAAAGGATTATCATCGCAGGATAATACGAAAAAGGATAAACCATACCGCAAGGATTCAAAAGACAAGAAAGACAAAAAGCAGAAACCGCCCAAGGAAGGCACAGGTTTTGAATGCGGGAAAAAGGGGCACTATGCAAAGGATTGCTATTCCAAAAAAGGAAAAGAAAAGGCCGCTAAGTGAGGGGCTAGCACAAACCACAGGGAAGCAACCGAATATGACGAAGTGGAAATTAACTCAGTGGAAATGGAAAGCGTACGAACGCAACCAACATTGGCAATCAGGCCCCGTGACACTCTTGAAGGAACGATTCACATAGAAGGCCACCCAGCAAAGGTACTATTCGACACGGGAACAAGCGGCTGCAACATAATTAGCACCATCTTTATATTTACCTATGGCATCCCTACGGAGCCTCTAGCCAACCCACAACAGTCAATACGGCTATGAAAGGATCCCACTCTTCAAGCCACAAGAGATGTGGACTGACTGAAGGAATTGGGAAAAAGAAATGGACAAATCAGGAGATGTTGGTAGGGAACTTGGCAAAGTACGACGCCCTGATTGGAATGCCATTTCTGAAAAGACATAATGCTCTTATCAGGTGTGGGGATAGAGGAGTGGAATTTCCCAATGACAAACTACGTGTGCTATGCAAACCAACAAGCGGGGAATTCCGAGCCGCTTTGTTAGACACCACTACAAAAACATAGTTGGAAGAATACAAGGATGTATTCCCGGACAAGGTCTCTGAAACGCTACCCCCAGTGCGCAAGATTAGCCACCACATTCGGCTAAAAGATTCAACCGACCTACGAAACCAACCAACATACTCGATCCCAGAAGCTTAATGGAAAAACTCAGGAACTGGATAAATGAGAAATTACGAAGTGGAGTAAGTGAACGACAAGAGGTACCTGGAGCGGTACCTATGTTTGTACAACCAAAGTCAGATGGAAGGATCCGCCCCCTGGTGGACCTGAAAGTAAGAAACGATAACACGATCATGAATAGTTCATCGATTCCAAACCAACAGCAGATCCTTAACCGAATTGGACGAGTGAAATTCAGGAGTAAGATCGACCTAAGCGATGTATACTTCCAAACACGGGTGGACAAAGACAGTGTTAAGTTCGCCTTATTCAAAACCCCGTTCGCAGGATTTGTGAGGAAAGTAATGCTCCAGGGAGACATGAATGCACCCGCAACATTTATGCGGATAATGGAGAACCTCCAAAGCGAATATTTACATCATTTTGTATGGGTATACATTGATGATATTCTTATATTTTCAGATATATCAGAAGAACACGAAAAACACATACACCAAGTATGTGATCAACTCGGAAAAGCAAAATTCTTTGCCGGCAAAAGGAAGTCAGCACTTTTTGTGGATAAGCGGGAAGTATTAGGACACATAGTGGACAACGAAGGAATTCACGCCTCCCCTCAGAAAATATCTTCCATTGCAGGATGGGGGACACCAAAAAATAAGAAGGAATTGCAGGCATTTCTTGGAATAGTGAATTGTGTGGCCCATTTTCTCCCACACCATGCTATGTTGACGGCACCACTAACCAACTTAACGGGAATCGCCGAATTCGTATGGACAATGACCCACCAAACGGCATTCGACATGGTCCGAAAGTGAATTATCAATCACCAAGTCATGCAACCAATAGACATACGATACAAGGAACCAATTTGGTTGGTTACGGATACCTCACATTTAGATGTAGGAACATGGGTGGAACAGGGACCCACTTATGAGATGGGACGACCAGCCACGTTACACAGCGGAAAGTCCACCAGTGCTCAGATGAACTGTGGGACCACCGATAAAGAGGCCTTAGCGATAGTGGAATCGCATAATCGGTTCTACAATTTACTAATGGGAAATTCCTTTACAATAGTTACAGACCACCAACACTTGACACACCTACGAACGACAAAAAACCCAAGTAGAAAGCAAGTGAGATGGCTAAGTGCATGGGGAAAATGTGGCATGAAAATAGTCTACGCACCAGGAAGCACGAAGTATTTAGCTGATGCTCTTTCTCGGGTATAGGAGTGGGAATCAGACTTGAATCCACTCTATGTCCCTGATTATACGAAGGAATCGGATGACATCTCGGATAACACGGTCTACGAGCAAGAATCAAACACAAGCGAGCCCATGCATGAGTTCTCCCTTACTTTCCCTCCTTTCTCCTATACTGAGTAACCCAACGAGGCCCCTGTACTCCCCGAAAGCTCCAGCTCAAGGACTGCAGGAAAGGATTGGGGTGACCTGTGTACCCTGCGAAGTACGCCACCGGAAGAACTCCAATAAAGCACCTTATACTACTCACACCATTACGTGGATCATTGCCTATATCATCAAACCGGGATCAAATTCACGAACAACCATCCCAGACGACGGGGAAGATCGACCCCTTACCTGCTTAGTGAAGGAGCAAGGCCCCTAAGTACAGAAATCGACCCGAGCCCTCCCCAGTCGCCCGAAATAAAGGACTGGGAATCATGACAAACGAGGGGCAAAAGACCAACTAGTGTGGGAGAAGGGCCGTCCACCCTTGCCCAGCCAACGCCCAGATCTTATGCAATTGTGGCACTGCCAAACGCGGAAGCCCCGGCATTCCAAATGCCAGAGCCAGAACCAACAGAAAACTTTACGGCCGAGACAATAGCGGCTTTCCGTATGCCAGGACCTGATAGCCCGCCACCGATCAGACGAGCAGAAAGGCTAGAAAGTCTTACCAGGGAGACAAGGGTCTCAGTAATGCTCCCGATGTTGACAGAATATCGGCGTGGGCTTTACGATGTCTTAGAAGACAGTGAGGAGGAAGATCTACCTGAGACAACCAGAGGAAGTGAGATAGAAGATGAACACGACACCTTACAAGCAGTCAATGAAATAATCGGAACGTTCCGGGCACACATGGTAGCAGCATACCGGCAAGAACCAATTCAGAAAAGGGTTAATGAGAGTATGAACTCCACAGGAGACTTGTCCTCCTACAAGGTTGCAAACGGAATGCTATACGCAAAAAGGAGACATGGGGAAGACTGCCTGTATATCCCAAAAGGCCCCGCATACAGAAATACGACGTTAAGAGAATATGTCATTAGGGAAATTCACAACAAAGGCCACCACAGTGTTGAACGAAACCTACGGTACGCAACGGAGTACCTATTTTGGCCTGAAATGCGGAAGGACTTTAGAGCATAGGTGACCCAGTGCCACACATCACAAATAAATAAAGAGCCTACAAAATTGCCAGAAGGAAAGCCTCAAACAATTACCCTGCCATCAGAAATCTTCGAATCAATAGCCATTGACTTTGCGGGACCCTTCCACAATTCATGGGGATATGACACAATCCTTGTGGCGATGGATAGGTTTTCGGGATTCGCATGGCTCATACCTACAACTAAGCAAGTAACAGCAATAACACCCTGGGAACTTCTACACAACAAAATCTTTACACCCCATGGCTACCCAACATCTCTAGTAAGCGATGCGGACCTACGATTTGAGTCACATGTGTAGAGACAACAGTGTCGATCGTTAGGCATTGAGCATATCAAGGCGGCATCTGGCAATCATGAAACAAACGGTCAAGTGGAAAGAAAAATTCAAGAATTAAAGACGGCTCTCCGAAACGTAGTCAATGCAAGACAAAATAATTGGTTTGACGCTATACCAGAAACAGCAGCATACCTGAATACAGGATGGTCGGAAAGTCTAGGTATGTCACCATATAAGGCTATTTTTGAAAAGAACCACCCACTACTTCCTCTAGGGAACTTCAAGAACCCCGGAGTACCAGCTGCCGACGAATTGTAAAACAGACACCAGGCAATCCGGAATACAGCTTTCAACGCGATTAAATTAACACAATTCAGAAGTACGAGAATGGCAGCAAAGCGATGCAGACACCATACACCGATAGAAACAGGTAACCTGTTACTGGTATGTGGAAGTTTATTCGCAATGGAGTGGGGACGTAGCAAGAAATTGCAACCGCGCTGGCGTGGATCACTCAAGATAATCGGATATGACGAGTATACACAAAATTACAGTGTTGAAATGGATGGCAGGATGTACAGAAACCGAGAAGCGACATTCCATGCATCTACCATGAAAAGATACCTCCCTAACAATAATACCTCTTTCCCAGGAAGGAGCCACTCGAAGCCACCCGCGACTGTGGTGAACGAGAAACCGGAATGGGAAGTGGAAACCATACGAGACCATAGAAGACGGTATGAGCATGACCAATTCCTAGTTAAATGGGTGGGGTACCTGGAAATAGGGAATAGCTGGGAACTACTTCAAGGATTGGAAAATGCGATGGAATTGGTTAACCAATGGTGGGAAGACAACAAACCGGAGGATGAATTACCCCCTACCATAAACCATGTGACAGTGGCGTGGAGCCCAACACTACCAGAAATCTAACACCTGCGCCTAGACATGGACCAAGGGATACAGGACAGATTCTGCTCAGCCCACTTCAAGAGCGATTTTGAAAGCAGCGAAGATGAAAATTGGGTAATGGAAGATGAAGCAGCATACCCAACCTGGCTGGCTGAAGCTGAGCACTGACAATAGCGAAAAGAAGAACACACCATCCAACAGCCTTACGATGTCAAACTATGAGCAAGTACCTTACAGACTGCGCCATCAGCGAATGGGACTGGTGGTGAACCGTGACATTATCCCTAGGCGATATCTTACACACCGACTATTCATACACATCTGCAACAAATGCTTAGAAATAATAACAGAATCGACAGGACGAATGTGGGGAGGAACAGTGTCAGATGTTTTCCGCTTCGGTAGCGGGTGCTACCTAAGCCCAGAAAAATGTAATGGTTGCATGGAGACGCAAGAAACCGAAATTAAGCAGCACACTCTTTCCCCTGAAAACCTAAGCGAGACCGAGACCTAAGCAAGGCTAACACCTAAGCGAGGTCAGCACCGAAACATAAATACCACCTACCATCTCTCTAAACCGCTGAAGGAAAACAGATCACACTAACAGACCTCGAAACTTTTAACCTCTTACAAACTTATCCTTATACTAAAGAAACAAAAAATGTCAACCTATGCAGAAGTCAGCATAAAGGGACGAGACCTCATTTTGGGATACCTGCTTTACCGAGAAATCATTCCAGAAGACGCATACTGGAAGATATTTTATATCGATCACCGAGAAGTTTGCGGACGAATCGATGTCGCGACGGAGGAATGGGAGGACCAGATAGTACGAAACTTCATGGACCTACCACACTACTGGGAGTCAGGTTGTTTCGTACGCAGAGTGGCATATGGGGAGTGTTTGGAAAGATGGTTGGAAGGTGGGGAATGGATGTTGCAGGACGACATGAGATTGTTGCAGGGTAGCGAGGACGAGGAGCATGGGTCCTAAGCGGACTTTCAGGAGAATAGCGGATTTACCGGCTATTAGGATTTCATTAGGTGCTTTTATTTGGTGAAATTGTTATTTTATTTTGGGAGTGTAACCGGTTCGGGTACTAGGTTGTTTTATGTTTTATGTTTTCTGTTTTATATTTGGTTTCACGGTATCGCTTGATACTTGTATTGTTTTGTGTGCTATCAGTTGATACACACATTGTTTTATGTTTGGTTTCACAGTATTGCTTGATACTTGTATTGTTTTGTGTGCTATCGGTTGATACACACATTGTTTTATTTTTGGTTTCATGGTATCGATTGATACTTGTAGTGTTTCGTGTGCTATCGGTTGATACACACAGTGTTTTGCAATATCGCTCATACTGGAGATAAGCGATATGCTGTATTTAAAGACTGCTGATTTCCGCAATGGAANCGGTTGATACACACAGTGTTTTGCAATATCGCTCATACTGGAGATAAGCGATATGCTGTATTTAAAGACTGCTGATTTCCGCAATGGAAACAGCAGACTTTGACAGACAGTATTCTTAAAATATACTTGGTTGAACGGTTACTTCTTTGATGTCCTAATACATGCCGTTCGAAGCCTCCTTTAGCAAGCAGCGCTCGCTTGGTGTTGATCATGAAGCCATCTGCTCCTATCGTCCTGCCCCATGACTAGGGCCTGGCCTGAACACGTTACAACTTTGACAAAACACGATTTAGAATTGGTATTGGGAAAGACCAAGGGATGGTTACATATGAGCCGACGCGCCCAATGTACATAGTGAGTTCAAGCAGTTGGGAGTTAGTGATGGTTATTGAAACTACAAGTAGTGATGGTGTGGTGCTCCCTCCAATGGTTATCATTCCCCGCACTCTTCATATGGAGGACTGGTACATTTAGACAGATCTTCCACAAGATTTTTTGGTTGGAGTTTCAGAAACAGGGTACTTAAAGGATATATGAGTAATGGACTAGGTTCAGCATTTTGCGAAATACTCTCATTGCCGTCAAGTAGGAACTTGGTGCCTTCTTCTATTAGATGGACATGACTCACACTGTACAAGAGAGTTCATCCAATTTTGTCATGATTACACAAGAATACTATTTTACTTCCCTCCTCATTGTACTCATTTACTTCAGCCACTCAATGTGGTGGTTTTTCAGCCATATAACCATTATCATGCGGAGGCTGTGGACTCTGTAATATGAACTAGTTACTCAGATTTTGATAAGCTTGAATTCTTAAATGCAATTGAATCTATTCATACATTTACCTTCAAGCCTACAACTATTCTATCGGCCTTCAGAATGACTGGTGTAATAGGGGCACCTCTAGGAAGACGGATCCCAACGTTGCGACTGTAACGAACAACTTGAAACTTATCGCCAAAAGTTCACCCCAATGTGAGAGTAAAGTAAATGCTAAAACTTAATGTCATTAAGCCTGATGCTTCACTCAATCAAGGTCGCGGGAGGATTGATTGTTGAAGTAGGAGAGTTCTCGCATAGACTTTTAGGTAGTTTTATCTTATGCCAGAAACTCCACCATCAGTTTACTCCAACCATTCGAGCACACCCTTCTCCGCTAAGGGCGGTCCGACATGTCTCTTGGTACACCCTTCAGGCGTGCATGTGTCGACAAACTCTAGTCGGCATTCATCTTATACGGTTATCGTTTCTGTAGTGCATTTTCATTTTGCCCGCTGGAGTGAAAACTTCTGCGAATCGGCATCTTGCAAGTGGCCAACAGTTAAGACACCACATGAACTAGAGTATCAAGGACACCTTTCCCATTGGCATTGATCTCTACGTGGCCACGGGAGCTACTGTGAGCCTTTTATCTATCTACTATTTACGGTTCGCGGGCTCTTGGTGTCTACAGCAGGGGACGGTGATCAGGAAGGGGTTCAATGGGCACCACCCATGACCACTACCTCAGATCCGCCTTACCTGTGGTAGGAATCATGCTTGTAGTGTCTCTGCACGTCCCTTACGGAGCCTATGATGTTGGGGACACTTTCAGGCTTGGTAGGTGTAAAACTCTCCCGGCTGCCCCGTCACCACCCAGGACTACCTTCGGGACCCCTACAGTTCACTCCGGTTAACTCCGCCAGTTTTGGTCCGTCTTACTCCGAAGAACTTGGAGGAGGTACTCCATCTTCCGCCCTATGCCCCTTGTATAGCCTGCGAGCAGCTTCCGGGCGACCGGACGGCAGCGACTTATACGCTGTTGCAAGCAGGTCTCCAA
This sequence comes from Tuber magnatum, assembly GCA_003182015.1. Lineage (NCBI taxonomy): Eukaryota > Fungi > Ascomycota > Pezizomycetes > Pezizales > Tuberaceae > Tuber > Tuber magnatum. The sequence continues at coordinate 676,933 of PYWC01000020.1, read as the reverse complement.
ACCTTCCACTTTGCTAGACTGCACACAACTACGCAACCGTGCGCCCATGACGTCCGGGCCTTAAGGTGAGGCCGGAGGGGTATGATAGGAATAATGTTTTCAATTTACAGCTTCTGCGGAGCTGCCTAGCTCGCCCACTAGCATCTCCTGGAACCCCGGATTCCAGATATATGCGTGGCTTTGCGTGACAAACATTCCAGTCATTTTTCCCGAACTCTCAGAGAGACTACGTTTTGAAAGGTAGGGTAACTCAGGGCTTTGGGCGGGGTAACCCAAGCCTCATGGCAGGGTAACCTGATCCCGAGGGTAGGGTAACCCAGTTCAGCGGACAAGATAACTTTTCCCTGTTGCCCTGTCTATCTGGTCGCCTGCGATAGACATTCCTGACCTGTCTCCAGTTACCCGGCCTAGCTAAGCAACTGCCCCTTCGGAAGTCCCTAAGTACGCTAACACCCCTCCCAGGTGTACCCAGAGGAGAATAGCGGATTTACCGGCTATTAGGATCTATTAGGTTATTTTGTTTGATGAAATTGTTATTTTATTTTGGGAGTGTAACCGGTACGGGTACTAGGTTGTTTTATGTTCGGTTTCACAGTATTGTTTGATGCTTGTATTCTTTCGTGTGCTATCGGTTGATATACACATTGTTTGATGTTTGGTTTCACAGTATCGTTTGATACTGGTATTGTTTCGTGTGCTATCGGTTGATACACACATTGTTTTATGTTTGGTTTCACGGTATCGTTTCATACATGAATTGTTTCATCTGCTATCAGTTGATACACCCATTGTTTTGCAATATCGCTCATACTGGAGATAAACGATATGCTGTAATTAAAGACCACTGATTTCCGCGATGGAAACAGCAGACTTCGACAGCCAGTGTTCTTAAAATATACTTGGTTGAACGGTTACTTCTTTGATCTCCTATTATACC
>PYWC01000020.1:646495-663553 GCA_003182015.1 Tuber magnatum | reverse complement strand
GATCCCAGAAGCCTGCAAGGAAAAACTCATGAACTGAATAAATGAGAAATTACGAAGTGGAGTGATTGTATGACAAGAGGTACCTGGAGCGGCGCCTATGTTTGTACAACCAAAGTCAGAAGGAAGGATCCGCCCCCTGGTGGACCTGAAAGTGAGAAATGAGAACACGATTATGGATAGTCCTTCAATTCCAAATCAACAGCAGATTCTTAACCGAATAGGACGAGCAAAATTCGTGAGTAAGATCGACCTAAGCGACGCATACTTCCAAATATGGGTGGACAAGGACACTGTTAAGTTCAACTCATTTAAAACCCCGTTCGGATGATTTGTGAGCAAAGTAATGCTCCAAGGAGACATGAATGCACTGGCAACATTTATGCAAATAATGGAGGACCTCCTAAGGGACTATTTGCATCATTTTGTATGGGTATACATTGATGATATTCTCATATTTTCGACACATTAAAGGAACACGAACAACACATACGCCAAGTATGTGATCGACCCAGCAAAGCAAAATTCTACGCGAGCAAAAGGAAATCAGTACTGTTTGCAGACAAATTAGAAGTATTAGGACACATAGTGGACAACGAGGGGATCCATGCCTCCCCCCAGAAAATGTCAACCATTGCAGAATGGGAAACACCAAAAAACAAGAAGGAATTGCAACGATTCCTAGGAATAGTGAATTATGTGGCCCAGTTTCTCCCACACTATGCTACGTTGACGGCACTGCTAACCGACCTAGCAGGAAACACCGAATTCGTATGGACAATGACCCACCAGACCGCATTTGATATGGTCCCGAAGCGAATTATCGATCACCAAGTCATGCGACCAATAGACATACGAAGCGAGGAACCAATTTGGTTGGTTACAGACGCCACAGATTTAGGAGTTGGAGCATGGGTGGGACAGGGACCCACTTATGAGATGGCACGTTCAGCCACGTTACACAGCAGAAAGTTCACCAATGCTCAAGTGAACTATTGGACCAGCGATAAAGAGGCCTTAGCAATAGGGGAAGCGCTTAATTGGTTCTGTAATGTACTAATGAGAAACCCCTTCATGATGGTCACAGACCACCAACCCTTAACACACCTGCGAACGGCAAAGAACCCTAGCAGGAAGCAGGTGAGATAGCTAAGTGCCTTGGGAAAACAGGACGCAAAAATAGTCTACGTACCAGGAAGGACGAACTATTTAGCTAATGACCTGTCCGGGATATACGAGGGAGAATCAGACTTGAATCCACTCTATGTCCACGATTATACGAAGGAATCGGATGACATCCTGGATAACACGGTCTACGAGCAAGAATCAAACACAATGGAGCCCATGCATGAGTTCTCCCCTACTTTCCCTCCTTTCTCCTATACTGAGTACCCCAACGAGGCCCCGGTACCCCCTGAAAACCCCTGCTCAATCACGGCAGGAAACGATTGGGGTGACCCGTGTACCCGGCGAAGTACACCACCGGAAGAACTCCAACATAGTGCCCTACACTACTCACACTGTCACGTGGAGCATTGCCTATATCATCAAACCGAGATCTAATTCACGAACAATCATCCTAGACGACGGGGAAAATCAACCCCTTACCCACTTAGTGAAGGACTGAGCCCCCCAAGCACAGAAGTCGACCCGAGCCCTCGGTAGTCCCCTGAAATCAATGACTGCGAATGGCAACAAACCACCAGTGGAAGACCAATTAGTGCGGGAGAAGGACTGTCCACCCTTGTCCAGCCGACGCCCAGGTCTTATACAATTCTGGCACTGCTAAACCCGGAAGCTCCGGCATTCCAGATGCCGGAGGCAGAACGAACAGGAAATCTTACGACCGAGATAATAGCGGCATTCCGAATGCCAGGACCTAATAACCCACCATCCATTAGGCGAGTGGAACGGCTATAAAGCCTTACCAAGGAGACAATAGTCTCAGTAATGCCCCCGACAATGACAGAATATTGGCGTGGGCTTTACAATGTCTTGGAAGTCAACCAGGAGGATGACCTACTTGAGACAACCAGAGGAAGCGAGATGGAAGATGAACGCGACACCTTACCAACAGTCAATGAAATGATCGGAACGTTCTGAGCATACAGGGTAGGAGCATACCGGAAAGAACCAATTTGGAAGATTGTAAATGAGAATATGGACTCCACAGGAGACTTGTCCTCTTACAAGGTTGCAAACGGAATGCTATACACAAAAACCAGATACAGGAAAGACTGCCTGTATGTCCTAAAAGGCCCCGCATACGGAAATACAACGTTAAGAGAATATGTCATTAGCGAAATTCACAACAAAGGCCACCACAGTGTTGAACGAAACTTGTGGTACGCAATGCAGTACCTATTTTGGCCTGAAATGTGAAAGGACTTTAGAGTGTATGTGACCCAGTGCCACACATGCTAGGTAATAAGGAGCCTACAAAATTGACTGAAGGAAAGGCTCGAACAATTACCCTGCCGTCGGAAACTTTCGAATCAATAGCCATTGACTTTGCGGTACCCTTCCACAATCCAGAGGGATATGACACAATCCTAGTTGCGATGGATAGATTTTCAGGATTCACGTGGCTTATACCTACAACGAAGCAAGTAACAGCAATAACATGCTGGGAACTTCTACACAACAACATATTTACACTCCATGGCTACCCAACATCTCTAGTAAGCGATACGGACCCAAGATTTGAGTCACAAGTGTGGAGACAACAGTGTCGATCGTTAGGCATCGAACATATCAAGGCGGCACCAGGCCATCATGAAACAAATGAACACGTCGAAAGGAAAATTGGAGAATTGAAGACAGCTCTGCGAAACCTAGTCAACGCCAAGCAAAATAATTGGTTTCATGCCATACCAGAGATAGCAGTATACCTGAATGCAGGATGGTCAGAAACTTTCGGTATGTCACCATAAAAAGCCATTTTCAGAAAGAATTACCCACTACTGCCCCTAGCAAACTTCAAGAACGCCGCAGTACCGGCTGCCGACAAATTACTAAACAGGCACCAAGCAATCCGGAACGTAGCATGCAATACGATTAAAATGGCACGATTTAGAAGCACGAGAACGGTAGGAAAACGACGCAGACACCATACACCGGTAGCAAAGGGTAATCTGTTAGTGGTATATGGAAGTTTATTCGCAACAGAATTGGGCCGTAGCAAGAAATTGCAACCGCGCTGGCGTGGACCATTCAAGATAATTGGATACGATGAGCATACACAAAATTATATGTTAGAAATGGATCGCAGAATATACAGAAACCGAGAAACGACATTCCATGCATCCACCGTGAAAAGATACCACCCTAATGATGATGTCTCCTTCCCTGCCAGGAGCCACACAAAACCACCCCCAATCGTGACAAATGAGAAACCGGAACGGGAGGTGGAAACTGTACGAGACGACAGAAGACGATTTGACCTTGACCAATTCCTAGTGAAATGGGTGGGGTACCCAGAAACAGAAAATAGCTGGGAACCCCTTGAGGGATTGGAAAATGCGATGGAAGTAGTTAATCAATGGTGGGCAGACAACAAAACCGGAGGACGAGCTACCCTATACGATAAACCATGTGATGGTGGCGTGGAGCCCAACCTTACCAGAAATCCAACACCTGCGCCCAGACACGGACCAAGGGATACTGGATGGATTTTAGTCAGCCTACTTCAAGAGCAATATCAAAAGCAGGGAAGATGAAAATCGGGCAATGGAAGATGAAGCAGCATACCTAGCCCGGCTGGCCAAGGCGGAGTACTGGCAATAGTAAAAGGAAAGAACACTCTGTCCAACAGCCTTACGATGTCAAACTATGAGCAAGTGCCTTGGAGACTGCACCATCAGCTAATGGGACTGTTGGTGAAGTGTGATATTATCCCTAGACGATATCTTACACACTGACTATTCATACACATCTGCAACAAATGCTTAGAAATAACAACAGAATCGACAGGACGAATGTGTGGAGAATCATTGTCAGATGTTTCCTGCTTTGGTAGGGGGTGCTACCGAGGCACAGAAAAATGTGATGGTTGCCTGGAGACGGAAGAAACCGAAATTAAGCAGCACCCCCCTTCCCATGAAGACTTATGCGTCGCCACCATCTAAGCAAGGCCAACACCCAAGCGAGGTCACCACCGAAACATAAATACCGGCCACCAGCCCTCTAAACTGCCGCAGAAAACAGATCACACTACCAGACCTCCAAACCTTTAACCTCCCACAAAACCTTTACCCAATTACAAACTTATCCTTACGCGAAAGGAAACAAAAATGTCCACCTACGCAGAAGTCAGCATAAGGGGACGAGACCTCATTTTGGTGTACCTGCTTTACCGAGAAATCATTCCAGAAGAAGCATGCTGGAAGATATTTTATATCGATCACTGCGAAGATTGCGGATGAATCGATGTCGAGACAGAGGAAGGGGAGGACTGGATAGTACGCAACTTCGTGGACCTGCAACACTACTGAGAGTCAGGTTGCTTTGTGCACGGAGCGCCATGTGGGAAATGTTTGGAGAGATGGTTGGAAGATGCAGAATGGATATTGCAGGACGACATGAGATTGTTGCAGGATAGCGATGACGATGAGGATGGGTCCTAAGCGGACTTTCAAGAGAATAGCGGAGTTACCAGCTATTAGGATTTCATTAGGTCGCTTTATTTGGTAAAATTGTTATTTTATTTTGGGAGTGTAACCGGTACGGGTACTAGATTGTTTTATCTTTGGTTTCACAGTATTGTTTGACACTTGTATTGTTTCGTGTGCTATCGTTTGATATATAAATTGTTTTATGTTTGGTTTCACGGTATCGGTTGATACTTCTATTGTTTCGTGTACTATCGTTTAATACGCACATTGTTTTATGTTTGGTTTCACAGTATCGTTTGATACTTGTATTGTTTCGTGTGCTATCCTTTGATACACACATTGTTTTATATTTAGTTTCACAGTATCGTTTGATACTTGTATTGTTTCGTGTGCTATCGGTTGATACACACATTGTTTTGTAATATCGCTCATACTGGAGATAAGCGATATGCTGTATTTAAAGACCGCTGATTCCTGCGATGGAAACAGCAGACTTCGACAGACAGTATTCTTAAAATATACTTGCTTGAACGGTTACTTCTTTGATCTCCTATTACACCCCGTTCGAAGCCTCCTTTAGCAAGCAGCGCTCGCTTCGTGTTGACCATGAAGCCATCTGCTCCTATCGTACCGCCATGTGACTAGGGCCTGGCCCGAACACATTACACCGGCCATCAGGTCTCTGTAGGTCAAGTACTCACTTGCCGGCCGGTCCCTACCAGTTCGCCTCCAGACTACCTGTATGGGTGTAGGTTCCGACTGCTATAGCTCATGTGTGCTAGGTCATTACAACTGAACTCATTCCATTTAATCACAAAATAGTTTTTGAAAAGCTTATAGAACGTCCGCTTGCTGACTTAAGAACTCCCAAAAGACCTCTACCATCCTCTCACTATATTCCAACCACTCCTCTTACAATTCAGACATTGAAAAGGCATGCACATATACTTCATATTAAGCTTGACAAAATTTCCCCAACCACAAAGAACAGTCTTTAGATGTTTATAAAAGGCAGCCTTGCCCACGCACATACTGGTACCTAGGTAGTCGAAGTCCTTACGAAGATGAAAGCTATGGAACTTGCACGAGCAACAAGAGAGAAGCGAAGTCGGCGATCCCTACAAAAGGGTGGTGTTCTGTATGCAGACAAGGCCAGAGTAATAGTATAAAAGAAGGAACAGGACACCCTTGAAAAGCAGGTCCAAATAGTCTAGCGGTCTCTTGGTTTAATAAACAAAGCTGCTAAAACCCAGGTTCGGAAGCAATGGAAGAAAATTTCGGAAGAAATGCGAAAGGAAGTAAAGAATTGTGGTAAAAGGCAAAAAATCCAAAAGCTTTTACTTTGTGATATTAGTCATTCTGTAGTGGTGGTTTTTGCTCCTGTAAAGACCTATTTGGATGTTATGATATTCTATAGATTTTTGGTGGTCACAACGCAAAACTGAAGTTTCTTGGCAATCTGTGAGAATCACAATATTTGCCATGTTTGGTTGTTCACTTCTCAGAGATTGTAATCCCTGTCACATATCTGTCACATCCTTGCAATCTCTGAGATTCAAGTTTTGCCTCCCGAGGTAAAATTCACCAAAATTGTGGTATAGCAACAAGGATAATGGCAGGTTCTGGAGTGGAAAAAACATGTGACGTAAAATAGATTGAGCATTTGACAACAATTGGGCAATGAACTATGAGTCAACATTGTTATCCTCTCCCAGAACCTACTATCAATCTACTATTTCAAGAATTAAATCTCTATAAATCAAGACCCAGGCACGAGTAGCCAGATTGCTGCAACCAGCATATCCGAACTACAAGCAAAATTGGAACCTAGGGAAGAAAAAATGCTCCTCAATCTTTTAGTTCTTCAGGTATGAAAGGGTGGCTAGCCTGATAATGGTTTCAAGACTGCGACGTTTACTACTATAGAAGAATATTTGAAGCAGGCATTTGGAACTGATTATTCCATACAACAAATCCATAGTAAATATAGTTCAGTAGGTTTTCTAACCTGAATGCAAAGTAAAAATGTTTACAGACTAATGAAAGAGACACTACATTAGATAAAGCGAGATTTTCATTGCTTTACGGAGCTTAAAAACAACAGTGGCTTCAGATAGGATGAGGGAAGTCAATTACCAACAGCTGATGATAATGTATAGGGGTACTATCTTCAGGTACGATGTTCAAAAATGATATTAATTAATACATCAATATTAAGTACAATTTTTAGAATCATCTGGGTGTGAAGGGATTTCGTAAAATGCCACTAAGGTTTTATGCTGAACTCGAGGAACTATTTTATAGGACATGAGCAACGGGCAGGCGTGTACTTAGCAGCTCAGAGGCTACTGTACAATCCGTTAACCACATACATACTATGGGAAATTCAAGGGAGCAAATGGGAAAGTGAAAGGGCCTAGGAGAAGAGCAAACCTCCGAACAGCAGGTGGTAGAAGGACAAGAGAAAGAGGAAGTAGAAGCAGGAAACAGGTATAAGAGTGTAACCGGTATGGGTTACCATTGTTTTATATTTCGTTTCACAGTATCGTTTGATACTTGTAGTGTTTCGTGTGCTATCGGTTGATACACACATTGTTTTATGTTTGGTTTTACAGTATCGTTTGATACGTATATTGTTTCGTATGCTATCGGTTGATACACACAATGTTTTACAATATCGCTCATACTGGAGATAAGCAATATGCTGTATTTAAAGACCACTGATTCCCGTGATGGAAACAGCAGACTTCGACTGACAGTATTCTTTAATATACTTGGTTGAACGGTTACTTCTTTGATCTCCTATTACACCCCGTTCGAAGCCTCCTTTAGCTAGCAGCGCTCGCTTTGTATTGATCATGAAGCCATCTGCTCCTATCGTACCGCTACGTGACTAGGGCCTGGCCCGAACACGTTACAAAGAGGGTCCAGGTAAAAAAATAGGATGAAGTTGCTATAGCACTTCATGAAGTAAGAGAGAAAGCTGAAAAGCTGACAATAAGTAAGGAAGAGGAGGCTGTGAACTGGTTACAAGAACAGTATGGAAAAAAATTATGTGATGAGGATATGCTAATTCCTTTAGAGGTTTTTGAGCTACCACGCATATCTGATATATTTGTTGCTATAAAGCTGGGTTCTCTTCGTGATACCTAGCTTGAGAAACAAATTCAAAAGAGAAAGAGTCTCTAAATTGTTCGAAATGCTGCTTGGCATACTATTGCTATCACCTACCTCTTCGTACATTGTCACCTATCTATTCGTCTACTATCATCCACTTATACACTATCGTTACCTATTATTGCCCTTCGTCATCCTCACGGGCTATCTATCTCGCCTGTTCATACATTCTCGCCCACTCATACGCTTTGCTCCGTTCATTTCACTATTATCCCCGCCACCCCAACTCTCATCTGCCACCGGCCAGAAGCTCCCACCAGCAGGTATTACCCGTTGCCCATTGCCTGGAATAGTTATAAGCATAGAAGCTAACAGATAGAAGGGAGGAAGTGTACCTCGTACATTTCATGAAATGGGTGAAGCAGGCATGGTGGAGGCTGAAAAGGATTAGAAGAGTTTTTTCGCACAGTAAGGTATAAGAAAGCTAAAAACGGGCAGGAGTTCTTTGAGGATCTTGTCTTTTGTTCTTTAGTACGAGAGTCTATATGGGAGACGGAAGACTTGCTAGGGAGTGGAATAGGACGGATGTCCGTGGTAGTTGATGGGGGGCTGGGAGGACAGGTTAATATTGGCAATTCCTATATCTTCTATCTTTACCTTTAGTTTCAGAAGAGTGCACAAAACAGAGCTATTCTTTCCTCACTTGAGTCCTATTGTGCAATTGTAGTACTACTGTCTTTGCCTTACCAGAGTCTTATTACTATAACTTTGAAAATAAATACAATCAGCTTCTTTGTGATCGAGTCTCCTGTAGCAATACATAATTATTCCACATTTCTTGTATAATATTATGATGCAAGGTCATTATTAACGCATCCTCCTCTAATCCACCTCCTACAACTTGTAACCTTTCAGTATCACCCAGTTCATCCAGTCGCCTACTCTCCCAAGCAGATAGTTCGTTGATAGTATTATGTTTTCAGATAAAATTGTACAAAGCACAAAGGACTAGGACAAGGTGGACTTGTGTGGAGAAGGAATACTCAGGAGTTGTAACCAGAATAGGAAAACGGCATTTCAATACACCAAAGATTCGCTCGCTGGCATTTCGTAACTGGGAATGCCCTGATTGAACAGCTCTTTCTTAGTTTCAGGTCTTTATATAATTATTTAATATTAGCTACTTGAGAATATTCTATAGTGTGTGCCAATATCTTACTTATATGATGAACTGATATGTTCACAAAATGATACCGTACTCTCTGATAAGAAATAACAAATCCCTTCCTTAGAGCATATCCAGCATCTGCCAAATAGAATTTACTATCTGGTACCTTAAATCCAGCATCCAATGCATTTTATAGTACTCGCATATCGTGCATGGAGCCTTCCCATCCAGGAAGTGCAAATACAAATTGGAGGTCAAAGTTGCATGCAGCAAGAACATTTTGCGACACAGTACCTTTGCAATTTCGAAATGAGACAATTTGGTTGGCGGCAACTTTAGCAAGTATATGAGTACCATCAATTGCTCCAAGACAGTCCTTGAAGTATGGAAATGGCTTGTGATCTTTTTGCATTTGCCATGGAGTCTCAACAGATGGCATTGTGACGTAGTCCTTGTATCGTTGCAATAAAGCCTGCAAGACTGCATGAAAGTGTTTGTAAAATATATAATTAATATCCAAATCTACGAATACTAATATATAGGGGTTATATTAACTATTACCTGCTCACAGTCTCTCCACTATGCTGAAACCTATGCTGAGTATCCTGATTGGATGACTTCTTTCCTACTATCCGCATAAACATCGCTATCTGTTCTTCAACTGACACTCATGACTCGGATGTACTTTGGAGATACCCCTTTGCAACTAAGTGGGTACATAATTGTTGAAAGGTTGATAGAGGCATCCGTAATGCCTCTCGAATATGGTGTGGATTATTACTTTGAATCACCTCTTTGAGATACTTTGCTCCGACTAGAATTGATGTATGACTTGATGTTTTTTCCAGCCTTGCCATCTTCCTTTACCCTACCAGGAACACTATTTTTCTCAAATTTTCTGAGTTGAGAACATGGCAACTCTGGTCTTCCTCTTCCTCTTCCTCTTCCTTTTCTGCTTCTTGTAGTTCATTTGGAGTTGGTCTCGGTGGCTTGACACGCCTGAGGTCACTATTTATGGTTGTTTTTACCGGTATTTATTTCTTCAGAGAAGTCTTCAACTCATGCATGGATTTTACCTTGATTCTTTTCTTTATTTTGTAGTGCCTCTATGCATGATTATTCAGAACACACTTATAGTATCTGATTGGCTATTATTGTAGTTACTACATGTCATGGTTTGTCAGAATACCCTATATTTTTTGTCCCGCCATGTTTTTAAGCAACTAATCATATCATTGTATTGTTTCTTTTCTCAATTTCTTGATTCCCAGTCATCAATCCATGGATTTCCAATCTCATAGATTTCAATCTCAGATATCCAAACAGGCCCTAAGATAGTTCTGTTGATGTAACGTGTTCGGGCCAGGCCCTAGTCACGTAGCGGTAGAATAGGAGCAGATGGCTTCTTGATCAACAAGAAGCGAGCACTGCTTACTAAAAAAGTCTTCGAACAGGGTGTAATAGGAGATCAATGAAGTAACCGTTCAACCAAGTATATTAAGAATACTGTCTGTCAAAGTCTGCTGTTTCCAATGCGGGAATCAGCGGTCTTTAAATACAGCATATCGCTTATTTCCAGTTTGAGCAATATTCCAAAACATTTGTGTGTATCCACCAATAGCACACGAAACAATACAAGTATCAAACAATACTGTAAAACCAAACATAAAACAATGTGTGTATCAACCAATGGCACATGAAACAATACAAGTATTAAATGATACTGTGAAACCAAACATAAAACACTATGTGTATCAACCGATAGCACGCGAAACAATACAAGTATCAAACAATACTGTGACACCAAACATAAAACAATGTGTGTCTCAACCAATAGCACACGAAACAATACAAGTATCAAACGATACTGTGAAACCAAACATAAAACAACCTAGTACAGTCGTGTCCGTTAAATAATTACACCCCTGCCNTAGTTCTTCCGTGTTTCGTGAGGATTGAAATCTCTCTCTCAAGTATTTTATCAGGGTCGTTCCTCGGATGTTTTCCCCACTCTCATAGTGGTTCATTGCTTGGTGGTATGCTTCCTCTGCCTTTCCAGTACAGAAGCTTCCAAAGTATGCTCCGCCTCCTTCCTTAGTTTTGTTCACTCCGTGTTGGGCCAGGTATTGAGAGGTTCTTATAACCCACCGGTCAAATACTTCAGGTTTTAAGTTATCCTTTTCGTGCGAGAACGAGGGTGGCAGCGGAAGTTTGATTTCAGGTCCTGTTCGCCCAGTGGATTCACCTTCAGATATATTGTGTTCGGACTCTTCGTCACTCGAGCTGTTGTCTGACAAGCTTTCTGGAGAGTTGCTGGGGAATTCGTCTGGTGGCTGCCTTACTACTGAGTGATCTGATGCTTCTTCATCGTCTTCTTCCTTCTTAGCTGTCCCGACAGGTATGCTATCTTTCTTCGGTGGTTGCGCCGGTGCCTTTCCTTTGCCGAGGCTGGGGGGAAATAGCCCCCAAAGGCTAGTTGCTGCCTTTGCTAACTCGTGAGTTGATTCGCTAAAGGTCTGCTTGGCCAAGTCTCGTGCTAGTTGTTGTTCTGCTTCGTCGATTGACAATTCTCTCTTTGGCCCTTTCGGTTTCTTGGGTTGCCTTTTCTTGGTAAGGCATTCTTGTAGGACCTGCTTCCCACTTCGAGTCTCCAGTGACTCAATGGTGTTGTATTGGCAGAGCCGAACCCTTCGTGGTTCTGACGCTCCCTGATGCTAGCTTCGCTGTTGGACTTTTTGTAGGTTGATCAGACTAGGTCCTTGCAGGTTTCTTAACCACCTGCTGAGGTTAAAAAAATGTAACGTGTTCGGGCTAGGCCCTAGTCACGTAGCAGTACGATAGGAGCAGAAAGCTTCGTGATCAACACGAAGCGAGCGCTGCTTGCTAAACGACGCTTCGAACGGCGTGTAATAGGATATCAAAGAAGTAACCATTCAACCAAGTATATTTTCAGAATACTGTTTGTCAAAGTCTGCTGTTTCCATCGTGGAAATCAGCGGTCTTTAAATACAGGATATCGCTTATCTCCAGCATGATTGATATTGCAAAACACTGTATGTATCAACCGATAGCACACAAAACACTACAAGTATCAATCGATACCGTGAAACCAAACATAAAACAATGCGTGTATCAACCGATAGCGCATGAAACAACACAAGTATCAAGCGATACCGTGAAACCAAATATAAAACAATCTGTGTATCAGCCGATAGCACACGAAACAATACAAGCATCAAGCGATACCATGAAACCAAACATAAAACATAAAACATAAAACATAAAACAACCTAGTACCCGTACCGGTTACAAAAGTTATAACAATCAACAGGTAGGGTTTCCTTTGCTTCCTTGATCTCCTCATATTGAGAAAACCAATCTTGCAGATCGTCACTGTGGTGAGCCTTCTTGCAATTCATATCAAGTGTCTTCTTCTTTCTAATCTTGTACTCAGGGTGCCTTTCTAGAAACCAGTGAGTCCACTTCTCACTCATTCTTTCAGAACAGTTCTCCGATGCTTGGTATGAACTAGCAAGAATTGAGTTGGCGTATTTGCGCATAACTTTGCATCCAGGTAGAATTCCTATCCCATCTAACTTATTGAGATACTGACATAAACCAAGTTATTGGTCTTTAGTCAATTTTCTGTTCGGAGTGACTCCATCTTGACGAGATTGGCGGCCATTCTGGCAGGCATAAAGATGTCCTTTAGGTACATCAAACTCGCGTGCAATGGCAGCCACATTTGGCTTTTCTTTCTCCTGAACCCTTTTGTGTGCTTGTTGGATTTGGGCTTCAATGTCATTATAGCTTAAGATGGACATAGTGATATGGAGGACAATGACTGTGATCGAATGTATAGCTGTATGGTCTTTTCAAAATAGTTCCATTGAGCTGTCCATTCTGTTGAGCTGTCCGGCACTCCGTAGGAGTGCCATCAAACTTCGAAGGTCGCTTAGCATCTTTCGAAGTGACGGGAACCTTGGCACGATTACAGCAATGAAGTAGCCCGACTCCATGCCCCTCAATAGGGAGAGAAAAATTCGTAATGCTAAACTCCCTATTGATGCCCCCCACATTACCAGAGTTTGGGGGAGGGGAGTTGTTGCGGTTGTTTCCGGTATGGTAGCTGTCATAATTGAGGATCGGGATTCTGTATGATACTGTATGATACCGTATGTTACGTATGGAAAACCTGGGGGGCACACTCCCGTCGTTGCCAAGATTGAACTCGAGCACTGTTGCAGTAACTTGGCGCCCAATTCACGTTTTGGGTACCGGTAAGCGGGAGCAAAGGAGCTCTCGTGTGGCAGCAGCCTTAGCTCCGAAGGAAGAACACCACAGCTCCTGCGATATGGTAGCGGTGCCATATCTGTGATGGCCGAGTGTCGGGGAGAATTGGCCCTGGGGCAGGAAAGGGAGGGGCGAATCAAGCGATAAGGTATGATACCGGTACAAGTACTGTACCATGGGGCTACAGGGAAGCCAACCTCCCGTATGTGTACCGGGAATCGCGGAGGAGTCTTATCAGCCTCCCTTATCAGTGCGCGACAAGGTGTGAAGTGTGCACTGACCTGCTACTCCCGCAGACCATATAATGTCAAGCTCAGTCCTTCCAAATCACTCTCGGAAATCAAGGGAATGTCGCCCATAGCCCACCAAGCCGATGTTTCTCAACGCCAATTGTGGAGGCAAATTTGTGTCTATACAAGATACCTTCGGCTTTAGGCCCTGGACTTGGCCTTATCCCCGTTCTATGGGCTTCATATGGGTCCAAGATTTTCGTTTTTTCACCCGGAAAAAAAAGGGTGCTCCGACGGATCCCCACCCTCCTTCAGTTCAGGTTTCTAAGGCATTTCCCTGTCTAGTCGCTATTATAGCCTCTTAACTTCGAAATGCCGGTGGAAAACTGGTGCGTTGAGGTTCAGGACGCATACCCGGTATCGGGGTTGGGAACCGACGTTCCCGCGCTGTGCCAAGATAGAGCACAGGTATGGGAAGTTGCCGCCGCCAACCGAACCGAGGAGCCGCCGACGTTATTGCAGTTGAAATTAAAAAGACCTGTTTGTTCTTGAATGGCTGTTCGTGCCGCGGCCTTTCATAATGTTGCTGTACCTTACAGGCATCTCGATGCAGGGTCCAAACGCACCTGCCTGAAGCTTCAACCTCAAGGGTTGCCACTCTTCCTAAGACGTCTGCGGTGTCGGCTGTCGGCGGCGCTCCTCACCACGAGAGAGGTCAGACGATCACTTCTCGGGGGGGACTGCGAGCCACCAAAAGTATCCTGCGTCACGGGGACTGAACACGTAGGTCGATCCTACGCAAGAGTCATCAGCATCAGCGTCGGTCTCCATTTACCATTGAGCTGACCGGCCCCCGCTCACCATGCATCCCCGCTCACCCCCGCTCTTTTCCCGACATACAAAGCTTGTCAACTTCCCCCACAGGTTTGGGGGCGAAGAAAGCCTTCCTCCCTTGTCTGCTGGGCCCTGTTCCTCTGCTGGCTTGCTCGTGGTCATATCATCAATCACTAGAGCAGTCCTCTCCTCGAGCTCCACCCATTTATTTTTTTGGCTTCCCTCCCCCCCCCTCTTCAAGTCACGCGGGTCCCAGGACCAAGCCACGAGCTTTCTACAAGAGCTTGATGGATTGGGGCAACGACTCTAGCTATCTCTGATCTCCTTCTGGGGGTTTTAGTATATGAGACCACTGGGAGCACCATAGTATCTCGTCCGTCTTGAGAGATACCCATTTACCCTTCCTACAGAGAGCTTTACTCAAGCTTTTTTCTCTCCTTCACCTTCTCTCATTTCAGCCTTCGATACCACAATCTGGAGAACCCCAACGCGCAAACAACCCTCTCACTTCTATAACAATGGTTACCCTTGAATCCATTCTGGTCCTTGTTTCTACCTTGGGTTATTGCTCCGGTCTCGCCACCGCCTACGTCTCCACCGGACACCCTCCGGATGCTCGGCAGTTCCCCATCCCGAAGGGTAAGCCCCTGCTATACGAGCATGATGCCACAACCTGGTACAAAGCCTCAACGCGGCCCGTGGGGAATCTTGAGGATTGGATCGACCTTGAAAAAGGTCTCGCTTTTCAGTATCTTCTCGATAACATCGCCCCTAACGGCGCTAACACTGAAGGGTGTGCGGACGGAACGGTCATTGCCTCTCCCTCCAAGGATCATCCCAATTATTTCTACCAGTGGATTCGTGACGCTGCAATAACTGTTCAAGGCGTCATCGATGAGTACGAAAGATCGGAGGATTTGGCATTGAGGGATGTAGTCGATCGCTATGCGGATATACAGGGTGCAATACAGGCGACATTTAACCCGAGTGGAGGCTTTTCTACCGGTGGGCTTGGCGAGCCAAAGTTTATGGTTGACGGTGCCCCCTTTACCGGGTAAGTTCCCTTTGCTCTGTTGAGGGTCTGTTTAAACGAGTGCTCATTATGTTGGACGGATAGGTCGTGGGCGAGGCCTCAGAGAGACGGACCTGCCCTTAGAGCTCTTACTCTCATGAACTTTATAAGGGTAGTTAACCAAACACATCCGGAGCTCGTCACTTTACAGTGGATTAGCAGACTCTACAACCCCGATCTTGCAGCGAAGTCTATCGTCAAATCCGACTTAGAGTACGTCTCTCATCACTGGGACGCCATCGGATTCGACCTCTGGGAGGAAATTCAGGATTCACACTTCTTCACTGCTCTTGTTCAGCATAAAGCATTGGTACAGGGCAGAGATCTCGCTCTTTCGCTTGATGACCACGGAGCTGCGGAATGGTATGATGGCCAGCAGGTGGCGTTGAAGAAATTAATCAAGACCGAGTTCTGGGACGGACGTAATGGACACTTGAAGGCATACCAATACACCCCCCATAGAACTGGACTAGACTGCAGTATAATGCTTGGCTCCATTCACGGTGGTCAGAAAGACTTGTACGCCCCGTGGTCCGACGAGGTGCTCGCTAGTACTCAATTGTTTATCAACCAAATGCAGGACTTGCACCCCATCAATAAGAGAAAGCCACCTTACTACCCTGAGGATGAGAGACTCCGGGGTGCTGGTATTGGAAGGTACGTCGAGGATACTTACGATGGTGTCCGTACCAGTGAGGGCAATCCTTGGTAAGTTTTTTTCTTTCACTCCCTGTGTTCAAGATCGCCGGGCAATTCGTGAACATTGTCCATTTAGGTTCCTTTGCACCTCAAGCGTATCTAGCATTTTCTACACCGCCATCGCACACTTTATCGACGAGGGTGAATTCCGCATCACTCGCACCAACCGCCCCTTCTTCAACAGACTCCACCCTGCCGGAAGGGCCGGGTTGGGGAGGGTCAGCTCGAGCGACCCCGACTTCCGCAACTACTTGCAAGCCATGTTCACATATGCCGATAGTTTCCTCAACGTTATCCGCTACCACGCGAAGGTGGACGGTCGACTAAGCGAGCAATTCGACAAGTATGACGGATTCCAGAGGGGAGCTCATGATCTTACCTGGAGTTACGGGAGCTTCCTGATGGCGGCTGATAAGAGGCAGACAGCAAGGGGGATGTTGTTTGGCTCGGAGTACTAGAGAGAGCCTTTTCATGTGTATATGCCTCATTAGGATGGGAGCGCCATCACCATTTTCAGGATTGTGGAGTTTTGTTGTCTTTGGTCTTTACTCTCATGCTGCATTGAGTTACCGCACTGCTTTTTCCTGTTTCAAGGATTACCCCACATAGTTTGCATTCGTCTTCACGAAAATGGCGCATAAAGGGTTTGGTTTTCTTTTTCCCTTTCTTTCTCTTTTCGCCTTGCCAGAGGAGAGGGATTGATTGGTGGTTCAAGACTAAGACTAGAGACTAGAAAGTGCTCGAATTGAGGAGAGTTTGGATTTCCCTTGAATTTGGTCCTGTTGGTTTCCATGATTGATTGATTGGTCGAATCGACAGAAATATCGTGGTCTGATTGTCTGTACTAGCATGGGGCGGGGTCACTGTATGCTGGAGCGGTGTGGCCAATCACTGTACAGTAGGGTACGTACGGTAGCTACGCACAGTGTCGCGGGGAACCTAGTTCACGTTAATAGCTGCCAGATGGAACTATCTGTCGGACACATGGGCAAAATTGTCGGATGTTGCGGGAGGAAAGGGGGGGGGGGGGGGGGG